>JAJHZJ010000891.1:0-414708 GCA_023548195.1 Bettongia penicillata ogilbyi | reverse complement strand
AAAACCTCATTTGTACACTTTTTAGAGGCCAAGGGCATAACCTTTTGACCCAGTGCCTCAATAGAAAAAAAAAAAAGGTACTTGGAATCCTCCCATAAAACAACTCCCCTAACCAGGTTTCCTAGAATGAGCAGGCCCATCAATGAATGAGAAAGATCTTCTTTAATCACATTATTCAATCAGAGGTACTTTTAGTAAAACAAAGAGATCAAAAGTTTCTAATTTGATTGCAATCACATATACATACCCTTTGTTCCATCAATACCATTACTAGGTCTATATCCCAAAGAGATCATATAGAGGGAGAAGGACCTAGCAGTTCTCTTTGTGGAAATTGCAGGGATGCCCATCAATAGGAGAATGGCTGAACAAGTCATAGTATATGTTTGTAAAGTAATGATGAGCTTAATGATTTTAGAAAAAACAACAACAACCATGGAACTACTTTCACAAAATAATGAAATAAAATAAGCAGAACCAGGAGAACATTGTATGCAGTAACAGTAATATTGTTTTAAGAATGACTTTGAGTGAATAAGTTATTTTGTCTATTATAAATATAGAAATTAACTATAAAGGACATATAAGGAAAGATGCTATCTGTATCCAGAAAAAAAAACTTTGTGCAATATATATATATATATATATATATATATATATATATATATATATATATATGTATATATATACACACACACGTATATATGTGCGTGTATAATTTTACATATATATGTGCATGTATGTATGTATATATGTATACACACCTAATTGTCTCTAATGGTAGCCATCTCTGGGTGGGGGAGTAAGAAGGAAGAAAAAGAAATTTACATGATAATTTTGTTGTTTATTTGAAAGGAATTACAAGGTGTGCATAGTAGAGTTACAGTTTCATGTACAATTTTTTTATTATACTATGTACACATTTTTTTTATTATACTATGTTATGGAAATTTTGTTTTATTCCATAAATTGAAAATATTTTTTAAAAAATCACTTGCAATTAGAAAAATGCAAATTAAAATAACTCTGAGGTACATACCACCTATTAGAAATGACAAACTCTAGAGGGAATTTGGGCAAAAATGTATTCCAGTAAATTGTTGCTGGACTTGTGAACTGATCCATCCACTCAGGAGAACAATTTAGAACCATGCCAAAAAGATTACAAATTGCTCATAACCTTTGGCCCAGAGATACTCCTACTAAGTCTTTACCCAAAGAGATCAAAGAAAAAGGAAAAGAACCTATATATACAATAATATTCGTAGCAGTTTTTTTGTGCAAAGAATTGTAAGTTTAGGACATGTTCATCATTTGGTGAATGACATAAACTGTAGCATATGTTTCTGATGGAGTGCTCTTGTGCTGTAAGAAATTATAAGGGGGCATAGATTCAGAAAAAAAAACATGATAAACATATATGAAATCATGCAAAGTGAAGTGAGAAGAAATGGGAAATCATTGTGCACAGTAATAGCAATGATCAACTGTGAAAAAATAAACTTGGTTACCCTGATTAATACAATGATCCAAGAGAATTCCAAGGGACTCATGAAGAAAAAATGCTCCCCACATTAGAAAGAGAACTGATGCATGCAAAATGAAGTACAATTTTCTCCCTTCAGTTTTTTTGCAATGTAGCTAATATGGAAATATTTTTGTATTGATTTCATTTGTATAATTGATTTATGTTTGCTTACCTTCTCAGTGGGTGAAACAGATTGGAAAGGGAGAATTTGAAACTCAATTTAAAAAGACAAAAGGATTTTTTTTAAATAAATAATAATTTTAAATATGAAATATATTTAGTCACATAGAAAAGAAAGACTTCTTCACATAAAGTTAGACCAAGCAATATACTAAAATATGTTGGGTAATAATTGGATAGTATGTCTTATTAGATGTGTCAGAAAGTTCTTGCTTTTCCTATAAATAAAACTATTCTCTATACAAAGAGAGAGATAGTTTCTACAATGTCAGTCCTCTACAATGATAAAATCACCACCCCAGAGTTTTACCCCTCCTAAAAGAAAAGTCAAAAAGTTCCCCCATCGAAAAAATGAAAGACCTTTACACTCACCCTCTGCCCCCTGGAGTTCCCATACTCAGAGTTTCCTAGGCTTACACAATCACAGATACTGCTCATATTATTGTTGCTGTTATTACATAGTACCTTGCACAGAGACATTATTCAGTAGGCTTGGGTTGAATTGAATTAGACTTCTTACATGTGGGTTTCTTGGTTCATGTGTCAATAACAAACCGAATTTTTCAATTTCAAACTCTTCAGGAATGAGTTCAAATATTTCCTCTGCTAAAATTAGGTTACACTGTTTCTACAAATAGGACACTAGTAAGTAGCTCCTAAGAAAGAAAACAAAACACACAGATTTTCCTCCTTGGCATTGCTAAGATTTGTATATTCAATAATGTTCTTGTTTGTATTGTTGCTTTGTTCCTTTTTTCATTCTTTGAAAAGCCCAGTGCTAAGCTCTCAGGGTGTTTACAGCTTTTACATACATGATGGAAAAAAAAAACATATTAAAAATAGCATTTTACAATTTATGCAACTACTTCTTTTGACTTCTATCTTTGGATGGACTGCAAGAAAATGGACCAAAAATTAGCAAACATTTACTAAGTGCCTTTAATATTCCAGACACTGTTCTAAGTGTTGGGGAGGCAAAAATAAGTAAAAGAAAGTGCTCATCCTCAAGAAGCTCACAATCTAATGCTGAAGACAAGTAAACATATATGTGTAAACAAGTTATATAGAGGACAAATAGGAAATAATTTAGGGAAGAAAGGCACTAGAAGTAAAAGTGGTAGAAAAAGGCTTCCTGTAGAAGATGGGATTATAATTATTAAAGTAAGCCAGGAAAGTCAGGGGTAGAGATAAGTAGGGAAATAATTTCAGGCATGGGGGACACTCAGAGAAAATGTGTAGAGGTGAGAAATGGAAGTATATGGAACAACAAAGAAGCTAGTGTCCCTGGATCTAATAATATATGAAAGAGAGTAAGGTATAAGAATTACTCTAAAATAGCTTTAGAAAGTATAAAAGACCTGGGAGTATACCTGCCACAATAAACCTAGGAACTGTATGAACAAAATTATTAAAAAAATTTTTTATACAAAGAAAATCAGATTTAAGTATTTGGAGAAATATTATTGTTCATGGGTAGGTAGGGTGAATATAATTAAAATGACAATTTGACATAAACTAATTTATATATTCAGTGGCATCTCAATTAAATTACCAAAAATATTTTAAAGAATTGGGAAAAAAATAACCAAATTCAGTTAGAAGAACAAAAAGTTGAAAATATCAAAGGAAGTAATAAAAAATGTAAATAAAAGGTTTAGCAACCCAAGTTCTTAAATTATAAGACAGGGATTATCAAATCTATCTAGTACTGGCTAAGAAATGCAAAGACAATGTAACAGAATAGACATATAGTTTACAGCAACAAATAAATTAGTAAACTTGTATTTGACAAATATAAAGACTTAAGATTTTGGGATAAGTATTCATTATTTGGTAAAAATTATTGAGAAAATTGCAAAGCAGTATAGCAGAAACTGAAACAGACCATTTTCTTACACCATTTACCAAGGTAAGGTCCAAAAGGACACATGAACTAGATACAAAGAGAGAGAGATCACGAGAAAACATGAAGAACATGAAACATATTATTTATCATGCTTATAGAAAGGTAAATTATATATAAACAGAAGATAGAGAGCAGAATGAGGGATAAAATAGACAATTTCTATTACATTACATTAAAGCTTTTTGTAAAAAAATATGAATGCAGTCAAAATCAGAGGAAAACAGAAAAGGTCTCATATCTTAAATACATAAATGATTTTGTCAAATTATAAGAATACAAGCCGTTATCCAATTGATAAATGGTCAAAGACTATGAACTATTAGTGTTCAGGGGAAAAATAAAAACAATTATATTCTCATGGAAAAGTGTTCTAAATATTATTTACTAGATAAATGCAAATTAATAGAATCTTGAAATATCATTTTATGCTCTCAGACTGGCTGCAGTGATAGAAAAGGAAAGCAACAAATGGGGGTGTGGAAAAATTGAAAATCGAATTCATTGTTGGTAAAATTGTGAACTGATCAAGTCATTTTGTTGAGTAACCTGAAACTATGCCCCCAAAGCTATTGAACTACCTGTGTACTTTGACTCAGCAATACCTCTATTACATCTGTTTCCAAAGATAATTAAGGAAAAAGGAAAAGAAACTATATGTTCTAAAATATTCATAGTGGTTCTCTTTCTGTGGAAAAGAACTGGAAACTACCAGGATGCCTATCAATTGGGAAATGGCTAAACAAGTTGTGGTACATGATTGGGATGGAATGCTACAGTGCTATAAGAAATTATGGGCTTGATGATCTTAGAAAAAACTTGAATAGGTAGACTTGAAAAGAACAACGAAGAGTGAAATGAGAACCCAGAGAACATTATAAATAGCAATAGCAATATTGTTTTAAGAACAACTTTGAGCAAATAAGTCACTTTCACTATTACAAATATCCAAAAACAAAAGGATCTATATAGGAGGACATCTGCAGCCATAAAAGAACTGATAAATAGATGTGTAAAATGATTTTACACACATACACATATACACACATACGCATATATACACATGTACATATACATATTCATATTTATGTCTAATGGTAGCCAACCATCTCTAGTGTGGGCAGGGAGGAAAAAAAAGAAATTCAAATGATAACTTTAGTACATATTTTATAGGAATAACAATATGTATAATAGATTATGTGTATAATAGATTTGCCATTTCATGTGCAATCATACTATGTTATAAAAATGGATGGGAGTGGAAAGAGACTTGAGACAGGAAGATGATCCATCAACAGGCTATTACAATAGTTCAGACTATGTTGTAAAGGCCTGTATTACAGTGGTGACAGGACCAGAGCAGAAAAGAGACTATATTTGAGTGATGTTGCAAAAGTTAAATCAATAAGCCTTGGCAACAGATTGGACATGGGAGATTGTATTGCTCTTTAAAATATTAAAGAAAATAGGAGGTGGAGAAAATTTAGCAAGAAAGATGTCTACTGGACATCTAGTTCAAGATGTCTGAAAGTCATTTAAAGGTGGGGGAATGGAGCTCAATAAAGATTTGGAGGGGGAGATACAACAGGTAGATCTTAGAATCAGCAATATAGAGATGATAAATCCTTAGGATTTAATGAGATCACCAAGTAGTATAGATGGAAAATTAAAGTGCTCAGGACATACACACAGAAACAAAGACTTTCCAAAAAGATAACCTGGAGTATGGAGAATATTTGCAACAAAGATAATTTTTAACTTTACAAAATTATTCACTTCTGATTTCTTTTTGAATTGATTATATAACACTTAAAATTGCTTTCTTTATAAAAAAGGGGGAGTGGTGGTGCAGAAGCCTGAGACAGCAGCAGGTGGAATCAGCAGAGCAACAGCCCAGGGTGAGAGAACAGCAGAGCCGAGTGAGTGACATCCCTGAGCATTAGATATCAGCCAGAGCAGCTCCTGAGACTTTCACCTGGCAGATTAAATGTCTTTTAAGTCACCTACTTGAACTTCCAGGAGCCAGGATGATGGAGTGATCAGTAATTGCTCTCTCCTCCCACCTTGAGGACCTTGAAAGAACCATAAAATATTTCCCCAGAAAAATCCTGGATCAGCAGGAACAGCATAGGAAGCAAATAGTCTCATAACACCTGAGGCTAGGAAAATAACTAAGAGAGATTCCTCCTACTGTGAAGGAGGCAAGCCAGAAAGAGAGGGACCCCAGGGTGCTGGAAACTCACACTAGGATCCAGGCAATCCTCAGCACTTCAGGGGAAACAGGAAGACAATAGAGTAGCTGGGATCACCATCCCCTGAGCTTGTCTTTGCCTCAGTTCAGCTGAGGAGATCTCCCCTGAACAGACCACCCTTCTCCCACACTTAACAAGCAAACCCCAGGGCAGATTGGGGAAATACAAAACAAAAAGATAAAAAGACACTTACTCTTAGCTTTTTCACACAAGTCAACTCAACACCAAGTTTTGCAGCTTCTAACTGAAGGAAACAGAAGCTACAACACACAATCTAACTGAAGGAAACAGAAGCTACAACACACAATCTAACTGAAGGAAACAGAAGCTACAACACACAATCACCATCATGAATAAGAAAAAGCAAAACAAGTGCATAAAAACCATAGAATTTTTCTATGGGGACAAGGATCAAAAAACAAATACAAAAGAGGTCAGTGGTGAGACTGTACTTCCATCTGAAACTTCAGAAGGGACTATGAGCTGCTCACATGCAAAAACAGCTTTCCTGGAACAGCTGAAGAAGGAAATAGAAGAAAAACTGGCCAATGATTTTAAAAGTATATAAAGAAAGAATTCACTGTTGAGAACATCTCTTTAAAAAGGAAACTCGAACAAATGGAAAAGGAAGTACAAAAATTAACTGGAGAAAATAACTCCTTAAAAGGAAAAATTGGACAAATGGAAAAGGAGA
Source organism: Bettongia penicillata ogilbyi (assembly GCA_023548195.1). Taxonomy (NCBI): domain Eukaryota; kingdom Metazoa; phylum Chordata; class Mammalia; order Diprotodontia; family Potoroidae; genus Bettongia; species Bettongia penicillata. The sequence goes on along the minus strand of JAJHZJ010000891.1, from coordinate 408,151 downwards.
TGCAAAAGTTAATTGAAAAAAACCATTTGATAAAAATTAGAATTGGAAAAGTAGAAACTAATGACTCTATGGGACAGTAAGAATCAGTCATACAAAATCTAAAGAATGAAAAGATAGAAGAAAACGTAAAATATTTAATTGGAAAAACAATTGATCTGGAAAATAGATCCAGGAGAGAAAATTTAGGAATTATTGGCCTGCCAGAAAGCTATGATGACAAAAAGAGTCTGGACAATGTCTTTCAGGAAATCATCAAGGAAAACTGCCCAGAAGTGCTAGATAAAGAGGGCAAAATAGTCATTGAAAGAATCCACCGTTCACCTCTCGAAAGGGATCCCAAACTCAAAATCCCAAGAAATATCGTTACGAAATTTCAGAACTTTCAAGTGAAGGAGAAAATACTACAGGCAGTCAGAAAGAAAGTATTCAGATATCAAGGAGATACAGACAGGATCACACAGACCTTGCAGTTTCCACATTAAAAGATTGAAGGAATTGGCATCTGATATTACCTATGGCAAAGAAGATGGGACTACAACCAAGGATCAACTACCCAGCAAAGTTTGGCATAACATTTCAGGCAAGGACATGGTCATTCAACGAAGTAAGGGATTTCAAGATCTTCCTGACAAAAACTTCAGAACTTAATAGAAAATTTGATCTTCAGGTCTCAAGAGAGGCAGAGAAAGGTAAACAAGGGGAAAACAACAAAACTTGTTACTCAATTTGGGCGAACTATTTACCTCCCTATAAGGGAAGATGACACTTGTTAATCTTGAGAATGGTATATCTACTATGAAATATGAAAGGGATATATGTAGAAGGAACGGGTATAAAGTGAATAATGTCATGTTAAAAATATGATTTAAGCAGGCAAAGGGATTGTAACAGGAGGTGTGAAAAAGAGGAAGCAGAAAGTGGTAAATTACATCACAAAAAGAAGTATAAAATTATAGTAGAGGGAAAGAGGGGAGAGAGATGAATACTGTTTGAGAGGTACTCTCATCTGATTTGGTTCAAGGAGGGAACAATAAACTTAAATATATAATTCTAACTAACTCTCTAGGCAGTAGGAGGGGAAGGGGGAAGAAAGGGGAGGGGAAACTAAAAGGAAGGAAGAAGCAGTAAGGGTAAAGGGGAGTAAAAGAATAAAAGGGCAGGAGGGGCTCAAAGAAGGAAGGGAAGGTGCAGGAGGTGGTGGTGAAAAGTGAAAACTATTGAGGAGGGGAAGGGATACAGGAGAGCTAAAAGCACAAACAGTGGGAAAGAGGATGGAGGGAATACACAGATTGTAATCATAACTGTGAATGTGAATGGAATGAACTCTCCCATATAAAGGAGAAGGAAAGCAGAATGGATTAAAAGCTGTAATCCAACAATATGTTGTTTACAAGAAACACGTTTGAAATAGGGATACACACAGGGTAAAGGTCAAAGGTTGGAGGAGAAAATATTGTTCTTCAGCTGATTTAAGGAAAGCAGGGGTAGCAATCCTAATCTCAGACAAAGCAAATGCAGAAATAGATCCAATCAAAAGAGATAACGAAGAAAACTATATCCTGCTGAAAAGCACCATAGACATGAAGCAATATCATTACTAAACATGTATGCTCCAAGTACTATAACATCCAAATTCTTAGAGGAGAAGTTGGGGAAATTGAAGGAAGAAATTGACAGCAGAACTATACTGGTGGGGGACCTCAACCTCCCCCTCTCTGAACTTGACAAATCTAACCTCAAAATAAACAATAAAGAGGTTAAGGAGGTAAAAAAAACTCTGGATAAGGTAGATATGATAGATCTCTGGAGAAAATTGAATGGGAATAGAAAGGAATATACCTTTTTCTCAGCAGTATATGGTACATGCACAAAAATTGACCATGTACTAGGACATAAAAACCTCACAATCCAGTGCAGAAAGGCAGAGATAATCGATGCATTCTTCTCAGATCATAATGCAATAAAAATTACATGTGATAAAAGGCCATGGAAAGATAAACCAAAAATCAATTGGAAACTAAATAATTTAATCCTAAAGAAGGAATGGGTTAAACAACAAATCATAGAAACAATCCACAACCTCATTCAAGAGAATGACAATAATGAAACAACCCACCAAATATTACAGGATAATGCAAAAGCAGTTCTTAGGGTAAGTTTTATGTCTTTGAAAGCCTATATAAATAAAATAGAGAAAGAGGAGATCAATGACTTGGGCATGCACCTGAAAAAGCTAGAAAAAGAACAAATTGAAAATCCCCAAGTAAATGCCAAATTACAAATACTGAAAACCAAACGAGAGATTAACAAAATTGAAATTAAGAAAACTATTGAATTAATAAATAAAACCAATACTTGGTTTTGTGGAAAAAAAACTAATAAAATTGATAAAGCTTTGGGCAATTTGATTTAAAAAAAGAAGAAAATCAAATTACTAATATAAAAAATGAAAAAGGTGAACTCAACTCCAACGAGGGGGAAATTAAAACAATAATTAGAAATTATTTTGCCCAACCTTATTCCCACAAATTCGATAATCTAAATGAGATGGATGAGCATTTTAAAAAATACAAATTGCCCATATTAACAGAAGAAGTTGAATACTTAAACAACCCTATCTCAGGAAAAGAAATTGAACAAGCTATCAACAAACTCCCTAGGAAAAAAAATCTCCAGGGCCAGATGGATTTACAAGTGAATTATATCAAACATTTAAAGAACAGTTAATTCCAATACTCTATAGACAATTTTTGAAAATTGGGGAAGGAGTGCTCCCAAATTCTTTTTATGATACAGATATGGTTTTGATACCCAAACCAGGAAGAGACAAAACAGAGAAAGAAAATTATAGACCAGTTTCTCTAATGAATATAGATGCAAAAATTTTAAATAAGATTTTAGCAAAACGAATACAGCATTTTTTTCATGAGAATACTACGCTATGATCAAGTAGGGTTCATACCAGGAATGCAGGACTGGTTCAGTATTAGGAAACTATTAGCGTTATTGATCATATCAACAACAAAACTAACAAAAACCACATGATTATCTCAATGAATGCAGGAAAAGTTTTCGACAAAGCACAACACGTGTTCCTATTAAAAACACTGGAGAACGTAGGAATAAAGGGAACTTTCCATAAAATAATAAGCAGTATCTACCTAAAACCAGCAGCAAGCATTATATGCAATGGAGATAAGCTAGATTCATTTCCGATAAGATCAAGGGTGAAACAAGGATGTCCATTATCACCACTTTTATTCAATATGGTACTAGAAATGTTAGCTGTAGCAATTAGACAAGATAAAGAAATTGAAGGAATAAGAACAGGCAAAGAAGAAACTAAGTTATCACTCTTTGCAGATGATGTGATGATATACTTAGGGTATCCCAGAGATTCAAGTAAAAACCTATTTGAAATAATAAACAACTTTGGTAAAGTTGCAGGTTACAAAGTAAACTTGCACAAATCTTCTGCATTCCTATATATTAATAACAAAGTCCAATAGCAAGAGATAGAAAGAGAAATCCCATGTAATGTTAAGGTAGACACTATAAAATATTTGGGAGGTTACCTGCCAAAACAAACCCAGGGACTATATGAACACAATCACAAGACAGTTTTTGCACAAATAGAGTCAGATCTAAGTAAGCAGAAAAACATCAGTTGCTCATGGGTAGGCTGAGCCAATATAATAAAAATTACAATTCTACCTAAATTAATTTACTTATTTAGTGCCATACCAATTAAACTATCAGATAATTATTTTCAAGAGCTGAATAAAATAATGTCAAAATTCATCTGGAAGAACAAAAGGTCCAGAATATCAAAGGGATGAATGAAAAGAAATACTAAGGAAGGTGGCCTAGTGTTTCCAGATCTCAAATTGTACTATAAAGCAGCAATTATGAAAACCACTTGGTATTGGCTAAGAAACAGATGAGTAGAAAAGTAGAATAGTCAAGGTATTCAAGACATAGTAGGCAATGAATATAGCAATCTCCTGTTTGATAAACCCAAGGACCCCAGTTATTGGGATAAGAACTCACTGTTTGACAAATATTGCTGGGAAAACTGGATAACAGTGTGGAGAAAACTAGGCATAGACCCATGCCTGACACCCTACACAAGAATAAAATCCAAATGGGTATACAATCTAGGTATAAAGATTGATGTCATGGACAAATTGGAGGAGCAAGGGATAGTGCTTTTATCAGATTTATGGAGATGGGAAAAATTTTTGACTAGAGATAGCATTATGAAGTGCAAGATGAATAACTTTGATTACATTAAACTGAAAAGTTTTTTCACAACCGATCCCAATGCAAGTGAAATTTGGAGGGGATGTGGTATATTGGGAAAAAATTTTGATAGCTACTCTCGGTGGCAAAGGCCTCATTTCTAGAATATATGGAGAACTGAGTCAAATGCACAACAATACAATCATTCCCCAGTTGATAAATAGTCATAGGATATGAACGGGCAATTTTCAGAAGAAGAAATTAAAGATATCAATAATCATATGAAAAAAATGCTCCAAATCAGTTTTGATTAGAGAGATGCAAATCAAAACAACTCTGAGGTACCACATCACACCAATTAGATTGTCAAACATGACAGAACAGGAAAATGATAAATGTTGGGAGCATGTGAGAGAGTTGGAACACTAATTCATTGTTGGTGGAGCTGTGATCTCATCCAGTCTTTCTGGAGAGCAGTTTGGAACTATGCACAAAGGGCTACAAAATTGTGCATACCCTTTGAGCTAGTAATATTACTTTTAGGACTGTATCCCCGAGAGATCATAAAAATGGGAAAGGCTCCCACATGTACAAAAGAATTTATAGCAGCACTTTTTGTAGTGGCGAAAAACTGGAAATCAAGGGGATACCCATTAACTGGGGAATGGCTGAATAAATTAAGGTATATGAATGTAATAGAATACTATTGTGCCATAAGAAATGATGAACGAGAAGACTTCAGAGAGGCCTGGAAAGACTTATATGATCTGATGCTGAGTGAAAGGAGCAGAACCAGGAGAACTTTGTGCACAGCAATGACCACAGTGTGCAAGAGTTTCTTTTTCTGGTAGACTTGGATCTTCATAGCAATGCAAGGACATTAAAAAAAAATTCCCGATGCTCTTCTAAGGCAAAATGCCTTCCACATTCAGAGAAAGATCTATGGAATTCAATCGGTGAATGTAGCAGATCATTTGTGTGTATATGTGTATTATATTTTGGTTTGTTATATGATTTCTCCCATTAATTTTAGTGCTTCTACACAGCATAACTATAATGAAAATGTATTCAATAGGATTGTGTGTGTAGATCCTATATAGAATTGTATGCTGTCTTGGGGAGGGAGGGGGGTAGTGGTGGGTAGGTAGGGGGAAAAATATCTAAGTTTTATGATATTGATTGTAAGGCATTAAAAATAAATAAAATGTATATATTATTTAAAAAAGGGATTACCCACAGCGTTTCCAGGATTCCCCTCATTTTACAGTTTTCCCCTACCAACAGGTTAGTTTAACTTTTCCTTTTTATGCCTTAACCCTTATGTGAAATTAAAAGTAAAACAGTTCCTTCAAACAAGCTGGAGAATGGTTTCTTCTTTTTAACAATCTTCATAAAATGCTAATTAAACTCTAAGTATGATGTCAAACTGTTAATGACTTACCTGCTTTTTTTTAGTTAATGAATATTTTTAATTATAAAACACAGTTGCCATATTGAAGCTTTAAATGGCAGGGTAGAATAGTTATGGATTTGCTGGTGTAAGGCTTGAATAGAACACAAGAGAACATTAGTCTACTCTTGCCTGCCACCCTCTCCACTGAAGGAGAGGACAGAAGTCATACATTCAGCACGTTAATATTAGAACTGGGTAGCTCTCTAAAATTATAAGCTGCCTAACAGATAATGAACTGCATTGGTAGAGATATTTTCCAATATTAATGAAATCATAGTTATCATAGGTCTGGTAATTAACTGTAATAATGATATTATTAACAACGACAAGAGCAACTTTTAAATATTCAAAAAAGTGATAAAATTCTCATCACTAACTTCTCAGTTCAGTTAAGTACCTCCTTGAAACCTCCATCTGCGTAACAATAGCAGAGGTCACAAAACCTTCAAGGTGCAAGACTTCAAGAATCTGAGGGTTAGGGTCTTCTTTTGTTATAACTCCATTGTCCCACCCAAGCTAAGAGTATGAATCTGTGCTTTTTTTTCCCAGATAAAGTTCTTTCCATTTGATTAGGTGGGAAGAGGAGGCAGAAAGACTAAAGAAGAGGGTAGAAAGAGGAGCATCACTCCCAAAGGTGAATCAACTGATCCCTTTCTGATTCTTAATATAGGTGTTCCCTAAGATTCTGAACTTGGACTTCTATTCTTCTTTCTCTATATTATCAACTTTTACATTTAACACAGTAATTACAATATCAACACAATTCCAAAGGATACATGATGTAAAATACTATCTATTCTTATAATGAGTTCTGATGAATTCTTAGCACTGATTGAAGCACGCTTTTTTACTTTGTTTCTTGCTGTCTACTTCTAGTTTTTGGCAACATGACTAATATGGAGCTATGTTTTGCATGACTTCACAGGTATAATTGATATAATGCTTGCCTTTTCAAAATATGAAGGTATTGCTGAGAATTTTGAATTCAAAATTTAAAATGAATGAATGTTAAAAATTAATTTTGAACAAAATAGAGTTCCTAGTTAAGTCTACTCCTTTATTTCTCTACAAGGTCCATTCCTGACTCTACCAACTCCTTTCTTTTCTACAGCTCCAACTAATAGCTTTTCTTCTCACTTTCCCACCCTCTGCCTTTTCATCCTACCTTTGATATTTTGTCTTTATTAGCATGTAAGATCATTGAGAACAGAGATTATTTTCCTTTTTGCTTTTATTTGTCTTCCTAGTGCTTAGAGTACTTTCTGATACAAAATAAGCTCTTAATACATGCTTGTTGACTCGTTACCTTTTTCTCTCCACCAATTCATCCTTCATATGGCTGCCAGACTTTTCTGACATACAGTCTGCTCCTTTCCCTCACCACCAATCTTCTCCATGTATTGTCACTCCCATTAGAATGTAAGCTTCTTGAGACTTGGAACTGTTTCGCCTTTGTTTTTGTATCTCTGTCATTTCACACATGTTTTGGCACACACTAAATGCTAAATAAGCACTATTCACTCATTCACTTCATTGTACTATTCCTTTGCTCAACAATTTACAGTGATGTCCAATTCTCTATTATATATTATATTATATTACATATATTATATATATAATATCATATTACATTACATATATTATATATATGTATGTATGTATTTGAAAAAGATCAGGCATAACTGTTCAGCATTAAGTGTCTTCAACAGTATAACACCCTAGCTTTTCAATCTTAGATCACTCCCATTCCTTCTGTACTTCAGACTAAATTGGAATATCTGCCACCATGCCAGTCTTCAACATGACTTGTACTTGCTGTTTTTTCTTTTTAATCTCTCTACTCAGGAGTCTGAATTTTCCTATGCCTAAGATACATTCCTTTTCTTTCTTTGCTTATTAAATTTCTGTCATTATTTTTAAAAATTTGCGGACTGAAGGCATGATTTCTGTCATTGTTAACACCCAGGTAAAGCAACTTACTCCACCTACCAAAAGTCAGCAACTTCTCTGCAATTTATAATCTTCCAGAATTGACTAAAACGTTGAAATATCCGGTGATTTACCAAGAATCACAAATATGTGTCAGAAGTGAAGCTATAACATAGGTCTTCCTGGCTTCAAGAGTGGCTCTCTATCTAAAATGCCATGTTTTGATTAGATCAATCCTTTGATGTTCATTTAAATTACTCGCTCCTGTATGAAAAATTTATTGATATAATATCACAGTCTCACATTCTGCTTTGATTTTCAGTTGTTAAATGTACTTTTGTTTTATTGAAATTTACACATCATGAGTATCCCATGTTTGTTTTTCATTCCTAAAATTTTGGTTCTACACTTTGTATATTCCCCCCAATGCCTAATATATGCTCTGCACATAGGAGGCTCCTAATATGTTTTTGCTGAATTAATGAATTAAACTTTGTATCATGACTCATTAATTTATAGTCATCACTCTTTTCTTGGTGATGTAATCACATTGTCTAGAATACTTAGTTTTACAATTCATTTAGCTGCATGTTGAGGTTATTGTACTCTACAACATTTTTTTGGGTCTCCTTTAGCAAGCTGTTGACTCACTTTTCATGATTTTCTTGCATTGCTCTTCCCAATTTTCCCAATTTCTCTTCCCAATTTTTCCTCCACCTTTCTTACTTGATTTTCAAAATCCTTTTTGAGCTCCTTCATGGCCTGAGACCATTGTATATTTATATTGGATGTTTGTCATGCAGAAGCCTTGACTTTTATGTCATCCCCTGATGGTAAGCATTGTTCTTCCTCATCCAAAAGGATGGGAGAAAATACCTGTTCACCCAGAAAGTAACCTTTTATAGTCTTAATTTTTTTTTCCTTTTTTGGACATTTTCCCAACCAGTTACTTGACTTTTGGGTCTTTTATCAAGAGTAAGGTATACTCGGGGGACCTGTAAGATCTCAGTTCCTCTGAGGTGGCACAATCAAGCCTGCACACTGATCTGGGAGCAACCAGAAACTTTTTTGGCTAGAATCTACAAATAGAATTCCCTCTCCATGACCACCTAGGTCAGCACTCAGGTCTGAGATTCAGATCAGCTGCTCAATTCCCCAGGGGCTTTAGGCAGGGGCAGGCTGTTAGTCCGGGCTTAGGTTCAGATCAGCTGCTCAATTACCCCAGAGGCTTTAAGCTGAGGGCTCCAACAATGGACTCTGGCTGCTTCCTGAAGCCACTACCATGCCAGTGCCTCCAGCTCCTACTGCCACGTCCACCACTGCCTGGGGCCAGAGCTAGGCGGGGATCCCTACTCCCTTCTTGCCCAGCTGAAATAGCCCCCTCACTGAACTATGAACCTGCCTTTGGTGCCTGTGGGTTGAGCGATCTGAGAACCACCACTGCTGCTGGGGATTCTGCCCACAAGGCCTGCTCCATCCCTGCTCCTCCTGGTGCTACATGGCCAAGGCTGGACTGCGCTCCACTTTCCATCTGGTGCAACAGACCTTTCTCATCGACCTCCCAGGTCACCCTGGGTTGGAAATCTCCTTTACTCCATCATTCTGTGGCTTCTGCTGCTCTAGAATTTGTTGAGAGTCATTCTTTACAGGTATGGGCTGTAATTATTGTGCTCTAAAGGAGAGTTTATATTAACAAGTCCCTCCATATTCTGATTTTATGATTAATTCAGTTTTTCAGTGCCTACAAGGTCCAAGACTTTTCACTAAGTGAGCCTTGTGGACAAAAATGTTGGAAAAAACATAGTTTCTGTCATTGAGTTACTTATAGTCTAGTTAAACAATTGCCCTTTTAAATTTGTAGTCAAATCATCCATATTTTTTTATTAAAAACAAAACCACAACAGCTGTATGTGATTGCATTCAATGCAATAGGATCATCATATTTATGAAAGAGAGAGAACAATTCCACCATTTTCAATGACATATTCCTGACACATGACAAAATACAATGGGTACCTATAGTGGATTATTTAAATTAAGGGGCTTAATATATTTCAAGCAGTATGCTTCTTTGTCATATATGTTCAAATAAAACCTTGGAAAATCCTAGCAGTGATCTTATCATTAGAACATTTTGAGATTGCAATGAATTTGTGAATTCAAATATTCCCTTATGGCATGTTCTAGTTTTAAGGTTCCATTTATACATCCAAAATTTTTCATTTTCTTCTAAGTCCTTCTGATTATGTTTAAGTAGGTTGGCACTTTCAAAATATCTTTTACTGGATTTATATCTAGTTTTTCAATGTTCCAGACAACTGCATGTCTGCATGAATAATTATAGCTAGTCAGCTTTTTTGCAAAGTAATGCAGTAGAAAAGCTTTGTCTTTGTCATGGTTCTCAGTTTCCTCACTTGTAAAATGTAGGGGTCAGATGATTTTATGTTTAAGTTGCTGCCCAGTTTCGCTGTGCTATGATTCTATAGGCAGGTTACACCCTGCTTTTCAATATTATATGCTCCTTCCCTCTCTTATCTAGTCCCTTTCATTTTCCGTCACCCAGAGTTCAATATTTTCACCAGTAAGTAACAGAAGTAATTCACATTATCACGTAAGGGTCCAAGCATAGCCTGGTAAGTGGAAAGGGATAAATTTAACAAGAATATAAATATATGAGAAAAATATGTGTAGTGGATAGATAGCTGGCCTCAGGGATGAGAAGACATGAGTTCGAGTTGTACCTTTGGCACACATTTTTTTATTACTTTGAGATATAGATCTGATAGGAAAATTACTGGACAAAAGGGTATGCATGGTTTTGTTGCCCTTTGGTCATAATTCCAATTTTCACAATTGCACAACTTAACCAACAATTTATTAGTGTCCCCATTCCCACATCTTCACCAACATTTATTATTTTCTTTTTCTGTCATATTAGACAATTTTATATGTGTGAATCAGTACCTCAGAGCTGTTTTAATTTGCTATTTCCTGATCAATAGTTTTTTAGAACATTTTTTTATACTGCTAGAAATAGCTTTAATTTCTTCCTCTGAAAACTCCCTGTTCATATCCTTTGGCCATTTATCAACTGGGTAACGATTTGTATTCTTATGCATTCGAATTAGCTGTCAACATATTTTAGAAATGAGGACTTTATCAGAAATATTGACTGCAAAAATTTGTTTCCCATCTTTCTGCTTTCCTTATAACCTTGGTTGCATTTACTTGTTTCTGCAAAACCTTTAAAATTACTGTAATCAAAATGATTCATTTTGAAATTTCATAATGTTTTCTATCTCTTGTTTGGTCATAAATTCTTCCCTTCCTCATAGATCTGGCAGGTAAACTAATCATTGTTCTCCTAATTTGATTATAGTATCACCTTTTATGTCTAAATCATGTATTCATTTTGACCTTGTCTTGGTATATATGGTGTTAGATGTTGGTCTATGTCTATTTTCTGCCATAATATTTTCCAGTTTTTTATCAAATACTGAGTTCTTATCCCAAAGGCTGGGGTCTTTGAGTTTATCAAAGAGGAGATTACTTTAGTCATTTGCTACTATGTCTTATATACCTAATCTATCCCAATGAGTGACAACTCTATTTCTTATCCAGAATCAAATAGTTTTGATGACTGCCACTTTGTAGCAGGTCTACCTTCCTTTGGCATTTTTTTCATTAATTCACTTGATATTCTTGACCTTCTGTTCTTCTAGATGTATTTTGTTATTATTTTTCTAGCTCTATAAAATACATTTTTGATAATTCAATTGCTATGACATTGAATAAGTAAATTAATTTAGATAGAATTGTCATTTCTATTATATTGGCTCAGCCCACCCATGAACAGTTGATATTTTTCCAGTTGTTTAGATCTGACTTTATTTGTGTGAAAAGTGTTTTGCAACTGTTTTTATATAGTTCCTTGGTTTGTCTTTGCACATAGAATCCCAAATATTTTATATTGTTTACAGTTATTTTAAATGGAGCTTCTCTTTTTACTCCTTGCTGCTGGGGTTTGTTGGTCATATAAAGAAATGCTGATGACTTCCGTGGGTTCATTTTATATCCTGCAACTTTGTTGAAATAATTATTTCTTTTAAGTAGTTTTTTAGATGATTCTCTAGGATTCTCTGAGTATACCATCACATTGACTACAAAGAGGTACAGTTTTGTTTACTCATTGTCTTCTTAACTGCTTCAATTTCTTTTTCTTCTCTTATTATTAAAACTAATATTGCTAGCAGAACCTTGAATAATGGCTGTGATAATGGGCATCTTATTTGGAATGGTTATGGCTTATCCCCATTACTTATAATGCTTAATGATGATTTTAGAGAGATGCTACTTATTTTAAGGAAGACTCCATTTGTTTCTGTGATCTCTAGTGTTTTTAATAGGAATGGATATTGTATTTTGTCAAAAGCTTTTTTGGTATTTATTGAGGCAAGCATATGATTCTTGTTAGTTTTGTTATTGATATGATCTGTTATGCTGAAAGTTTTCCTAAAATTGAACCAGCTTTGCATTCCTGATATAAATTCTACCTTGTCATAGTGTATTATCCTGGTGATAAATTGCTGTAGTCTCTTTGTTAATATTTTATTTAAACTTTCACATCAGTATACATTAGGGAAATTGGTCTAGAATTTTATTTCTCCATTTTTGCTCTTCCAGGTTTAGATGTCTGCACCATATTTGTGTCATGAAAGGAGTTTGATAGGAATTCTTCTGTATCTATTTTTCCAAATAGTTTATATCATATTGAGATTATTTTTTTTTGAACATTTGTTATAATTCCCTTGTGAATCCATCTGGCTCTGGGGAATTTTTCTTAGCTAGCTCATTAATGTAATATTCAATTTCATTTTCTAGGATGGGGCTATTTAGGCATTCTACTTTCTAATCTATTAATATGGGTAATTGATGTTTTTGTAAACATTCATTTATTTAGCTCAAACTGTTAGATTTATTGGCATGTGAGTGGCCAAAATGTTTCCATATAATTGCTTTAATTTCTTTGTTATTGGTGGTGATCTCACCCTTTTAATTTTTGATTCCAGATATTTAGTTTTCTCCATTGTTTTTATTAATAAAAATGACCAATGACTTGTTTGTGTAAGAGGTTTTCTTCCTTCACAAAACCAGCTCCTAAATTTACTTATTAGCTCAATAGTTGTTTCATTTTTAATTTTCACTCTTATTAGTCTCACATTTGATTTTCAGGATTTCCAAATTGGTGCTCAATTGGAGAACTTTAATTTTCTCTTTTTCTAATTTTTTTTAAAATTACCTGTCCAATTCATTGATCTGTCATTTTTCTATTTTGTTGATATAAGAATTTAGAGATAAATTTCTCCTTAAGTACTGCTTTCTCTGCATCCCATAATTTGATAGGTTATCTCATTGTTGTCATTCTCTTTAATGAAATTATCTATTATTTATATGATTTAGTCTTTGACCCACATATTCTTTAGGATTACTCAGGTTCCAATTAATTTTTCATCTGTCTTCCCTGTGTTTTGAATATAGTTTATTAGACTATCATTTGAAAAGAACACATTTAATATTTCAACCTTTTTACATTTGATTTTGAAATTTTTATGCCCTAATACATGGTCAATTTTTGTGTAGATACCATGTGTTGCTGAGAGAACAAAAAGTGTATTCCTTTTTGTTCCCATTCAGTTTTCTCCAAAGGTCTATCATATGTAACTCTTATAATATTCTATTTACCTCCTTAGTCTCTAGTTTATTTTGTTATTGGATTTATTGACTTCTGAGAGTAGACAATTGAGGTCATCCACTAGTATAATTTTGCCATCTATCTCTTCTCTTCTCCTTTAAGTATCTGGATGTTATACCACTTGATGCATATATGTTGAGTACTGCTATTACTTCACTGTGCATGGTACTCTTTAGCAACATATGGTTTCCTTTCTTATCTCTTTTAATTACATCTATTTTTTGACTTTACTTTGTCTGAGATCAGGATTGCTACACCTACTTTTGCAAATTTCAACTGAAGCATAAGAGATTCTGCTCCAGTCCCTTTACTTTGTATGTGTTCCTCTGCTTCTAAGTGGGTTTCATGTAAACAACATATTGTAGAATTTCAGTTTCTGATCCACTCTGCTATCTGCTTCTGTTTCATAGGAGAGTTCATCTCATCCACATCCACAAATATTCCAGTAAAACACATTAACAGATTTCCCATTTCTAAAAAAAAAAAAAATGCATGTGACATTCTGCACCCTTTGCGTACTCCCTCTCTTCCAAGAAATGAAGGACATGTTTCATCTTTGCTATTTTGTAATTATGATCTTTCACTACGTTAATCAGAATTCTGAAGTCATTCAAAATTATTTTTGCTAACAATATTATTGTTCTTATCAAAGCATTTGGTGTCCTTGAGTTATGAAATACTGCTTTTCAATCATAATCTAATAATTGATCTACTTAGTTTTTCATCTGGTCCTCTTGTGACTTAAGGGCACGTATAGGAGATCGCTGCTTCAGGTTGGAGTATCTATAGTCACAGAATAGAGATAAGCTAATGATACAACCAATTTAAGATCAAACCTATGATCTTGGCCACATCACATCAAATTGTAGCAAGTGAAAGGACCAGAGAAAATGAATATTGCATCTTTCCTTAGGATTTTACTATACATTTTAGAATTCTAAAGGACCTAGAGATGTCCTGGTTCAGTCCCTTCATCTTAGAGATGAGGAAAACTGAAATTCAGAAAGATTAAATAGAATCACCATAGTGTCACAGTGTACAGGTTAATGTCTTGCAGTCAGAAAGATGAGATTTTGAATCCTGTTTCAAATACATAATTTTTGTGTAACTCTAAGCAAGTCATTTAATCTCCCTGAGATTTAATTTCTTCATCTGTAAAACTGAAACAACTCTCTCAATTTCCTTTAAAGTTTATTGTGAGCATCAAATGAGATAAAGAAAATAAGATGCTTCCCAGTTCCCAATGGCTTGTGATATAAATGCAAGTTAGTATTTCTTTTTCAAAACTTCTAAAATTATACAATTATTGAGTACTAGAGACAGAATTTGAATTCAGGTTGTCTATTTCTGTTTAATAATTTTCTTTCTTCCTTTCTTCTTCCATTTCTTCCTCCCATCCTTCCTTCCTTTCACTATATTAAACTGCCTTTTAAGCAAGAGAGTTACTCAGTACCTATCTGTGTTATGCCAAGCAACTATTATTTGAGATGAAAAGAAATACAAGGGTATTTCTTTCAATAATCCAGTTGGAGAAACAAGACACATGATAAAAGATAACTAAAAATCTAAAATAGTCTGCATAAATGCTAAATGAATGTTGCAGATGTGAATGTTGCAGTTTAGTAAGGAGAGAAATCACTGTGGTATGGCATGGTCAGGGATGGTTTAACAAAGGAAATAGACTTTGAAAGACAAACCCATTTATTCGTCCCCCCCTTCCAACATTATCTAGAATTAAGCTTGCAGCTGCACGATGGAAGTGAGAGAGATGAGCAATTTTAACAGCACCCATTGTAGCAAGCCTCATTATGACTCTGTATGGTTCAGATTTGTCACAGTTCAAGTAATGTCACAGTACCTTAGGTGTAATATAATAAGCACTCAATAAATATTTATTGAACAAATGAATGACCTGAAATATAATGAATTTTGATAGTAAGTGCCTAATATATCACATTTAAACTATAAAATATCTGCTTATTTTATTCCCAAACACTTGCATTTTATGAAAGTTCCTCAGGATCTGGTGAACTTGGTGAGCCTAGACTATTGGGAGAAACCAAGAACTAGATAACTCTCTTCAGTCTTTGGATAATTGGCTGGGTTCATGTTGTCTCATCATGTCTATTGATATTTTTTACTACATGATACTGATTTTTGTGCAGGTTCTCAGTGCCTATCTGCCTTATTCTTCCTCTTCCCATAGGAGTTGAGTTCTAGGAAGTTTTAAAAAGAGAATCAGTCATGGTCATGTAGTTGTTTTTTGTTTTTTTCTTCATTTCATCAATGAGGAAACTGAAGGACTAAAAAGATAAATGACTTATTCAAGGTCACCTAGATACTAAAGTGCAGAGATAGAAGTCAAACTTAAGTCTTCTGACCAGTACCCCTTTAGCATTTGTTTCTTCTTTATAGTAAAATTTTGTCAGAAGCTAAATAATTCATCCTAACCCCAAGGATTAATTAATGTGAATTTATATTTCTTGTGCATATATTCTCTCCTGCTTGGGGAAATATGAAGGATGCAGAGTAGAAACACAGAAGGAGAAGGGGAGGTGTCTAGTGAAATGATGCAAAAATGTTCCTCTGTGTGTTTGTTTGTATCTATGTATATGGATGTAGGTGTATGTATATGTATTTATATGTGTGTATGTGTGTCTCTCTGTCTGTAATAATTTGCCCAGGGATAATCCAGAATCAGTTTTACTGATAGACTTCTGATATAGCTGTAGCATGAAGAACATATTGGAAAGGAAGGACTAGTGAGATGCTACATTGAGAAAGGCAACGTATTCCCCTTCTTGTATAGTTAGTAAGAATTTATTAAACATTTACTATGTTCTTGGCACTGTTTTGAGTTCAGACAACTGCTTCCTGTGTGTAGATCAGGGGTCATTCTTCTTTAAGGTGACTCAATGATTTACATTTAAATTCTATGTCAGTGGTGTCAGACTCAAATAGAAAAGGAGACCACTAAATCATGCATATGGATTCCTTTGGGTCACACATTAACTCTAATACTATAAATTAATATTATCTATGTTTTATTGTATTTTCAGTATTTTGGAAAATATTTCCTAATCACATTTTAATTTGGTGTACATATGTGGGAGCATTGCTACCACATTGATCCTCAGTTCATGTGTTTGATGTCTCTGATCTAAATTATCTTGGGAGTTAACTTCCAGCCCTATCTAATCCATAATTGCTCTCTACTTAACATATATCTGACTGAAATTCTGACTCTGAAAGTTCGCCTCAATACAATGAAAATGGAATATATCTTAGTGATTGAAAGTAGTATCTGAAGTACCAGAAATCCTATTTTCTGAGTTGACTACTTTTAGTGTCTCTGAAATAGATGGAAATGTTCCTTTCTTTTATGTGTTTTAAGTTTAAATGCTCTCTGAGAATCCAAATTCAGTTTAGTGCAGGGATTGGTGGATGGGGGTGGGGAGATCTCTCTCTAGCAGTTAGTTGACACAGAATTAATTTCCCCCTCTATTATTCAAATCCATTATCAAAACTAGTTTTCCTCTAAGGTACAGTACTGAAATTTCAAAGCCAGTGCAGCCAGAGTACACAAGAATCTATTAAGCAACCAAATTATATCGTTTACACAATCATTTTCTTCACAGAGGTTTTCCAGTCTAAAATTTCTCACAGTCTGAACATGACTTTTACATGAAACACTCTGGGACAAAAGAAGTATAATATCCTTCCAAATTATAGTTCAGCACCTGCCTAAAGAACAGTGCCAGCCAAGAAATGAGACAGCTTTACAATTACCGCAATAAGGTCCCTGGTACTCAAAGTCAGTCATAATCTGTAGGTTGTGTCTCTATTATACTCCTGATCCCTGCTAGGTAAGTAAATGGAGAATGGAAGTCAAAAAGCAGGGAAAAGGATAGTGAAGGCCATTCTAGCTCCTCAGTCACTAGAGAATATGTTGTCATGCTGGGTTATATGTGGGAAGAGGACAAAGTTAGTAGGGACTAGGAAGTTCAGCTAGGCAGGAAGGGCCTGAAAGATGTAGTAGGCTGGACAACTAAGGCATTGAGTTCAGGGAAGTATTTAAAAGGATTAATTAAGTAATGTTAAGTCAAAATGAGTACAGAAATTAGGAAACCAGTAAGAACAGCCTCAGCTAATGTGGTTCAATGTAAAGTCTAGTGAATTTGGAGTCAGAGAACCCCAGTTTAATACATGTTTCACTACCTATATAAACTTGATTAATTCATGTAACCCATCTCAGTCTCTATTTCTTCATCTGTAAAAATGTAGTATTAGGAAAGGTAACTTCTAAGGCCCCATTCTAGGAGTACAGAGCCATGATAGCAGAGTATAAGAAGCAACTCAACTGAACTTTCCCAACATTCCCCTCCAAATAACTTAAAAATAATATTTCAAATAAAATTCTAGAGTGGCAGAAACCACAAAAGGTCAAGGTGAGACATTTTTCCAGCAGAAGACAGCTTAAGATGTCAGCAAAAGAGGTCAGTGACACTGGCATGATAGCACAAAGTGAAGCGGAGGCTGCAGCAATACCAGCAACAGGCCTTTTAGGCAGCTGAAAGAGCAGTAACTACATGCTCCTCATCTCTAAACCCAACGGTAAGATGGTAAGAAGGTTAAACAACTGGTCAAAAAAGATTACAGGATACCCTTTGCTGACACTATGTACGGGGCCTTATTGCATTGCCTACACACACTTCCAGGTCACAATTTGAGGGCAAAAGGCAGTAGTGCTTTTGGCCCTAGGGGACCAGGGGCCCTGGCCACAATTTCAAGACAGAGAAGTGTTCTTATGACCAATCACAAGGGAGCAGGGTGCATAGTTAGAGTTCAAGGGCCAAGAGGGGACCTAGCACTTGTGGTTTCAGAGAAGCAAGGTCACTTCCTGTGTAAAAACATGATCACAGGCTAGAGGAGCAGTGACCACAACCCTTCTTAGGCCATTTTACCCTGGAAGCACCAAAAAGATAGAGACCCCCAAAACTAGTTCTGAAAACAGAAGCAGGAAAAACCCCAAGCTCTGACAGTGCTCCCTCCACCCTGGGAGGAGAGCCCAACTTTAATATAAAGTTAAAAGTTAAGAAATAGGCTGAAAAATAGAGTAAAGAATAAAAAGAGAACTTGACCATAAAAAGAGCTACTATGATTAAGTGAAGATCAAGGCATAAACTCATTACAATGTCAAAGACATTCAGTGTCAAAAAAGGTACAAGCAAAGGCTTAAAGATAAATGTGAATTAGTCATGATATTAATATAATAGTTGGCTAAGAAGTAGAGTGGTTAATAAGTGGAATAGATTAGGTTGCACAATACACAGTAACAAATGATCATAGTAATCTAATGTTTGATAAATGCAAGGATACAAACTTTGAGGACAAGAACTCACTATTTGACAAAAATTGCTGAAAGAACTAGAAACAAATCTGGCAGAGATTTGGCATAGAATATCTTACTCCATATACCAAGATGAAGCCAAAATCTGAACATGATTTAGCCATAAAGCATTATATAAATAAATCATTGGGGCATGGAAAAATGCAATTGGCAGATGTATGGATGAGGGAGAGAATTCATGGCCAGAGAAAAGATAGGTGAAATGATGGGTACTAAAATAGATAATTTGGATTGCCTTATATTTTAAAAATTGCATAAACAAAAACAATGCAGCCAAAATTAGAAGAATAAGAGATCTGGGAAGAAAATTACAACTTCTCTGTTAAAGGTCTCATTTAAAAAATATAGAGAGAATTGAATCAAATTTATAAGAATATAAGCTGTTCCCCAGCTGATGACTGGTGAAAGGATATGAACAGGCAGTTTTCAGAAGAAGGAATTAAAGCTATTGAGAGTCATATAAAATGCTTTAAATAACTTTTGATTAGAGAAACACAAATTAAAACAAGTTTGAAGAATTGCCTCATACATAGCAACTTGCTTAATGTGTCAGAAAGGTAAAATAACAAATGTGAAAAAATTCATACACTAATGCACTGTTGGTGGAGTTGTAAACTGATTCAACCATTCTATAAAACAATTTGGAACAATGTTCAAAGATCTAATAATATGTGCCTGCTATTTCACTCAGTAATGTCACTACTAGGTCTTTAACCCAAAGAAATAAAAGACAAAAAAAATAAAAAAGAAAGATGGTAGAAAAAATATGTATAACACCTCTTTTTATAGTGGCAAACAATTAGGTATGTAGAGGATTGACTAAATAAGTTGTGGTATATGATTGTAATGGGATACTATAATGCTATAAGAAATGATTCAAGAGTCAAAATGCTATCTATCCTCAGAAAATGAAGTGCATGAGTCTGAATGAAAAATGAAACATATTTTTATTCTATTTTTTGCAACATGGCTAATATGGAAATAGCTTTGCATGATTTCATATGTATAACTGATATCACATTTCTTTCCTTCTCAATTGGTAGAGAAGTGAGGGGAGGGAAAGACAGAATAAAGAACTCATTTTTTTAAATAAGGAATGCTCAAAATTAATAATTATTTTAAAGTAGCTCATTCCTCTATTTTATATCTATTTATATGTATCACACACACACACACACACACACACACATACACACACAGAGATGAAAAGAGAGACAGAGATAGAGATAGACCAAGAAAGATAGAGAGCTGCAAGTGCAACTTGCTTGAGATTTATGTATACAAAAAATTTAGGCCTTCTAGGAAGTTTTCACGTTGAATTTTAGAGATGAATGTAACCTTAGAGATTTCTAAAACAATGTTGTTATTTTGTAAATGAAGAAATTTAGGGTCAAATAGATGAAATCACAAGTATACTAGCTGACAAGTTAAGCAGGTACAGTTGACCATAGAAAAAACTAGACAGGAGGGCAAAAATGAAGAAATGGTGGAAGGAATATCTCAAGTCTATAACAGTACATTGGGAAAAGATGCTTAATGCAGCAGGTGCTTTATGAAGCCTATGAGTAGATGGAAAAGACAAGAAAGGTTTCTGGAACTATTTAATAGCTTTTGTCTTTGTCATTTTCAGTTGTGTGTAACTCTTTGCGACACATTTTGGGGTTTTCTTGGCAAAAAAGCTGGAGCGATCTGCCACTTGCTTCTCTAACTCATGTTACAGATGAGGAAACGAGGCAAAATGTTTAAGTGACCTGCCTGGGGTCACACAACTAGTAAGTATCTGAGGTCATATTTGAGCTCAGGTCTTCCTAATTCCAGGTACCATACTACTACATTAGTTCTACTACCTTTTAAGCTGAAACAATTTAGGACTACCTGTTTGACCCTGTCCTACGGATGTAAAGGGCTCATACTGTCACTGGGCCAGCAACCTCCCTGTCTATGTCCTTTGGCATGGGTTTCTTTTACAGAAAGATGGAGAAACCCATAGGGGAATCCTAATGTTCAAGAGCTCAGAATGAAATATCATAACCCATTTCTTTCTATTGTTACAACTGAAACATTAATTGGGGGTCCTAACGAAGGGGAAGTCCCCCAACCTTTTAGTGGCACTGCCTACATTAGAATACTTGCCTTCTGATTGCCCAGTTCAACGTCATTTCCATGTCACAAAATTGTATTTTTAAACACCAAATATTGCATCCTGATTACTTTGACATTTTCCCATATATTTTGCATCATATTATCAAGCAAAAAAAAATTCTCATAAGAGAATGATTTTTAAAAAAAGGTAGAACAGTAACAGCAAAGAATAGATTTTTTTATACTAAAGATGATATAAATATCCAGGTTAGATTTGCAAAGCAGACAGAGACTGCAGACAGAGAGCAGCAGAGAGGTTCAAGTAGATGAGAAGAACCAGCAGTATGTGTGTGTATGAGTGTGTGTGTGTGTGTGTGTGTGTATAAATGTAGTTAGCATGAGGAGTCAACAAAAGCTAAAATAGAATCTTTAATTTGGACCACAAACCACAATATGTCTCTTGGCACCCATCCCAGTTTAAAGACTTACCTTATTTAATTGATACTTTAGGTTAACATATGCTCTGAATATTGGTTTCTGCAGCATTATTCTGTGCCTTAGGTTATAGTCAGAGACCATCCCTGTTTAAACTACTTTGCACATAGTAGTATTCACTTGATGCTTTCAGTGATGAAAATGATAGCACTGATGACAACGATGGTGATGTTCATGGTAATTAGGAGGATAGTGGAGATAGTGCTGATGTTAATGTGTAGGATAGCTAAGCAGATAAGGAAATTCATCTCTTCCAAGAGAGTCATCAATCTCTTTTCTACTGAGGACTGCTACAATCTTCAGGCCTGTGGATGAAGTCTTCTCAGTTCTCATCAGTTGCCAACTCTTGGTGACTTTAAAACCTCCTCAACATCTCATAATATCTTCTTTCCATTTATACCACAACCACCCAAATTTAAGTTTTTATCACCTCTTGCCCAGATTATTACAGTTACTTTCTAATTGATCTCCATTTTCAACCTTTCTCTTATCCAATTTACCTTCCACATATGCTGCATTGTTATTTCTAAAGTATAGGTCTGACCATGCCACATCCTTGCTCTGGAAGCTTTACTGACTTCCTGCTAAATCTAGTACAAAATGCAAACTCTTCTGTTTAGAGCTTAGCTTCCTAGCCTGGTTCAAATCTATCTTTCCATAATGATTACACATTATTTTCTCTCACGCACTGTCCAATCCAGTCAAACTGGCTTGCCTAATGTCCCCAGTATAGGACTTTTACCTTCCACTTTCATGACTTTGCCAGTGCTTCTCATCTCTGTCTCTTACAACTCCCAGTTCCCTTCACAACTCAACTAAAATGCCATCTCTTCTAAGAGACTTGTTCTGATTATCTCAGTTAATTCCTCACCAAATCACTTTGCATTTATTTTGTATATATTTTGCATATATTTATCTGAGAACATGGTGATCCTTCTTCCCCTTTTCCTATTTAAAATAAGCTTCTTGGGGGCTGGGAATGTTTTGCTTTTGTATTTGTGTCCCTAGCATTGAGCATACTGCTTTATGTGCAATAATCACTTAATAAACTTTTGCTTATGGTGATAAGAACTCAGTGAATAATTGTTTCTCCTCTATCCCCTACATCTACCACAAAATCTAGACCTTGTGAGCTGACTATTTAATAATTTTTCCACTGAAGAATTAGTGGGAATAAAGGAAGACCGCAGAAATGTTTTCAAAAATATGCTTGTACGGAAACTCTTTGATTTTTGCTTAACATGTGTTTTCTAAAAAAATGTGTGTGTTGTCTCCACTGACCAAACATTTATACAAATTCTTTCTCCAGCTGGGGAAATATTTCCTAACATATTTGTCCTCTCCTAAGTGTCAACAACAGATGCTGTAATCAATAGATGAAGCATTTTTGTTTGAGTGCATTTGCATATACATATATATACAAATATATGTATGACTATACATATAGTACAGTGGAAATGTTGGAATATCACATAGTTCACTAATATTTTTTATTTTCTAGGTTCTACACATGCATTTTTATTAAATACATTTCTACCTTAGACATGTGGCATAGAAGAATTAAAATGAATGGGAGAAACCATTAAAAAACAAAAATATAACACAAGAGAAAATGGTCTGTTTCATTCTGCAATCCAATCCTGCAGATCTTTCCCTGGATGTGGAAGACATTTTGCCTCAAGAGTCCATAGGGAAATTTTAGGTCCTTGCATTGCTGTGAAGGGCTGCCTACCATAAAAATTACTCACACACTGTGATCGTTGCTGTGTACAAAGTTCTCCTAGTTCTGCTCCTTTTGCTCCGCATCAGTTCATATGAGTCATTCCAGGCCTCTCGGAATTCTTCCTGTTCATCATTTCTTTTTTTTTTTAAGTTTCATTGGAAAATTTTTTATGAACTGAGAGAAGAGAAACCAGTGCAATATACACAATGTCTACAACATCAATGAAAACAATTTTAAAAGGTGGCTAATTATGGTGACCAATCTCATAATCTTTCTTGGTCTAGGAAAACAGATGTTGAAACACTCTTCCCCCCTTCCTGTGGAGTGATAGAGGGCTTAAGTTAGGGATGTTACATGAACTATCAGATGTAGCTGCTATGTCGATTGGCTTTACCAAACTGGTTTAATTATAAGACAGAGTTGGGGGTGCTGACATGGGGAATGATTACGAGATAAAAACAGAAAGTATCAATACAACTTTCAAAAAAAAGGAAGAATAAACATCTGGATAGAACAAACATTGGTATCCACATGTTGAAAGAACAAGTGCAAGGTTTCCAGTGTACTAGGCTGTTAGGTCTTTGAGGGAGGATTTACAGAATATGGTCAAGAATCTACCATGGGCTAAAGAAGGGCTGTGGGACTTGGGCCCTTTATTCCCATATCCTTCTGGGATGCAGGGAATGAGGTAAAGATCTATCAACTACTATTTATTAGGCACCTACTATATGCCTCTTCTGCTAGGCACTGGGGATAGAAATATAAAGAATGAAAAAATTCCTCTCAAAAATAGTTTACATTCTAATGGGAAAGACACATGGATATAAAAAATAGACAGCATAAATACAAAATGAATGAATACAATTATATACAAAGTAGTGAAATATAAGATAGCTTGGGAGGAGGACACTTGCAGTTGCATGGGAGGAGTCAGGAAAGGCTTCATTCAGAAAGAATATGGATGCCAGGGCTTTTTTAGAAATGATGAATTTAAGGCATTTCTGGAAATATGGCTTGAAATCCTCCTTCAACACCCTCAGAGCTTTACTTCACTATTCAATATGGACATACTTCTTGTTAGTTTTAGAAAAGGATTTTAATTTTACAAAATCTTTAATATTTTTTAAAATGGGAAAAGGGGAAGATACAAGAAGCATGTCTAGGAAGGGATGCAGGGAGAATGAGTGGGACAACTGGGTCCTAGGTTGGGATAAGGAGCTAGTCCAAACACCACTGGATCTCTGCTTGTCCTCAGTAGGCTCTCTTCAGGCCCCAAGAAAGATATGAGCAGGAGGACAGGTTGAGGTAGCTGAGAACTGAGCAACTGCTGATCACAGAGCTGACAGTTGCCACAGTAACTTGGGTACCCTTGGGCTGTGTCTACACTCTGTGTTTGAGAAAGCTGCCAGGTCCTGCTTCAGATCCTCTGTGTGGTAGTACTGGCCATTAAGGTCTAGCTCCCGGAGAGTGTGATGCCACTTCCACATGAAAAGGCAGCTTCCCTTCTTGAGAAGGGCCACCCAAATTATGGACCCACACAGGCCCAGGTTTAGCTGTTCAAGGTCAGGGCAAGGCAAGCTGGCCAGGCCTGTAGGTGTGAGGAGGTCATAGCCTTGGAGGTCCAGCACCCACAGGTGAGGAGATGCATGCAACAGGTGATGCAGGATCTCATCACTTATGTCAGTGATGGTGGACATGACCAGGCAGAGTTCCTTCAG
The DNA here is from genome assembly GCA_023548195.1 of Bettongia penicillata ogilbyi. Taxonomy (NCBI): domain Eukaryota; kingdom Metazoa; phylum Chordata; class Mammalia; order Diprotodontia; family Potoroidae; genus Bettongia; species Bettongia penicillata. Next base: position 383,347 of record JAJHZJ010000891.1, on the reverse strand, counting down.
GTCTGGGAAACCAGGCCCCAGGGATACCCTATGCCCTCCTAGCTTGGGAGACCAAACCAGATTCAGCAACTCCAGGACCTAGAATTGGGGACAGCCAGCCTGAAGAGCTTCAAACTGTATCCGAAAGTGCTGGCTCTTGGGTTTCATCCCTGTGTCCACCTCAAGAAGCTGGAGTTGGGGGCAGCATCTATTCAACAGTGAGGAGATGATGGAGGTCATCTGGCTACTGGAAGTTAGTCACAGCTGCTGGAGTTGTTTGCTTGCTGCCTCCAGGAAGTCAACTACTGCTGCTGATACCACCTGGCAGTTCTACAGGTTGAGGCTATCCAGCCGGGGTCAGGCTTTGGGCAAAGGAACCAAGGCCTCTGTTGTCACAGACTGACAGTGGGAAAACCTGAGAAATGTGAGGCGGGGCAAGACTCACTGACAGACTTCAGCATCAGAGGTACATAGTTTTTCCAGTGGAATAGAGAAAACTCCCATGGTAATAAAAAGCTGTTGGGCACCAGCCACTATAGAGAACTGAGAATCCTCTTTTCCACCTTTGATGGAGGACTCTTTGAATGAGAAGGCCAAGGTAGAGCCAGAGATACCTTCCACCACAGCATGGAGTGAGAAGCAGCATCATACCATAGGCGGTACACCTGGGCAACTCTGTAAAGAAATGACACCGCCCCATCAGATGCCATGAATACTTGGAATATTTGAACCAAGATCTGCAGAGGAATGTGGTCTCCCCAGTCTGACCCTGAAGTAGTGCTGTCCTGAGGAGATTGCCTCCCCTGTACTAGGTTGAGATGTGCACTGTTTGGAGTCTCCATTTGATGTGGCTGGTGGACCTCTCATCAAGCTAATTTCCTGAGATGGGAGACCTTTTTCCTGTGGGCCAATCATGCTGACCTTTCTAGATTGGGTACAATCAGCATCATGTCCTCAGCTTCATGAATGTGGTAAGCAACACTTGCAGATGGTTGTCTCCATGTACCTTTTCTTTTCTTTTTCTTATGGGGGTCCAGCTGGAATGAGAGCCTTGACTTCTTGCTAGGCCTGAAACATGAGTGCTGTGATGAACTGGAGTCCCCTTGAAGAGGTAAAGTCATCCTATTGCCAGCATTGGCAGAGAACTCCTCCATGTTCTCAAAAGATATGGCAAATCATAATGGTGCCCCTAGGGGATCCTGACTTGGGCCTAGGTCTCTCCCTCACCCTACTTTTTGACTTTCAGTCTTCCATGTGTTCAGTTGCCACTCTGTTCATCATTTCTTATGGCACAGTAGTATTCCATTACATTCACATATCACAACTTGTTTAGTCATCCCCCAACTGATGGGCATCCCCTTGATTTCCAGTTTTTGGCCACCACAAAGAGAGCTACTATAAATATTTTCGTGGGACCCTTTCCCATTTTTATGGTTTCTTTGGGACACAGTCCTAGAAGCGATATTGCTGGGTACTAGGGTGTGTACATTTTTGTAGCCCTTTGAACATTGTTCCAAATTGCTCTCCAGAATGGTTGGATCAGCTCACAGCTCCACCAACAATGAATTAGTATTCCAACTCTCCCATATCTTCTCCAACATTTATCTTCTTCCTGTTTTGTCATGTTAGCCAATCTGATAGGTATGATGAGGTACCACAGAGTTCTCTTGATTTGCAATTCTTTAATCAACAGTGATATAGAGCATTTTTTTCATATGACTATAGATAGCTTTAATTTCTTCTTCTGAAAACTCCCTGTTCATATCCTTTGACCATTTGTCAATGTGGGAATGACTTATATTCTTGTACATGTCACTCAGTTTTCTATATATTTTAGAAATGAGGCCTTTATCACTGAAACTAGCAGCAAAAATCCTTTCCCAGTTTTCAGCTTCCTTTCTAATCTTTGTTGCATTGGGTTACTTTGTGCAAAATCTTTTCAATTTAATGTAATTAAAATTATCCATTTTGCACTTCATGGTGTTCTCTATCTCTTGCTTGGTCAAAAATTTCTCCTTTCTCCATAAATCTGACAAAGACACTATTCCTTGCTCCCTTAATTTGTTTATAGTAACAATCTTTATACCTAGATCATGCATCCATTTGGACTTTATTCTCATGTATAGTGTCAGGCATTGGTCTGTGCCCAGTTTCTGACACACTGTTATCTAGTTTTTCCAGCAATTTTTGTCAAACTGAGTTCTTATCCAAGAAGCGGGGGTCCTTGGGTTTATCAAACAGTAGATTGCTATATTCTTTGACTACTGCATCTTGAGTACCTAACCTATTCCACTGCTCTATTTCTTAGTCAGTACCAAGTGGTTTTGATGATTGCTGCTTTAAAAATAGAAATTTGAGATCTGGTAGGGGTAGGCCACCTTCCCTAGCACTTCTTTTCATTAGTTCCCTTAGTATTCTGGACATTTTGTTCTTCCAGATGAATTTTGATATTATTTTTTCTAGCTCTAGAAAATATTTTTCTGGTAGCTTGATTGGTATAGCACTGAATAAGTAAATTACTTTAGGTAGAATTGTCATTTTTGTTATATTAGCTAGGCTTACCCATGAGCAACTGATGTTTTTTCCATTTACTTAGATCTGATGTATTTGTATGAAAAGTGTTTTGTAATTGTGTTCAAATAGTCCCTGGGTTTGTTTTAGTAGGAGGTAGACTCCCAAATATTTTATAGTGTTCACCCTACCTTTAAATAGGATTTCTCTTTCTGTCTCTTGCTGTTGGGCTTTGTTAGTAATATATAGAAATGCAGAAGATTTTTGTGGGTTTATTTTGTAACCTGCAATTTTGCCAAAGTTGATTATCATTTCAAGTAGTGCTTTCACTTGAATCTCTGGGATTCTCTGAGTCTTGAATCTCTGGGATTCTCTAAGTATATTATCCTATCATCTTTAGAGAATGACAACTTAGTTTCTTCTTTGTCTGTTGCAATTCCTTCCATTTCTTTATCTTCCCTAATTGCTACAGTTAACAATTCTAGTGCCATATTGAAAAATAGTGGTGATAATGGACACCCTTGTTTCACCCCTGATCTTATTGGAAATGCATCTAGCTTATTTTCATTGCATATAGTGCTTGCTGAAGGTTTTAGGTAGATACTGCTTATTATATTATGGAAAGTTCCATTTATTCCTATGCTTTCCAGTGTTTGAAATAGGAACGGGTGCTGTATTTTGTCGAAAGCTTTCTGTGCATCTATTGAGATAATCATGTGATTTCTGTTAGTTTTATTGTTGATATGGTCAATAATGCTAATAGTTTCCTAATATTGAACCAGCTCTGCATTCCTGGTATGACTCCTACCTGATCCCAATATATTATTCTCATTATAAGTTGCTGTATTCTGTTTGCTAAAATCTTCTTTGAAATTTTTGCATCTATATACATTAGAGAAATTGGCCTATAATTCTCTTTCTCTGTTTTGGCTCTTCCCAGTTTAGGTATCAAAACTATATTTGCATCATAAAAAGAATTTGAGAGGACTCCTTTTCCCACAATTTTCCCAAATAGCCTATTGGAATTAACTGTTCTTTAAATGTTTAATAGAATTCACTTGTGAATCTATCCAGCCCTGAAGATTTTTTCCTAGGGAGTTCCTTGATGGCTTGTTCAATTTCTTTTTCTGAGATGGGGTTGTTAAAGTATTCAACTTCCTCTTCTGTTAATCATCAACACATTTAGATTGTCGAATCTGTGGGCATAAAGTTGAGCAAATTAATTTCTAATTATTGTTTTAATTTCCTCCTCATTGGAGGTGAGTTCACCATTTTCATTTTTTTTAATAATGGTAATTTGGTTTTCTTCTTTCTTTTTTTAAATCAAATTGACCAAATGTTTATCAATATATTGTTTTTTTTTCATAAGACCAAGTGTTAGTTTTATTTATTAGTTCAATAGTTTTCTTAATTTCAATTTCATTAATCTCTCCTTTAGTTTTCAGTATTTCTAATTTGGTATTTACTTGGGGATTTTCAATTTCTTTTTTTTCAAGTTTTTTCAGCTACATGCTCAATTTATTGGTCTCCTCTTTCTCTATTTTATTCATGTAGGCATTCAAAGATATAAAGCTTCCCCTAAGAACTGCTTTTGCAGAATTCCATAAGATTTGGTAGGTTATCTCATTATTGTCATTCTCTTGAATGAAGTTGATGATTGTTTCTATGATTTGTTGTTTAACCGAGTCCTTCTTTAGGATTAGGCTATTTAGTTTCCAGTTGTTTTTTGGTCTATCTTTCCATGGCCTTTTATTACATATAATTTTTATTGCATAATGATCTGAGATGGATGCAGTGACTATCTCTGCCTTTCTGCACTGGATTGTGAGGTTTCTAAGCCTTAGTACATGGTAAATTTTTGTGTATGTGCCGTGTACTGCTGAGAGAAACATATATTCCTTTCTTTCCCCATTCTATTTTATCCAGAAATCTACCATATCTACATTATCAAGAGTTTTATTCACCTCCTTAACTTCTTTCTCGTTTATTTTAAGGTTAGATTTAACAAGTTCAGAGAGGGGGATGTTGAGGTCCCCTACTAGTATAGTTTTGCTTTCTATTTTTTCCTGTAAATCCCTTAATTTCTCCTCTAAGAATTTGGATGCTATGCCACTTGGAACATACATGTTTAGTAATGATATTGCCTTTTTGTCTATGGTACCTTTAATCAGGATACACTTTCCTTCCTTATTTCTTTTGATTAGATCTATTTCTGCTTTTACTTTGTCTGAGATTAGGATTGCTACACCTGCTTTTCTTAAATCAACTGAAGCACAATATACTCTGCTCCAAACTTTTACCTACCCTCTCTGTATCCCCTCATTTCAAATGCTTTTCTTGTAAACAACATATTACTGGATTATGGTTTTTAATCCATCCTTCTATCCATCTCCATTTTATGAGAGAGTTCATCCCATTCACATTCACAGTTATGATTACTATCTGTGTCTTTCCCTCCATCCTTTTTCCCACCATTTATGCTTTTAGTTCTCCCTTCTCCCTTCCCCTACACAATAGAGTTTTAATTTTTGATCACTATCTCCCACAGTCTTCCCTTCCTTCCTTCAGGCCCCCTCCATTTTCCTCCCCTTTACCCTTATTGCTTCTTCCCTTCGTTTTAGCCTCCCTTCCCCTTTCTTTCCCTCTTCCCCTCCTACTGCCTATAGAGGTAGTTAGATTTATATACTTAATTAAGTTTCTTGTTCCCTCCTTGAAAAAAATCAGATGAGAGTACCTCTCATACAATGCTTTTCTCCCTCCCCTCTTTCCCTCCACTTTAATATAATTTTACACCTCTCTCCGTGATATAATTTACCGTTTTCTGCTTCCTCCTTTTTATATCTCCTGTTACAATCCCTTTGGATGCTTAAATCACATTTTTTATCATCACATCATTTACTTGTACCAGTGTAGTCCCTGGCATGGCAGGGCAAAGCAGGAATCCCCAGGTGATCTGAAGCTGGAGACATGCTGTGTATTCTCAAACATATCAGCTTAGGATGGGAGTGCAGTGGAACTGAGGGACAGAGAAGCCAATAACCTCAGTTAATTGCAGCATCTACTCCTGAGACTGTCAGCCTGTGGATAAAATGTCTGTAAGTCACCTACTTGAACTATCAGAAGCCAAGATGGCACAGTGATCAATAATTACTATTACCTTACCTTGTTGACCTTGAAGAATCCAGAGAATATTTCCTCAAGAAAAATCCTGGAACAATGGTTTCAGGAGAAGGTGGAAACAGTCTCTTTGCCAGTAGGACTAGGACAATCACTACAGAGGGTCCCTCTTGTTGTAGCTGAAAGAGACTAGTGCAAAAGCAGAGATATCCCAGATAGCCCCACCTCAGGAAACTGGGAGAGGATCCTGAGCCCAAGGTGGGTGGAGCCTGCAACAGCCAACACCAGTACCCCAGGAGGGCCTCAGCATACCAGGGGAATAGGGAAGATACTAGCGCAGATGGAATCACCAACCACTGAGATTGCCTATGCTCTTGCTCAGCAGAGGAAACCTCCTGTGGCCAGACCACCTCTCTCCCACACTTAATGCAGGTAGCTTCAGGGTAACTCCAGGTAAAACCAAAAAGATTTCACCTGGTCTCTGCTTTCAAAAAACAACCAGCTTGGCACCAAATAACATGCAGGATTTTAGCTTCTAGCTGAAAGAACCAAAGAACGCCAAAACTCAAGTTCAAGGCACAAAAAGTGTGGGAGTTTCTGGGATACTGTGCCCCAGAAGCAGAGATCTACTTTAAAAACCAGAAAAAGGATGATCATGAGCAAGAAGCAAATCAGAAAAGAAAAGACTACAGAATCTTTCCATGGGGACAAGGACCAAAACACAAATACCAAAGAGATCAGCATTGAGACTGTAGTCCCTTCTGAAACTTCTGAAGGGAATATGAGCTTGTCTTAAGCTCAAAGAACATTTTTGGAAGAGATCAAGAAGGATTTTAAAAGCCAAATTAGAGAACTAGAAGAAAAACTCACCAATGATTTTAAAAATATGTAAAAAAGAATTCACTAAAGGGAACAACTTCTTAAAAAGGAAAATTGGACAAATGGAAAAGGATAATGGACATCCTTGCTTCACCCCTGATCTTACTGGAAAAGCATCAAGCTTATTTCCATTGCATATAATGTTTCCTGAAGATTTTAGGTAGATCCTGCTTATTATTTATGGAAAACTTCATTTATTTCTACACTCTCCAGTGTTTTCAATAGGAATAGGTGTTATATTTAGGGGAAAGGTTTTTCTGCATCTATTGAGATAATCATGTGTTTTCTGTTAGTTTTGTTATTGATATGATAGTTTTGCTAATACTGAATCAGTCCTGCATTTCTGGTATAAATTCTATCTGATCATAATATATTATTCTCATGATAAGTTGCTGTATTCTTTTTGCTAATATCTTATTTAAATTTTTTTCATCTATATTCATTAGAGAAATTGGTCTATAATTTTAGGTCTTTGTTTTGGTTCCTCCTGGTTTAGGTTATCAGTACCATATTTGTGTCATAAAAACAATAAATAGGACTCCTTCTTCCATGATTTTCCCAAATAGTCTATGTAGTATTGGAATTAACTGTTTAAATGTTTGATAGAATTCATCTACCTAGCCCTTGTAAACACATGTAGCCCTTGAGATTTTTTCCTAGGGAGTTCATTGATGGTTTATTCAATTTCTTTTTTGAGATAGGACTACTTAAGAATTCAACTTCCTCTTCTGTTAATCTTGGATATATATGTATGTACATACATATATACATATATGTATACATATATATATATTCATGTATTTAGAGTGTCAAATTTAAGGGCCTATGGGACTACACTTGGGCAAAGTAATATCTAATTACTGTTTTAATTTATTCCTTGTTGGAGGTGAGTTCACCCTTTTCATTTTTGATACTGGTTACTTGGTTTTCTTCTTTTTTTTTAATCAAGTTGACCAAAAGTTCATCAATTTTATTGTTTTTCTCAAAATCAACTCTTAGTTTTATCTATTAGTTTAAAAGTTTGCTTAATTTCAATTTTATTAGTCTCCCCTTTAGTTTTCAGTATTTCTAATGTGATATTTACTTGGGGATTTTCAATTCTTTCTTTTTCTAGTTTTTTCAGCTGCATGTCCGATTCATTGGTCTCCTCTTTCTCTATTTTATTCATGGAGGCATTCAATGTTATAAAACTTCCCCTAGGAACAGCTTTTGCAGAATCCCATAAGATTTGGTGGGTTGTCTCATTATTGTCATTCTCTTGAATAAAGTTGTTGATGGTTTCTTGTTAAATCCACTCATTCTTCAGGATTAAATTATTTAGTTTTCAATTAATTTTTGGTTTAACTTTCCATGGTCTTTTATTCCATATAATTTTTATTGCATTATAATCTGAGAAGGAAGCATTGACTATCTCTGCCTTTCTGCACTGAATTGTGAGGTTTTATGCCCTGGTACACAGTCAGTTTTTGAATATGTGCCTTCTACTACTGAGAAAAAGGTATATTCCTTTCTATCCCCATTCACTTTTCTCCAGAGATCTATCAGATCTACCTTATCCAGAGTTTTATTCACCTCCTCAACTTTACTCTTATTTATTTTGACATTAGATTTATCAAGTTCAAAGAGAGAGAGAATTTGATGTCTCCCATTAGCATAGTTTTGCTCTCTATTTCTTTCTTGGTCTCCCTTAACTTCTCCTCTAAGAATGTGGATGCTATACTACTTGGAGCATATATGTTTAGTAATGATATTGCTACGTTGTCTATGGTGTCTTTTAGCAGGATATAGTTTACCTACCTATTTCTTTTGATTAGATCTATTTCTGCTTTTGCTTTGTCTGAGATTAGGCTTGTTATCCCTGCTTTTTTACACCAACTGAAGAACAATATATTCTGCTCCAGCCTTTTACCTTGTGTGTATCCCCTGTTTCAGATATGTTTCTTTTAAACAACATATTGTTGGATTATGGTTTTTAATCCATTCTGCTAGTCATCTGTTTTATGGTAGAGTTCATTCCATTCACATTCACAGTTATGAATACTATCTGTGTCTTTCCATCCATCTTCTTTTCCCCATTTATACTTTTAGTTCTCCCTTCTCCCTTTCCCTACAGAACAAAGTTTTAATTTTTGACCACTAACTCCCTCATTCTTCCTTCCTTTTTCAGCCCCCTCCCTTTTATTTCCCTTTTCCCTTACTATTTCCTCCCTCACTTTTAGCCTCCCCTCCCTTTTCTTTCTCCATTCCCCTCCTACTGACTATAGAGGTAGTTATATTTCTATGCTTAACTGAGTTTGTTGTTCCATCCTTAAACTAAATGAGATGAGAATAAATCTCAAACAATGCTCACATCCCTCCCCTTTCCCTCTATTGTAATATGTTTTTCTGCCTCTTCCTGTGATGTAATTTACCTTTTTTGTCTCCTCCTTTTCAAATCTCCTGTTACAATTCCTTTGAATCTTTAAATCACATTCTTATCATCACATCAATCAATTTATATCCACTCCCTGTATGTGTATATCCCTTTTAAATATCATAATAAATATGCAATTCTCAAGATTAACAAGTACCATCTTCCCTTAAGGATAAACTGTTTGCACATATTGAATAACAAGTTTCCCCTTGACCTGCTCATTTATCTTTTTCTTACCTCTATTGAGACTGATGTTTAAAGATCAAATTTCCTGTTGAGCTCTGTTCCTTTCATCAGGAAGGTCTCAAAATCCTATTTCCTTGAATGTCCATCTCCTTAACTGAAATATTATTCTCAGTTTTACTGGGTAAGTGATCCTTAGTTTTAGTCCCTGCTCCTTTGTCTAATGGAATATTATATTACAATCCCTTTGATTTTTAAAGTTGAAGGTTCAAGGTCTTATGAAATCCTGACTGTAGCTCCTCGATATTTAAAGTGTTTTGTTTGGTTTTTTTTCTGGCTGCCTGCAGTATTTTCTCCTTCGCTTCATTGTTCTGGAATTTGTCAATGATATTCCTGGGTGTTTTTAGTTTGGGATCCCTTTCAGGAGATGAATAGTGTATTTTTTCAGTGACTATTTTTCTCTTTTCCTCTGGGCAGTTTTTCTTGATGATTTCTTCAAATATAATGTCTTTGGCTTTCTTTTGGCTATCATGGCTTTCTGGTATGCCAATAATTCTTAGATTTTCTCTCCTGGACATATTTTCCAGGTCAGTTATTTTTCCAGTGAGGTATTTTACATTTTTTATATTTTTTTTCATTCTTTAGATTCTGTTTGACTGATTCTTGATGTCTTATAGAGTCATTAGCTTCTAGTTTTCCAATTCTAATTTTTAACGGATTGTTTCCTTCAGTTAACTTTTGCATCTCCTTTTCCATCTTTCTAATTGTTCCTTTTAAGGAGTTATTTTTTCCAGTTAGGTTTTGTACTTCCTTTTCCATTTGTCATATTTTCCTTTTTAAGGAGTTGTTCTCTTCAGTGAATTCTTTTTCATATTTTTTAAATCGTTGGCCAGTTTTTCTTCTACTTCTTTAATTTGCCTTTTAAAATTCTTCTTGAGCTCTTCCAAGAATGCTCTTTGGGCCTGAGACAAGTTCATATTCCCTTCTTAAGTTTCAGATGAGAGTACAGTCTCAATGCTGACCTCTTTGGTATTCGTGTTTTGGTCTTTTTCCTCATAGAAAGATTTTATGGTCTTTTCTTTACTTATTTGGTTCTTGCTCAGTATGATCACCTTTTCCTGACTTTTAAAGTATATCTATGCTTCTAGAGCACCGGGGGCTCTATCCGACAGTTTGTGTGCCTTGAACTTCAGGCTTTGTATGTTGTGGCCTCTGGTTCTTTTAGCTAGAAGTTTAAATCCTGCAGTTGATTTGGTGCTGAGCTGTTTGGTGTTCGAAGCATTTCTGGGTTTCCTTGGAGTTACCCTGGAGCTAGCTGCTTCAAGTGTGAGGGAGGGCTGATCTGGTCACAGGAGGTCTAGTCTCAGGCTCAGTGGCTGGTGAACCCCATCTGCACTAGTGTCTTCCTGATTCCTCTGGCTATGCTGAGGCCTGCCTAGTGTCCTGGTGTTGGTGATTAGAGGCTCCACCTGGGACTCAGGATCTCCTCTTAGTTTGCTGAGGTGGGGCTATCTGGGACAGCTCCAGTCTTGCACTTGTCCCTTTCAGCCACAGGAGGGATCCCCTTTGTGATTTTCTTAGCCCCATGGACTAAGAGACTGTTTACACCTTCTGCTGATCCCACTGTTCCAGGATTTTTTTGGGGGAAATATTGTGTTCTTCAAGGCCAACAAGCAGAAGGGGATAGCATTTACAAATCATTCTGACATCTTGGCTCCTGGAAGTTCAAGCAGGTTACTTACAGACATTTATTCTGCAGGCTGATTGTCTCAGAAGCTGCTGCTGCAGTTACCTGGGGTTGTGCCATTCTCTCTCACTCACTTCCACTGAACTTCCTTACTGGACTGATATGTTTGAAAATATGCAGTACTTATGCTTCTTCAGACAACCCAGGGCTTCCTGACCAGCTTTGCTATATTGGTGTTCACACTGGTACAGCCCATGGGCTGTGTACTCCTCCAGCCCTATGCAACAGATCCTTCCCCTCGACATTCCAGGCTATCTTGGGTTGGAAATCTGCAGCACTCTGACTCCTATTGTATTCTGTCCCACTTCCTTGCTTTGTGACCTTGGACAAATTCCTTTCCAAGGGATGCTGTGATATATCAGGAATTGTTCTGGATTTGAAGTCAGGAGAATCCTTACACCTCTCACAAATATTTATTAAAGACATATTTTGCACATAATCTTCCGCTAATAGACATTTATTGGGAGAAAAAGAAGCATAAGACATAGCATCTTTTTTCAGCTGCCCCTTTAAGAACACCAATTCGGAACTGATACACATGGTTTTGGACCACTGTGATACACTATGAAGGCATGATTTGATATATTTTAACTTTTTCTCTTATTTGCCTCATCTTTTGATTTTTTCATTGGCTACTTGAATATCCATCTTCTTTTTTTTCTTTGGTGTTAATATCCTTCTAACTCAATCACTGGGCTTACTTCCCAAGGATTACTGTTTTTTATGTCTTGTTGGTTCTCTCTATCTCCGTCATTGAAATCTACTCACATGGTTTTGAGCACAGTAGTCTAGCCCTGGTCCCAGGCAATGACAGCTTCCATTGTTGGTGCCCTGGCCTAAAACTCCTGGGGAAATTGAGCAGTTGATCTGGATCTCAGCCCTGAGTGGAGGCCCTGGGGTGAGGAAGAGTGCTGGCTGGCATGGTGGAGCTGGTGGAGGATCAAGAGAGGGAATCCTGCTCACAGACCACAGAACAGGACAGAAGAGGAATAAACACCTCTCCCTTGATTGTGCCACCTTGGAGGAACTGAGAACTTTCAGGTCCCCAGAGTATACCCTCCCCTTGACAAAGAACTCAAAAGTCAAGTAACTGTCTGGGAAAAATCTCAAAAGCGGAAAAAAGAATAAGACAATAGAAAGTTACTTTCTTGGTGAGCAGGTATTTCTTTCCATCCTTTCATATAAAGAGGAACAATTTAGGTCTTCAGAGGAAGATCTAAAATTCAAGGCTTCTGCATGCAAATCCTCCAAAATAAGTATGCAATAGTTTCAGGCCATGGAAGAGCTCAAAAATGTTTTTGAAAAGCAAGTAAAAGAGGTGGAGAAAAAATTGGGAGGAGAAATGAGAGCAATGCAAGAAAATCATAAAAAGAAAGTGAACAGCTTGCTAAAGGAGTCTCAAAAAATGCTGTAGAAATTAATATCTTTAAAAATAGACTAACTCAAATGGCAAAAGAAGCCCAAAAAGTCAGTGAAGAGAAGAATGCTTTAAAGAGCTTTAAATTAGCGAAATGGAAAAGGAGGTTCAAAAGCTTACTAAGTAAAATAGTTCCTTTAAAAATTAGAATGGAGCAGATGGAATCTAATGACTTTATGAGAAACCAAGAAATTACAAAACAAAATCAAAGAATGAAAAAATAGAAGAAAATGTGAAATATCTCACTGGAAAAACAACTGACCTCAAAAATAGATGCAGGAGAGTCAATTTAAAAAATGTGGGACTACCTGAGAGCCATGATCAAAACAAAGATCCTAGACATCATCTTTCATGAAATTATCAAGGAAAACTGCCCTGACATTCTGGAACCAGAGCATGAAATAAATATTGAAAGAATTCACCAATCACCTCCTGGAAGAGATATGAAAAGAAAAACTCTGAGAAATATTGTAGCCAAATTCCAGAGTTCCCAAGTCAAGAAGAAAATATTGCAAGCAGTCTGAAAGACACATTTTGAGTATTGTGGAAATACAGTCAGGATAACACAGGATCTGGCAGTGTCTACATTAAGGGATCAAAGGGCTTGGAATGTGATATTGCAGAAGTCAAAGGGACTAAGACTAAAACCAAGAATTACCTACCCAGCAAAACTGAGTATAATACTTGAAGGGAAAAAAATGATCATTCAATGAAATAGAAGACTTTCAAGCATTCTTGATGAAAAGACCAGAGCTGAATACAAAATTTGACTTTAAAACAAAAGAATCAAGAGAAACATGAAAAGTTAAACAAAAAAGAGAAATCCTAAAGGACTTTCTAAAGTTGATCTGTTGACATTGCTTCATGGAAAGATAATATTTATAACTCTTGAAACTTTTCTCAGTATTAGGGGGATTATGCACACACACACACACACACACACACACACACACACACACACACACACATATATATATATATATTATATATATATATATATATATATATATATATACAGAGAGAGAGAGAGAGAGGGAAGGAGAGAGAGGGAGGGAGGGAGGGCACAGAGTGAGTAGAATAGGAAGGCATGATATCTAAATAAATAAAATTAAGGGGTGAGAGAGGGCTATATTGGGAGGAGAAAGGGAGAAATAGAATGGGACAAATTATCTCTTATAAAAGAGGCAAGAAACAGCTTTTTCAATGGAGAGGAAAAAGGGGAGGTGAGAGGGAAAAGCGAAGCTTACACTCTTCGCTTTTGGCTTAAGCAGGGAATAACATGCACACTCAATTTAGTATGAAAATCTATGTTAGACTACAGGAAAGTAGGGGAGAAGGGGATAAGTGGGAGCGATGATAGAAGGGTGGGCACATAAGAGGAGTGGGGTGATTAGAGGTAAACACTTTTGAGGAGTGATAAGGTCAAAAGAGAGAACAGAATAAATGGCGGGGGAAGGTTAGGATGGAGGGAAATATAGGTAGTCTTTCACAACATGATTGTTATGGAAATCTTTAGAAAAACTACACATATGTAGCCTACATTGAATTTCTTGCCTTCTCAGTGGAGATGGGTGGGGAGGGAGGAAGGGAGAGAAGTTGGAACTCAAAGTTTTAGGAACAAATGTTGAGAATTGTTTTTGCATGTAACTGGGAAATAAGAAATACACATAACGGGATCTAGAAATGTATCATGCCCTACAAGAAAGGAGAGAAAATGGGGATAAAGGAAGGAAAGGGTATGATAGAGTAGGAGGGAGATGGGGGAAGGGGTAATCAGAATGCATGGTGTTTTGGAGAGGGGGAAGTAGAAAGGTTGCAAGAAAATTTGAAACTCAAAATCTTTTGGAAATGAATGCTGAAACCTGAAAATAAATGAAACCTAAAAATAAATAAATAACTTGGAAAAAAGTTTGTATTTCTCTTCTACAATAAAATACTACATAACAAAACAAACAGTAGTCTTTATGAGAAGGTATTAGAAACTGGGGGATTCAGAAAAGGCAACCTGAAAAAGGTAGCATTGAAACTGAGTATTCAAGGAAACTAGAGATCTAAAATGGCCCTTTCAAAAAGGAGAGCATTCCAAGCATGGGAGATAATCATTGTAAATGCTTAGATCCTGATTTCAAGTTCAGCATTCTTCATAAATTAAAAGGATGGCTTCCAGCTATGTTGTCTCTTTTGGATTCATTTAAAGAACCAAACTGGTTCCTCCAACTTCCTTTTCACTCCCAATTTTTTTATTTACTTTTGATATATTCTGTGTCTGACCATACCTAATTACATAAGTGCCTTTAGGGCAAGGACTGTTTCGGGTATTGTACCTCAGGACCTAACATAGTGCCAGGAACAGAGTAAGTTCCAAATACAAGTTTATTGACTGAGTAAGTGATAACAACATGACAGTTTGAATCAAGGAACTACTGTCAAGTAAGAGAAAAGGCAAATAAACACAAATACTGACATAACAATACTAGATTTTATTTGTTTAAGCATTAGAGTGAATAGTACATAAAAATAATTCTACAGGAGTTCAGAAAAGGGAGAAATCATTACAGGACTAAGGTTCAGGAAAACCTCAAGAGGAAATGTGTAATGAAATTTAGACCTTGAAATGGGAATAGATTTAGATTAATGATGAGGAAGTGGGGTAGGATTACATTCCCAAATGATAGAGAAACCAAATGCAGAATATGAAAAAATTTTGAATCTAGGGATTGGGAGAGGTAAAATTGTGCATAAGAGAAGGGGCCACCAGCCTGGGTGCCCCTGGTCAGATACGGTAAAAACAAAACAGTTTGTGTAGACATCTAGTGACATTATATATCGGAATACTAATGAGTTTGGTTATGACTGAGGTTAAAGTGTACAAACACCAACATGCATACTTACATATATACATAACATAACATACATACATACAGAGCATGGTTCTAAAATTTAAAAAATATCCCTGCTAAAGTGTTGTTCTGTTAATGACATCTAATTCTATTTATTTAGATCTTTGAACATCAAGCATTATGTGGTAGTTGACAAAGGAAAGAGGGAAATGATATGACATTTCAGACTGCTAGAGTAGACAAGATTTTGTTTCCCTCTTTAAATTATCAATCAGCATGCATTTATTGGGTGCCTAAAATATGATGAGCCCTGCTACTGACACACAAGAATACTTCATGTCTACTGTTCTTGAAGATGAAAAATATCAGTCACATATATCAACGATGAAATGAAAATATATTACAAAATTTTAGAGAAGGTATAGTCCCAAGTCCAGGTGATATGAGTATATGAACAGAATTAGAGAGGATCTGTTTTCAAAAATTCATTTTAATTTAAAGGAATGATTTATCTTAGAATTGAAGAGCCAGTATCAACACTATATGCTAAGCTACAGCGGCCCCAAAGCTGCTCTTTGTAAATTGTATTTCAAACAAGGTACAAATCATCTTAGCTGTCACATTCCCAAAGTATCTCCCTAAGATAAGAAATTGAAATGAGTTTTATTTTTTCATGTAGATCATTAAACTGTTTGTTAATACACCTATGAACAGCAGTAGAAGTCCTGCCAAAATGACAGACAGTTGCTTCAGAACCAGAAATTAAGATATTTTCCTTTGAGTACCAGCAAGATTACAACAAAAACTGAAGAAACCCTCTCATTCACACATCAGTCAGAGACTGCTTATGCTACAACTCTTTTGGGGGATGAACTACTAGGATGTATTTTATTTTTTTTTAATGCTGGGTATTAGAAGCTAATGCCAAGTATGCTCCAGCAGAAACAGTACTGAGTTTGGGTGTAGAGGAATTGAGTTCCAGGCCTGGCTTTTCTATATATTTTGACCTTGGGAAATTCATTTAATCTCTGTGTAACCTCAAGTTACTCATTTGTAAAATGAGAGTATTAGAGCAGATAACCTCTAAGGTATACTTTAGCTCTGTCTACTATCATAGCATCATATTATTGCAGTTTTATGAATTAATTATTTCAATATTTAGTTAGTTTTAAAGTACTGTTACTCACAATAGTAACAGTAACAATGATAATAATTTTTGAGAGTGCATTTCTGTTATATCTAAGGCCATTCCTGAAGGAGTTCTATAAACAGTGGAAATGTGAATGCTTAGGTACCTCACAGAGCAGTAGAAAGATGAATGGTAGTTAAGTTTAGGCTATGACATAATCATAGCATCATTGTTTTAGGGGTAGAAAGGATCATTCTGTAAAATTGAGATAACTTATAATAACACTTACTTTACAGGGCTGTTATGAGGATTAAATGAGAAATAATACATGTAAAATGTTTTGAAAACCTTGAAAGGTTAAACAGGGTATTCCACAAATCTTAATATCACTTTAAACTTTAACTTTTAATAGTTTAAAACCACGTTAAATCTTTTGAGATACCATATATAAATGATAGATATTGTTAATACTATTGTTATTACTGCAAGTACAATTAGTACTATGAAGATGATGAGTACTGCTACCATTACTACCACCCCTAATGCTATCTTAAAGTATAATTGCTTAATTTTGCAGATGAGGTATGTATATGTTAAGTACCTTGTCTGGTCTCACACAGCTATAATCTGTGGTATGATTCCATGCCCAACATCCTATTTGTTATGCCCTGTAGGCTACTTCCATCTGTGAAGTGGAATGAAAGACATCATTTAAGTGAAATATGATTGAAAAAAGAGGTGGGAAAATAATGTAGTGATTAAAAGAGCCAGAGGAAGGTTTTCAGTCTATTGGGCAGATCCCTAAAGAAGTTTATGGAGAATAATTATACTGGAATAGGAAAAGATATGGATGAGTTGTAAGTGACACCATGGGAGAGAATTAGTATATTAATGACATCATATGACAATGAAATGAACAATTTGTATTATTTCATCTTAACTTGTATCTTTTCTGTAGAAAAACTTTTGATGTGACAATACCATCAATTAATAAACACCTGTAATTTATGTGTGTCTTACTGTCTTAGAGAATTGTCAAAGGCACTGGGAGATTAAACAACTAGTCCATGATCATAGAGCTGGGATGTGTCAGAGACAGGAGTTAGGCCAAAGTTTTAAATCTCTAAGGCCATACTCCTTTAGCCAACTATGCATCCTATTTCATGTTTTTGTTCATACAGATAGAATGGGTGACAATTTATGTGCTGTGATTTTTTTCAATGTTTATTTATGTTTAGTTTTCAAGATTTATTTCCACAAAATTTGGAGGTCCAGATATTAAACCCCTCCCTTCGATTATCCTCAACTTCTCTCTTTTCTTGTAGGGCAAGATAGATTTCTATACCCCATTACCTGTATTTCTTATTTCCCAGCTGTATGCAAAAACAATTCTCAATATTCCTTCCTAATACTTTGAGTTCCAACTTATCTCCCTTTCTCCCTCCCCACTATCCCTACTGAAAAGGCAAGCAATTCAATATAGGCTATATATAGTTTTGCAAAACTTCCATAACAGTCATGTTGTGTAAGATTAACTATATCTCCCTCCATTCTAACCTGCCCTCCATTTATTCTATTCTCTCTTTTGATCTTGTCCCTCCTCAAGTGTTTACCTCTAATTATTCCCTCCTCCCATTTACCTGCCCTTCTATAATCCCCCTCACCCCACTTGTCCCCTTCTTCCCTACTTTCCTGTAGTGTAAGATAAATTTCCATACCAAATTGAATGAGCATGTTATTCCCTCCTTAAGCCAAATGTGAAGAGATGTTTCACTTTTTTCTCTCACCTCCTCCCTTTTCTTTTCCATTGAAAAGTCTTTCTCTTGCTTCTTTTATGAGAAATAATTTGCCCCATTCCATTTCTGCCTTTCTCCTCCCAATATATTCCTCTCTCACCCCTTATTTTTATTTTCTTTATATGATCCCTTCTTATTCAACTCATGCTGTGCTCTCTGTCTATATATGTGGGGGTGGGGTGGGAGTGGGTGGAGCCAAGATAGTGGAGTAGAAAGACGTATATACTCTAACTCTTCCCCCACAGCCCATAAAATACCTTTAAAGAATGACTCTCAACAAATTCTAGACCATCATATGCCACAAAATGATGGAGTGGAAGAGATTTCCAGCCCAGGGTGACCTGGAAGGCCAACGAGAAAGATGTGTCACACTGGAGGCAGAGTGGAGCCAAGCCTAGCCTTGACCATGTGGCACAGGGAGGAGGATTGAAGCAGGATTATGGAGTGGAATCCCCAGCAGCAGTAGCAGGAGTTCACATATCCCTCAATCCATAGGCGCCAAAGATCAGTGAGAGGATTTTTTCAGCTAACCAAGAAGGGATCAGTGTCCCCCCATTGCTCCAACCCCAGGTTAGTGGTGGCAAAGGCCTCAGCCTGCAGTGGTAGCTCCCACGGTAGGCAGCAGACAACATCCATTGTTGGAGGCCTTGTTGTAAAGCCCCTGGGGGAACTGAGCAGCTGTTCTGAAGCTCAACCCTTAGTATTGGCCTGGTGGAACTGGGGATGAGGCTGCTGAGGAGAGGAAATTCTACAACTCACAGATTCTGGGCATAATATTTCTGGTTACTCCCAGATCAGTGTGCAGACTTGATTGTGTCACCTTGGAGAACTGAGATCTTACAGGTCCCCAGAGTATACTCTATTCGTGACAAAGAACTCAAAAGTCAAATAACTGGTTGGGAAAATATCCAAAAAAGGAAAAAAATTAGACTATAAAAGGTTACTTTCTTGGTGAACAGATATCTTCTCCCATTCTTTCTGATGAGGAAGAAAAATGCTTACCACCAGGTAAGACATAAAAGTCAAGGCTTCTGTGTCCCGAATATAGAAAATAAATATTCAGTGGTCTCAGACCATGGAAGAGCTCAAAAAGGATTTTGAAGATCAAGAAAGAGACGTGAAGGAAAAATTGGGAAGAGAAATGAGAGAGATGCAGGAAAAACATGAAAAGCAAGGCAATAACTTGCTAAAGGAGACCCAAAAAAATGCTGAAGTAAATAACACCTTTAAAAGTAGCCTAACTCAATTGGCAAAAGATGTTCAAAAAGCCAATGAGGAAAAGAATGCTTTAAAAAGCAGAAATTAGCCAAATGAAGAAGGAGGTTCAAAAGCTCACTGAAGTAAACAGTTCTTTAAAAATTAGAATGGAACAGATGGAAGCTAATGAGTTTATGAGAAACCAAGAAATCACAAAACAAAATCAAAAGAACAAAAACATGGAAGATAATGTGAAATATCTCATTGGAAAAACAACTTACCTGGAAAATAGATCCAGGAGAGAGAACATAAAAATTATGGGACTACCTGAAAGCCATGATAAAAAGAGAGCCTAGACATCATCTTACATGAAATTATCAAGGAAAACTGCCCTGATATTCTAAAAACAGAGGGTAAAATAAATATTGAAAGAATCCACCAATCAACTCTTGAAAGAAATTTAAAAAGAGAAACTTCTAGGAACATTGTAGCCAAATTCCAGTGTTTTCGGGTCAAGGAGAAAATATTGCAAGCATCCAGAAAGAAACAATTCAAATACTGTGGAAGTACAATCAGGATAAAACAAGATCTAGCATCTTCTACATTAAGGGATCAAAAGGCTTGGAATATGATATTCCAGTAGTCAAAGGAACTAGGACTAAAACCAAGAGTCACCTACCCAGCAAAATTGAGTATAATATTTCAGGGTCAAAAAGGGTCTTTCACTGAAATAGAAGATTTTCAAGCATTCTTGATGAAAAGACCAGAAAGGAAAAGAAAATTTGACTTTTAAACACAAGAATCAAGAGAAGCATGAAAAGGTAAACAAAAAAGAGAAAATCATAAGGAAATTATGAAAGTTGAACTGGTTACATTCCTACAAGGAAATATAATATTTGTACCTCTTGAAACTTTTCTCAGTATCTGGGTAGTTGGTGGGATTATACACACACACACACACACACACACACACACACACACATATATATATATTATATATATATATATATAATATATATATATGGAGAGAGAGAGAGACAGAGAGAGAGAGAGAGAGAGAGAGAGAGAGAGAGAGAGAGAGAGAGAGAGAGGAGGAGGAGAAGAGAGCATAGGGTGAGTTGAATAGGAAGGGATCATATCTAAAAAAAGTAAAATTAAGGTGTGAGAGAGGAATATATTGGGAGGAGAAAGGGAGAAATGGAATGGGGCAAATTCTCTCTCATAGAAGAGGCAAGAAAGAAACTTTTCAGTGAAGGGAAAAAGGAAGAAGGTGATAGAGAAAAAATGAAGCTTACTCTCATCACATTTGGCTCAAGAAAGGAATAACATGCACACTCAATTTGGTATGAAAACATATCTTACAATACAGGAAAATAGGAGAGAAGTGGGTAAGCAGGGTGGAGGGGATGATGGAAGGGAGGGTAAATGCGAAGAGGGAGCAATTAGAAGTAAACACACTTGGGGAGGAACAAGATCAAAAGAGAGAACAGAAGAAATGGTGGGCAGGATGGGATAGAGGTAAATATAGTTAGTCTTACACAAAATGACTCTTATGGAAGTCATTTGCAAAACTACCCATATGTAGCCTAAATTGAATTGCTTACCTTCTCAGTGGGGGTGGGTGAGGACAGAGGAAGGAAGACAAATTGTAACTCAAAGTTTTAGTAAAACTTTTTGAGTATTGTTCCTGCATACAACTGAGAAATAAGACATACAGATAATGGGGTATAGAAATTTATCTTACACTACAGGACAAAAGAGAAGATGTGGGTAAGGGAAGGGAGGGATGTTAGAAGAAAGGGTAGATTGGTGGAAGAGGTATCAGACTGCTTGCTGTTTTGGGACCAGGGAGGGGAGAGATGGGGAGAAAATTTGGAACCCAAAATTTTGTGGAAATGATTGTTAAAAATGTAAAATAAATTAATAATTTAAAAAAAAACAAGTGTGTGGGTGTGTGCAATCCCTCCAACTACCCAAATATTGAGAAAAATCTCTACTTAAAAATATTATCTTTCCATGTAGGAATGCTAACTGTTCAACTTTAGCATGTCCTTTATGACTTCTCTTTGCTGTTTACCTTTTCATGCTTCTCTTGATTCTTGTGTTTGAAAGTCAAATTTTCTTTTCAGCTCTGGTCTTTTCCTCAAGAATGCTTGAAAGTCCTCTATTTCATTGAATGACCATTTTTCCCCCCGAAGTTTTTTACCTAGTTTTGCTGGGTAGGTGATTCTTGGTTTTAATCCTAGTGTCTTTGATTTCTGGAATATCATATTCCAAGCCCTTCAATTTCTTAATGTAGAAGCTGCTAGATCTTATGCTATTCTGATTGTATTTCCATAATACTCAAATTGTTTCTTTCTAGTTGCTTGCAATATTCTCCTCAATTTGGAAACTCAGGAATTTGGCTACATAATTCCTAGGAGTTTCTGTTCTCTAATCTTTTCAGCAGGTGATCATTGGATTCTTTCAATATTTATTTTGCCTCTGATTCTAGAATATCAGGGAAGTTTTCCTTGATAATTTCATGATAGATGATGTCTAGGCTGTTTTCTTGATCATGGCTTTCAGGTAGTCCCATCATTTTTACATTCTCTCTCCTGAATCTGTTTTCCAGGTTTTTCCAATGAGATATTGCACATTATCTTTTATTTTTTCACTCTTTTGGTTTTGTTTTGTAATTTCTTGGTTTCTCATAAAGTCATTAGATACCATCTGCTCTACTCTAATTTTTAAAGAACTATTTTCTTCAGTGAGCTTTTGAATCTCCTGTTCCAGTTGGCTAATTCTTTTTAAAGCATTCTAATATTAAACCAGTTCTCCATTACTGATAAAAATCCTACTTGATCCTAATTTATTATTCTCATGAAGAGTTGCAGTAATCTTTTCGCTAATATTTTATTAATTGTTGTATCTATATCCATTAAGGAAATTAATTTGTAATTTTCTCTGTTTTGAGTCTTCCTGGTTTAAGCAACAATAACATATTTGTATTATAAAAAAAAATTGGTAGAACTATTTCTTCATCTGTTTCTCCAAACAACCTATAAAGTATTGCAACTAGTTATTTTTAAATGTTTGCTAGTATTCAATTGTAAATCCATCCACCCTAGGTGATTTTTTCCCTAGGGATTCATAGGAATCCATTGATGGATTGTTGAAGTTCTTTTTCTCTCATGTGGTTGTTCGAGTATTTTATTTCCTCTTCTTTTAATCTGAGAAATTTATATTTTGTGTATTTTTCTATTTCATTAGTTTTCAAATTTATTGGCATATAGTTGGGCAAAATAGTTCTTAATTATTGTTTTAATTTGGTCATGAATTCCCCCTTTTTCATTTTTGATACTGGCAATTTGGATTTTGGTGGACTTTTTTTTGCGTTATCTTCTATCTTTTGTTTTCTTTCTTTCTTTGTTTCTTTCTTCCTTTCTCTCTCTTTCTCCCTTTCTTTCAAGTATCTCATAAGTTTTAATACGTTGTCTTATTATTGTCATTCTCTTAGATGAAGTTGTTGATTGTTTCTATGATTTGTTATTTCACCCACTCATTATTTAGGATTAGATTACTTAATTTCCAATTAATTTTTAATCTAGTCTTCCATGGTCCTTTATGGCACCTAATTTTTATTGCATTATGCTCTGAAAAGGATGAATTTAATGTTTGTCTGCATTGTTTTGTGAGGTTTTTAAATGCTTTAGTACAAGGTCAATTTTGATATACATACCATGTACCACAAAGAAGGTATATCCTTTTCTATTCTCATTCACTTTTATCCAAAAGTCTACCATGTCTAACTTTTCTAAAATTCTATTCTCATCCTTAACTTTTTTCCTATTTATTTTATAGTTAGATTTATTGAATTCAGAGAAGGTGAAGTTGAGGTCCACCACTAGTATAGTTTTGTTGTCTTTTTCTTTCTGTAACTCTTAACTTCTCTATGAATTTGGATGCTATAACACTTGGTGTTTGTATGTTTAGTAACAATATTAATTGTCTATGGTGCCTTTCAACAGGATATAGTTCACTTCCTTACCTCTTTTAATTAGATCTATCTTCACTTTTGCTTTCTCTGAGATTAGGATTGCTAGTCATGCTTCTTTATTACTTCACCTGAAGCATAATATTTTTTGCTCCAGTCTTTTACCTCTACCTTGTGTGCCTCCCTTTGTTTCAAATATGTTTCTTGTAAACAACATGTTGTATGATTGTGGTTTTTAATCCATTCTACTATCTACTTCCAGTTTATAGGAGATTCCATCCCATTCAGATTCAGATTTATATTTACTGTTTCATTCTCTCCATCCTATCCTCCTCCCCATTTATGTTTTTTTCTCTTTCTCCCTTTCCCTCTTTCCTAGAGTTCTGCTTTTGTCGACTGCATCCCTCAGTCCTCCCTCCTTTCTATCAGCCCCCTCCTTTTCTTTCCCTTTTCCTTTGCTACTTTTTCCCTTGCTTCTATCCTGATTTCCCCTTTCTTTCATCTTTCCCCTCCAACTGTTTACAGAGAAAGTTTGAGTTCTATACCTGAATATGTTGTTCCCTCCTTGAGCCAAATCTTATGAGAGTAAATTTCAAACAAGGCACATCTCCCTCCCTTCTTTCCTTCTACTATAATGTCTTTATGCCTCATCAAATGATATAATTTACTCTTTTCTGACTCCTCTTTTTCTCTTCTTCCAATACAATCCTTTTTCACTGCTTAATTAGTTTTTTTATCATCATAGCAAAATCAACTTAAATCCACCCCCTCTGTCTATGTATTTCCCTTCTAGATGGTGTAATAAAGATACAATTCTCAAGAGTCATAAGTATCATCTTCCCATGTAGGGATGAAAAGTTTGTCCTTATTGAAACACATGTTTTGTTTTGGTCTTCCCTGTTTACCTTTTTACACCTATCATGAAGTCTTGCATTTGAAGATCAAATTTTCCACTGAGCCCTGGTCTTTTCATCAGGAAAGTCTGGAATTCCCTTATTTTGATGAATGTTCATCTCCTCCTCTGAAATACTATGCTCAGTTTTGCTAGACAGTTTATCCTTGGTTGTAATCCAAACTCCTTTGCTTTATAAATATTGTATTCCATGCCCTGATCTTTTAATGTAGAAGCTGCAAGATTCTGTGCAATCCTGACTGTGGTTCCATAATATTTGAATTGTTTCTTTCTGGCTGCTTGCAGTATTATCTCAACCTGAGAATTCTGGAATTTGACTACAATATTCCTCGTTGTTTTCAATTTAGGAACTTTTTCAGGAGGTAATGGATGGATTCTTTCAATGACTATTTTAGCCTCTGCTTCTAGGACCTCAGGTCTGTTTTCATTAATGATTTCTTGTGAGATCCTGTCCAGGTTCTTTTTTTTTCATCATGGTACTCAGGTAGACCACTCATTCTTAGATTACCTCTCCTGGATCTATTTTCCAGGTGAGTTGCTTTTCCGGTGAGGTATTTCTTTTTCATGTTTATGCTATTTTTTCGTTATTTTGATTTTGTTTGATTTTTGATGTCTCATAGAGTCATTAGTTTCCACTTTCCCAATTTTATTTTTAACTAATTATTTTCTTCAATTAGCTTTGGTAACCTCCTTTTCCATTTGGCCAATTATACTTTTGAAGGAGTTTTTTTCTTCAGTGTACTTTTTTGTTCCATTTTGTCAATTGTATTTTTAAAGGAATTGTTTAATATTTCTGCTACTTTGCCTATCTGACTTTTAAAATTCTTTTTGAACCCTCCCAAGAAGACCTTTTTGACTTCGGACTAGTTCATATTCCCCTTTGAGGTTTCAGATGTGGGTATACTGACCATGTTATCCTCTCTTGAATTTGTGCTTTGATCTTCCCTGTCACTAAGATAACTCTCTACAGTCATTGTTTTTCTTTGTTGCTTTTTGCTCCTGTTGCTTGCTTTTTCTCTGGTTTTCAAAGTTGATCTCTTCTTCTGGAGCACAGTGGGCATTGTTCCAGGCTTCTTGTGCTGGGTACTAGGGGTCTGGTTACTGGTTTTGTGTACTGGAACCTCAGGTCCTGGCAGTTTATCTGGTGTTGAGCTGGAGCTGGTGGTGACAGTTAGTGTGTGTCTGGTGTTGGTGCTTGTCTGCTTCACCACTGTGGAGCACAGGGTCTCCTGCTAGTTTGATGTGGTGAGGTTTGCTGCTGGCTTGCTGGAATACCTCTCATTTTGAACCAATTTCCTTCAACCACAGCAAGAGGGACTTTTCCCTTGATACTCCTAGCATCCAGAGATAAAAGACTGCTGTACCTCGTCTTTCTGCTGACTCCACTTTTCTAGGATTTTTCTTCTGGACAATATTCTCTGACTTTTTCAAAGTCACTAAGGGAGAGTGAGGGTGACTTACGTCTTACTCTGCCATCTTGGCTCCCAGCAGTCAAAGGAGGTGATTTTCACACATCCTGTCTGTGGGCTAGAGTTCCAGGGGCAGCCACTGCCGCTTGTACTATTGTTACTGCTCCCAATTCTGTCACTGCCAAGGCCTCCTCCTGATTTGTTGGGGCTAGGTCTGTATTGGAATGCCTTGAGCTGGACTATATTTCTCTCTCACACAGTTCCAACAGACCCCTTCTGCTGACCTTCTAAGTTTTCTCTTGGTTCTGTGGGCTGAGAAACCTGGAAATATCCAATACAGTTAATGATTCAGTTTTTAGGAGTTATTTTCTTTAGTTAGATTTTGTACCTCTTTTACCATTCAGCCAATTCTACTTTTTGAGGGATTATTTTCCCAATATTTTTGTGCTTCTTTTATGAAGCTGTTAATTCTCCTATCAATATTTTTTTCCTCTGCTCTCATTTCTTTTCCCATTTCCACTCTTCTTATTTTTAAAAGACCTTTTGTAACTGTTAAAAAAGCCGACTCTTTCTTTAGGTCTTCTAGCAATTATCTTTAGGTTCATGTCCAATCTGCATTTTTCCTTGAGTATGTGCTTGTGGATGTTTTCCAGTTGTTATCTCCTTCTTAGTTTGTGTCTTGATTTTCTCTTTTGCAATAGTAGCTTTTCGTGGGGAAGTGCTAATTTTGATATTCATTTTTCATCGTAGTCTATCTCTTGACTTTGGACTTTGTGTGACAGTTGGGCTCTGCTCATTTCTGGAGCTTGTGATGAGCTTCTGTCTTTTATGAGCTTCTATTACTTTTACATCCTATTAGGTACCTACAAATTTTCAGATGTGATATAGGGAAAGGACCAGTCACTTCCCTCTTTGGTTCTTTCATAGTTAGTGTCCACACTATTAGTTCCTACTTGAACTCTGCCTGAAACACCTTGGTTCCTTTACTGATCTGTATCTACCAGAGTTAGCTTTCCACAGGATATTTGAATTCCAGAGGTCTAAACCTTCACAATCCTTTCTGGAATCTCAGGACATAGAGCTATAAATGTCAGAGCACCTGTGGTGTCCAAGTCTTGGTGCTGCTGTGCTGTATTCACTGTTGCTACTCCCTGAGAATAAAGAGGTTTCCACTATGAGATTCTGACCACATTTAGGCTTTTTTATTCTTCTGGGCCTTTCTTTAAGGAAACTCTTTTCTTATGCTACCTCTGCATACAGAGCCCTACAGGCTAAATGTGTCTCTCATCCTATCTGGTCTTACTGAGAGTCTTATTTGGCTGAGTTAGTATTGGCCCTGCTATTATCCATAGTCTTCTGGTTGGCTTTTTTTTTTCAGTTTAAAGCTAGAAGTAATAACACTACAGTTTTACTTTTATTGAATTTCTTACCAGTAAATGATTTGGTGCAAGTTTAAGGGTTTTTTTTTCCTCTACAATGGATATGGGGAAGATAGATGTTCTGTCTCCATTCAGGCAGTGATCTTGGTTAGAAGTTCAGAAGTTCCCTTATCCTCTTAATTGTCATAATAAAAACAATTTAGAAAATACAATGTAAAATAAGATTTTACTGTTAAAATATCCAGTATAAAGAATCCTATAATAATGTGGATAAACCTTTATGTGTTGGAGATACATTGTTTGTAAGTCTTTTTTATACATTTAAACAATCTAATATCTGTAGTCCATTAGACCTAGTGATACCAAAGAAATTTCGATTTTCTTCCAGATTACATCTCTGAAAATATTTGAATAATACTCCTATATCTCTTCCCTTTACTCCCAGTCTTCTCTGCTCCAGACTAAACACCTCCATTTCCCATAGGTTTCTTTCCTGTTCCTTCACCATCCTAGTCATGTTTTTGTGAACACATGGGCATTATCTCACTTTAAGTGAGTACCTGAATAGGCAAATGTCTCCCATTGCATCCCAGGCCTTCTCCAGTCATCCTGATGAATATCTAGTCACTGGATCCAGATGGCTCAGAGAGGGAAAGTGAGGCTGGTGACCTTGCACAGCCCTCTTTCACTCAAAACAAAGTCAAGTGCAAGTCATGTCATCATTCCTCTGATGTCACAGTCTTCAAAAGGGAAGGACAAACACAGACAGAGAGACGGACATGTTTTTGTAAACACATACCAGTTAATGGCGCTTTTATAATATGGTACAGCAAATGGAGAATGGAAGTTCAAGTTTGGTTTTATAACTTCAGAGTTCTGAGACTAATACTTCTCTTCATCTGGAGACTAGTCTATTAATACAAATTTAAGACCTTCTAAAAATGTTGCCACATAATTATATCATTTGCTAACAATGAGCTTGTGGTCATCTAATCTCTCAAAGTCTTTTTTATATAAAATTCTATTATAATAGGTTTTCTTTCTTCTGCATATGTACAGAGGAATGTTTTTTTAATCCAAGCATAGGACCTTGAATTTATTCCTTCCAAATTCTAACGAGTTGCTTATTAATCCATCTGTTTAATAAACCATTCATAGAATTTTTGCCAAGGATCCCCAAATGCAGTTTTTCTTCCTCTTATAAAATAGAGATTGGAATTATTAATTTCTATTCTTTGGGCAGCTGTGTTCTCCAGAATTTGTCCACAATTAATAAGCAATAAATCCACAATTTCAACTGCATATTAGATTCCATATCTAATAATGAAAATGTACTGCACTCAGTTAATTATTCACATCATTTTTACCATGCATAGGGTACTAAGCAACATGTAAAAAAGAGATCAAATCAGTCAATTTAATTTTTTATATGCTTTCATAGTACATTTTCTCCCTATATTATATCAAGATCTGAGCACTGAGTTCTACAGTGCAACCACAAAGAATGAAGCAATCCCCATTTTAGGGGGATTATATTGCAGTTGATGGATGTAGACATTATAAATATATTAATAAAAGGAACGGATTACTGTTATATATTTATCCATGAAGTCATTGTTTATCCCCAGGGAGGATGCAGGCTAGGTTACACAAAAAAAGACATCTCCATGAAGAAGATACTGAGGAGCTTGGGAAAGCGACCTGTATCCTACTCATAGAAAACCCAAACCTTTCAGATAAGACCCACATTTTCTCAGAAGACTTAGCACTATAATGTGATATGGACCATGAGAATAAGTAACTAAATAAAGATACAAGTTTGTTTTTTTTATTAGGGATCAAATCTCTGTTGTAAAGATTATTTACATATTTATAGCTATGGCTGCTTTCTTAGTAGGCAGACCCTATGTTTGTTAAATATCTGTTCAGCTGAATTGTCAGATTTCCAATGGATAACTGAATATCTTCTGTATTTGCTGCTGGCACCAAACACAAACATTATTTTCCTTTCTTCTTTAATATATCTATGTCTAATAATGGTATTGACATTATCCCAATACTTCAGTCTCAAATCCTCAGTAAAATCTTTTTTTTTCCTCCCATCCTCTCTACATAATCAGTTTCCAAGGTCTTCAGATTCTATTTCCACATAATATCTAGCATCAGTTCACAAATTTCCATTCCCATTTTGATCCAATTCCTTATTACCTGCACTATTATAGTTATCTTCCAATCAATTTATTTGTCTCCAGTCTTTTTCCTTTTAGTTCGTTCTTCTAAACACTAACAGATTAATATCCTTAATACAGATATCTAATCATATAATTTCTCTGTCCAAAATACTTTTATAGTTTCCTATCAATAATAGAATAGAGTCCAAAATCCTTGACCTGGTGCTGGAAACCCTCTACAAACAAGTTCCAGTTTTTAAGTGAAGCTTTATTTTGTAAAAATTCATAACACATAAACTAGTTTACTTTGCAATTTCATTTTAAAAAGTCATTTTTTTTTTATTTTTGTGCTCTGCAAAGGCCATTATTTCTTTTTGAATCTGAGTCCTTCCCAAATATGCCTGTTGAAATTCTCCCATTATTTGAAACTTTTTAAAATATTGCTTCAGAATAGTTAGGAAATGACAGATCAACATTATCTATGTGCTATTGTACTTTTGTTTATCTTGTTAAGCATTTCCCAATTACTTTTTCATTTTGTGATAGTATTCCTGAGTTTTCCATGCCACATTCCCAAAGGAGGTTGAACTGACACCTCTAGAAATGAAAGAAAATTGTATTGTGGCAGAAGAACTCATTATCTTTCTTCTCAAGACTCCTACTTCCAGATTTCTTTGTTAGTGTTGACTGACTAACACCAGTTAGTTACCCCAATTTTCCAGGTTCACAACCTAGGTGTTCTCAACTCTTCACTATTTCTCGCCTTCTATATCTTTACCAAAACCTGCCAATTTCACCTTTGTAAATATCTCCTATATGTATCTCTTTCTTTCCTCTGATACAACTACCACTCTAGTACAGGCCCTCACATCTGAACTATAGTCATAACCTACTGACTTTTCTTCCTGTCACTAGTCTCTTTTCATTGCAGTCCATCCTTCATTCAGCTAACAAAGTGCTTTTCCTAAATATAAGTCCAACCATATCATCCTTCTACTCAATAAACATCATTGGCTCCCTACCAACTACAGGATTAAATAAAAAATTCTCTATTTACTGTTTAAAACCTTTCAAAACATAGCTGCAGTCCTAAGTTTTCAGTCTTCTTGCAACTTATATGTTGCCTTGTACTCTTTAATCTATTGATAATGGTATCCTTTCTAATACTCAAATAAGACACTCCATTTCTGACTGGATATTTTCACATCCTGTCCTTCATTCCTGGAATATTCTCTCTCTTAATCTCCAATTCCTGGATTCTTTGGCATCCTTCAAATCTAAGCTAAAATCCCACCTTCTGCAGTAAGTCTTTGCTAATCCCTCTTATCTCTAGTTCCTTCTCTCTGTTAATTTTTCTTTTTTTTTCTTTTTCTCTCTGTATGTGTGTGTGTGTGTTTACAAATACATATATGTGTATGGGTGTGTGTGTATATATATATATGGAGTATGTGTGTGGGTATATCTATATCTCTCTCTATATAGATATCTTTATATCTATATTGAGAGTGCTTATTTTTACATAAAGTTTGCATGTTCATCTTACTATTATATTTTGAGCTCCTTGAGAGCAAGACACTATCTTTTACCATTCCATCTATGGTGCCTAGAACAGTGTAGACTCTAAACAAATGCTTATTGACTAATGACAGAAGACCTGGATCTTAATCATTTTCTATTCCTCCTTCATCTTTATGGATTTTTCAGGGCCTTGGAGGAAGTCACACAGAAAGCACAGAACTTTCCACATAGAAGACACTTAAGAAATGCCCAGTGAATGTTAGATGAATGAATAAATATCAATGAACAACTCTGGGATAAAACAATCTGGAAGAGGTTTGAATGGCTCAGGATAAAATGACAAAAGTTGTCAACTCCTTTCAGAGATGGTTACAGGGGAGCTATCCTTGGTGTTGCCTCTGTCTCTCTTTTTAGCTATAGAAGTCTACATAATACCTCCTCAAATAATCCTCACCCTCCATATTAATCCTATTTTAGACTTGATTCACAACTATGCCTCATCATCCCTTAGCCAAACAACTTAAACTTTTAATTTTATTTGTGCCAAAAACATGATTTTGTCTGAAATCCTACCTTATATTATAGCACTTTTTATACCCTGAAACTGTATACTGACACACATTCTGATAGTCTCAGACCATTTGATTTTTCTTTCCATAGATAAGATCTGCTTCTACCTCACTTAGGGTAAGATAGGAAACCAATAAACCTGTTAGTATTCTATGGTGTTGAGCTTATTCTCTTCATGTGTCCATTTGTTTGAAAATAGTATCTATTGATTTATTAATGTAGATATGATAAATAGGCTCTTAAAAGTGAAATAAATTTAAGTTCTTTGTTAGGCACCAGGGCAAAGTGATAAAGAGAGTATCCACCACGTCTATTTTGATGAATTTGATTTTGATGAAGAGATCAACCGGGATTACCACATGACTATCTAGGCTTTATCTACCTTCCAGGAAACTTTATCTATTTTCAAGTTGTCTGGATTCCTTAGCCTAGCCTTTAAGCCATATATTCATTAAAATATGTAGGTAGTCTGATACCAACATAGCTTTATCTCCCATTATTCTTCCATATATAACCAATATTCAAGTTCAATTTGCTTCCTTTTTTGTTCTTTGTGTACCTTTTATAATCCCAATCCTTCTGCCTATAATGCATTTCCTTATATACATCTTAGTTTATCTTCAACGTTAACTGCTCAAAGAGGCAAACATATCATGTTAAGATCATGATGCAAACTTCAAGTTGTTCTAATTGGTTGTAAAACTCTGAAATACTTCTCAGTGTCCTTGACTGGATCTTCATTGAGGTCATATCCATTAATTTTTTTTTTGGCCCAGGAAAGCTTGATTCTGGGCCATTTTGTTTTTTCCTTCTATAGTACTTCATGTGTTTAATTCATAAATCATCTTATAGATTTCATCATCATTTCTATGCCAATGATTCTCAAATAT
Source organism: Bettongia penicillata ogilbyi (assembly GCA_023548195.1). Taxonomy (NCBI): domain Eukaryota; kingdom Metazoa; phylum Chordata; class Mammalia; order Diprotodontia; family Potoroidae; genus Bettongia; species Bettongia penicillata. The sequence goes on along the minus strand of JAJHZJ010000891.1, from coordinate 351,313 downwards.
AATAAACCAACCTTCACCTTTATGCTATCCTCTAGGCTCCTACATCCAGTTGTCTATTGGGCACCTTCAACTGATATCTTGTCATAAAGTCATATCATAAAGTCAACATATTCTAAACTGAACTTGTTTTTCCATCAATCATTTCCCCTTCATACCTTCCCTATTATTGGTAAGAACAACACTATCTGCATGAACTTCTGGAGTCAAGATAGCAGAATGACCATTAAATGCTCTCCCCCTCCCCTTCTGTCTGACCTTGACTGAATTGTATAATATTTCCCTAGGTAAATCTTGAAACAGTGGAATCAGGAAAAGGGGAAAACAGTCTCTTAGCACATGAGGCTAGGAAAATCACTAAGGAGGGTCTCTCTTGCTGTGACTGAAGGCGACCAGTGCAGGACCAGAGCTGTCTCAGACAGCTCCACCTCAGCAACCTGGGAGGAGATCCTTAGCCCCAAGGGGTGAAGTCCACAACTGCCAACACCAGGACCCCAGGTGTGCCTCAGCACCCCAGGGGAATCAACAAGACACTAGGGTAGATGAGATCACCAACTGCTGAGCTTGTGCATGCTCTACCTTAGCAGAGGAGACATCCTGTGGCCAGACCACTCCTCATGACACTTAATAAACTGGTTCCAGGGTAAATCCAGGGAAACACAAAAAGACTTCACCTGACCTCTGCTTCCTTTCACCAGCCAGCTCAGCACCAGGTAAGTTGCAGTACTTTAGCTTCTAGCTGAAAGAACTCTAGGCCTAAACACACAAAATCTCAAGTTCAAGGCACAAAAACTGTGAAACAGAGCCCTTTGAGCCCTAGAAGGAGAGATCTACTTTAAAAGCCAGGAAAAGGGTGATTATCATCATCAGGAGTAAAAAGCAAAGCAGAAAAGACAAGACCATAGAATTTTTTGTGGGGACAACAACCAAAACACAAATACCAAAGAGGTCAGCATTGAGACTGTACATCCATATGAAACTTCATAAGGGACTACGAACTGGTCGTAAGCACAAAGAGCACTCTAGGAAGAGCTGAAGAAGGATTTTAAAAACCAAATTAGAGAAATAGAAGAAAAAATGGTCAAGGATTTTAAAAATATGAAAAAAGAATTCACTGAAGAGGACAGTTTCTTAAAAAGGAAAAATAGACAAATGGAAAAGCAAGCACAAATAGAAAAGGAAGTACAAAATCTAATTGAAGAAAATAACTCCTTAAAAGGAATAATTGGACAAATGGACAAGGAAATGCAAGAGTTAATTGAAGAAAACAACGTGGTAAAAATTAGAATTGGGCAAGTAGAGACTAATGACTCTAAGAGACATTGAGAATCAGTCAAACAGAATCTAAAGAATGAAAAGATAGAATAAACTGTAAAATACCTAACTAGAAAAACAACCGACAAGGAAAATAGTTCCAGGAGATAAAATCTAAGAATTATTGGCTAACCAGAAAGGCATGATGAAAAGAGAGCCTGGACAATATCTTCCAAGGAATCATCAAGAGCAACTTCCCAGAAGTCCTAGATCCAGAGGGCAAAATAGTCATTGAAAGAATACACCATTCATCTCCTGAAAAGAATCCCAAACTAAAAACACCAAGGAATAAAGTTGTCAAATTCCAGAACTATCAAGTAAAGGAGAAAATACTGCAGGCAGAGAGAAAGGAATCATTGAAATATCAAGGGACTACAGTCAGGATCACACAAGACCTTGCAGCTTCCACTTTAAAAGATCACAGGAATTGGAATATGATATTTCACAAGGCAAAAGAGCTGGGACTACAACTGATGACAAATAACTCAGCAAAGTTGAGCATAATATTTCAGGTAAGGAGATAGACATTCAGTGATATAAGAGATTTCCTGACCTTCCTTATGAAAAGACCAGAACTCAATAGAAAATTAGATCTTCAAAAACAGGTCTCAAGAAGGACATAAAAAGGTAAACGGGGAAAAAATCTTGTTACACAATATGGGCAAACTCTTTACATCCATATAAGGGAACATGATAATTGTTTATCTTGAGAATTGTAAATTTATTATGAAATATAAAAGGGATATACATAGATAGAAGGAGGGGGTATAAAGTAAATGATATGATGATAAAAATATGTTTTAAGGGTAAGAAAGAATTGTAACAGGAGTTGTGAAAAGTAGGAGGCAGAAAATGGCAAATTACATCACAGGAAGGGCACAAAATTATATTACAGTAGAGGGAAAGAGGGGAGGAAGATAAATATTGTTTGATATTTACTCTCATCTGATACGTTTCAAGGAGGGAACAACAAATTAATTAAGTATATAAATCTAACTAGTTCTATAGGCAATAGAAGGGGAAGGGGGAAAGAAAGGACAGAGGAGGCTAAAAGGGAGGGAAGAAGTAGTAAGGGTAAAGGGGAGTAAAAGGGAGGGGGACTGAAAGAAGGAAGGGAAGATTGTAGGAGGTGGTGGTCAAAAATTAAAACTCTATTGTGGAGGGGAAGAGAGAAGGGAGAACTAAAAGCTGAATTGGGGTAAAGAGGTTGGAGGGAAGTACACGAATGGTAATTGTAACTGTCAATGTAAATGGGATGAACTCTCCCATAAAACGGAGATGGATAGCAGAGTGGATTAAAAACCATAATCCAACACTATGTTGCTTACAAGAAACACATTTGAAATAGGGGGATACACACAGGGTAAATGTAAAAGGTTGGAGCAGAATATATTTGTGCTTCATGTGATTAAAAAAACCAGGGGTAGCAATCCTAATCTCAGACAAAGCAAAAGCAGAAATAGATCTAATCAAAAGAGAAAGGGATGAAACTACATCCTGCTGAAAGGCACCATAAAAAACGAAACAATGTCATTACTAAACATATATGCTCCAAGTGGTATAGTATCCAAATACTTAAAGAAGAAGTTAAGGGAGTTATAAGACAAAATACACAGCAAAACTATACCACTTGGGGACCTCAACCTCCCCCCTCTCTGAACGTGATAAATCTAACCTCAAAATAAACAAGAAAGAAGTTATGGAGGTGAATAAAACTCTGAATAATGTAGATATGATAGATCTCTGGAGAAAACTGAATAGGGATGGAAAGGAATATACCTTTTTTATCAATGGTACATGGCACATATACAATAAATGACCATGTACTAGGTCATAAAAACCTCACAATCCAGTACGGGAAGACAGAGATAGTGAATGCATCCTTCTTAGATCATAAAGCAATAAAAATTTCATGTAATAAAAGGCCATGGAAAGATAGACCAAAACATAACTGGAAGCTAAATAATCTAATCCTAAAGAAGGAGTGACAAACAAAAAAATCATAGAAACAATCAGCAACCTCATTCAAGAGAATGACAACAATGGGACAACCTATCAAATCTTATGGGATACTGTAAATGCAGTTCTTAGGGGAAGCTTTATATCTTTGAATGCCTACATAAATAAAATTGAGAAAGAGAAGATCAATACATTGGTCATGCAGCTGAGAAAGCTTGAAAAAGAAAATAAATTGAAAATCCCCAAATATCAAAATTAGAAATACTGAAAATAAAAGGAGAGATTAATGGAATTGAAATTAAGAAAACTATTGAACTAATGAATAAAACCAAGAGTTGGTTTTATGAAAACAAAATGATAAAATTGATAAACATTTGGTCAATTTGATTTAAAAAAAAGAAGAAAACCAAAATACCAATATCAAAAATGAAAAAGGTGAACTCCCCTCCAATGAGGAGGAAATTAAAACAATAATTAGAACTTATTTGGCCCAACTGTATGCCCATAAATTCGACAATCTAATTGAGATGGATGACTATTTTAAAAAATATAAATTGCTCAGATTAACAGGAGAGGAAGTTGAATACTTGAATAACCCCATCTGAGAAAAATAAATTGAACAAATCATCGGTAAACTCTGTAGGACAAAATCTACAGGGCCAGATGGCTTTACAAGTGAATTCTATCAAACAATGAAAGAATAATTAATTTCAATAATATATACATTATTTGGAAAAATTGGGGAAGGAATCTTCCCAAAATTCTTTTCATGATACAAATATAGTTTTGAAACCTAATCCAGGAAGAGTCAAAACAGAAAAAGAAAATTATAGACCAATTTCTTTAATGAATATGGATGCAATAGTTTTAAATAAGATTTTACCAAAAAGAATACGCCATCTTATCATGAGAATAGTACATTGTGATCAGATAGAATTTATACCAAGAATACAGGGCTGGTTCAATATTGTGAAAATTATTAGCATTATTGATCATATCAACAACAAAACTCACAGAAACCACATGATTATCTTAATAGATGCACAAAAAGTTTTTGACAAAATACAGCACCCATTCCTTTTGAAAACACTGGAGAGCATAGGGATAAATGGAACTTTCCTTAAATAATAAGCAGTATCTACCTAAAACCTTCAGCAAGCATTATATTCAATGGGGATAAGCTAGATTCTTTTCCAATAAGATCAGGGGTGAAACAAGGATGTCCATTATCACCACTGTTATTCAATATGGTACTAGAAACGTTATGTTGGCAACAGCAGAAGAAAAAGAAATTGAAGTAATTAGAATAGGCAAAAGAGAAACTAAGTCATCACTCTTTGCAGCTGATAGAATGATATATTTAGAGAATCCCTGAGGATCAATTTAAAAAAACTACTTGAAATAATAAACAACTTTGGCAAAGTTGCAGGTTACAAAATAGACTCACAGAAATCTGTGTTTCTACACATTAGTAACAAAGTTCAAGAGCAAGAGATAGAAAGAGAAATCTCATTTAATGTAAGGTAAAACCTATAAAATATTTCGGAGTCTGCCTTCCAAAAACAATTCAGTGAGTATATGAACACAATTACAAAACACTTTTTGCACAAATAAAGTCAGATCTAAGTAAGTGAAAAAAACATCAGTTGCTCATGAGTAGGTTGAGCCCATATAATAAAAATGACAATTCTATCTAAATTAATTTACTTATTCAGTTCCATACCAATCAAACTATCAGATAATTATGTTCTAGAGCTAGAAAAGAAATATCAAAATTCATCTGGAAGAACAAAAGGTCCAGAATATCAAGGGAACTAATGAAAAAAAAAATGTTAGGGAAGGTGATCTAATTCTACCAGATTTCAAATTGTATTATAAAGAAGCAATTATCAAAATCACTTGGAACTGGCTAAGAAACAGAAGGGTAGACCAGTGGAATAGTTTAGGTACTTAAGACACAGTAGTTAACGAATATAGCAATCTTCTGCTTGATAAACTCAAGGACCCCAGCTCCTGGGATAGGAACTCACTGTTGGACAAAAATTGCTGGGAAAACTGGATAACAGTGTGGTGGAAACTAGGCATAGACCAATGCCTGACACCTTACACAAGAACAAAGTTCAAATGGATGCATGATCTAGGTATAAATATTGATACTATAAAAAAATTAGTCAAGCAAGGAATAGTGTATTTATCATATTTATGGATAATGGAAGAATTTTTGACTAAACAAGAGGTAGAAAACATTATGAAATGAAAAATGGATGATTTTGATTACTTTGATTGAAAAATTTTTGCAGAAGCAAACCCAATGCAACCAAGATTAGGAAGGAAGCAGAAAACTGGGAATTTTTGCAACTAGTGTCTGTGATAAAGGTCTCATTTCTAAAATATATAGCAAATTGAGTCAAATGTACAAGAATACAAGTCATTCCCCAATTGATAAATAGTCAAAGGATATGAACAGGCAGTTTTCAGAGGTAGAAATTAAAGCTATCTATAGTTATATGAAAAAATACTTTAAATCACTATTGATTAGAGAGATGCAAATCAAAACAACTCTGAGATGCCACATCATACCTATCAGATTGGCTAACATGACAAAACAGGAAGATGATAAATGTTGGAGAAGATGTGGGAGAGTTGGAACACTAATTCGTTGCTGGTGGAGTTGTGGGCTGATCCAACCATTATGAAGAGCAATTTAGAATTATGCCCAAAGGGCTACAAAAATGTGCATACCCATTGACTCAGCAATACTGTTTCCAGGACTGTTTCTCAAAAAGATCATAAAAATGGAAAAGGGTCCCACATGTACAAAATATTTATGGCAACTCTCTTTGTTTTAGCTAAAAACTGGAAATCAAGGGGATGCCCATCAAATAGGGAATGACTAAAAAATGCGGTATATGAATGCAATAGAATACTATTGTCCTGTAACAAATGATGAGCAGGAAGACTTCAGAGAGGCCTGGAAAGACTTATATGAACTGATGCTGAGTGAAAAGAGCAGAACCAGGAGAACTTTGTACACAGCAACAACCACAGTGTGCAAGGAATTTTTCTGGTACACTTAGTACTTCATTATAATGCAAGGACTTAAAAAATTCCCATTGATCTCTTAAAGCAAAATGCCTTCCTCATCCAGAGAAAGAACTATGGAATTTGATCGCAGAATGAAGGAGACCATTTTCTTTTGTATTATGTTTTGTTTTGTTTTGTTTTATGGTTTTTCCCATTCATTTTAATTCTTCTATTCAACATGACTAAACTGAAAATGTATTTAATAGGAATGTATTGTAGAACCTATACAGGATTGCATACCATCTCTGGGAGGGAATTGGGAGGGAGGAGGGAAGGAGGCAGAGGCAGGGAAAAAAACCTAAGGTATGTGGAAGTGACTGTAGAACACTGAAAACAAATAAAATAATAATGATTTTTTAAAAAGAACATCACTATTCATCCAGTCACCCAGGACCAAAACCTAGGTGTCATCTTTTACCCTTCACTCTCACTCTCTCCAAATTCCACCAGTTGTTAAGGGCTCTCAATTTTACCTTCAGAAAATCTCTCTTCAACACATCTCTTTCTCTTCTCTGAGACTGCTACTACCCCGATATAGGCCCTTATCACTTCACTCCTGGATTAATGCAATAGATGGTTATTTGGTTTACCTTCCACAAATCTCTACCTACTCTAGTACATCTTCCAATCAACTGTTAAAATTATCTTTCTAAAATACATGTATGACTATCCCCGCCCCCTTATTTAGCAAATTGCAATAACTCTAATAACTCTCTATCACCTCAAGGATAAAATTTTAAAATCCTGTTTGGTGTCCAACACCTTTAACAACCTGGTCCCCATTCTACCTGTTCAGTTTTCTCATTCCTTATTCCTCTACCCCCAATAGATTCTTCAATTCAGTGACACTAGACTCTTTGCCATTATTTGAAAAAATTTCCAATGTCTGCCCCACATGCTTGGAACTCTCTCTCTCTCTCTCTCCCCCCCCCCCCCAAGGGAATTGCCAACCCTCAGCCTCTTGGACGGCGTTCACTAGTCATGACTCAGGTAAACTGAGGGGGGACTGGTAAGGCATGAACAAGATGGCTCTGGGAGGAAGGGTTCCGGCCCTGTTTTGCTCAGGGCTATTTCCTGGACCCTGAGAGAACAAAGAAGGCCCAAGATGTTTTGCTAACTAGGGTCTACATGGCAGTCCTGGGTAGCCCTGGTCATAGGTATAGGATTTCCTTATTAGGGCAAACTATTTCTTGATAAGTCCACTAAGGGCTCTAGTGTCAGGAAAGAGATGAAAGCACTGCTTGCTGTTACAATAAACTGAGTTGCCCACTATCTTGTCTCCTGCCTCAGTCATTACTTACAGCTCACTCCACCAAGGCCTACAGGCACTGCTGGTCAGAGAAGGCCTGTGGGCCTGAGAGTTCAGGCCCAGACACCCTAACACTCTCTCTCTCCCCCACCCCCTTCTCTGCCTCCTGGATTCTTTCATATTAGAACTAAAATCCCTCATTCCATAAGAATCTTTCATAAATATCACTTTCTCTAGTACACCCCAATGCCGATTATTTCCAATGTGTCCTATAATGTAACTTGGTGGTACAAACTTGTTTATACATTATCCCCCCCATTATATTGTGAGTTTCTCAATGGGAGAGACTGTCTTTTGCCTTTCTTTATATTATTTCTTCTTAACAGTCCCTGACATGTTTATTGACTGAATTGATTGAGATCTGATTGGTTAGAAAGCACTTCCTTTATGAGTTTTTAAGTCCTAAAATAATCTTTATGCATAGAGTCATCAATTTGCCATATTTTAGCTATGAGATCTCAATCTTTTATATTGTTTTCAAAGATACTGCCTTCTATAAGAAGAGCAGAAATGTAACCACAGAAAAATCATCAGAATTGAAGGACAGATTATTAATGCTATAATTTTTAAAAACTAGATGGGGCTGAGAAATATATGGAGGACTGGCATTAAAATAAGGGCTACTGTCTAATATAATAAAGAAAAAAGAAAAGTCTTTTAAGTGCATCCCCTGGGCCTAGATGGTTATTTTGAATGCTCATTGATTGGAGACAAGAAACTTCTAAAACCCAAATTTACTACTTTTTCCTTATGTAGTCTTATAATTCAAAGACTAAGTATCTCCCAACTTTAACATAAAAGTAGTGGAGAAAAGGAGCAGCTAGGTGGTACAGTGAATAGAGCACTGGTGCAGGAGTCATGAGGACCTGAGTTCAAATCTCACCTCACTTGACACTCACTAGTTGTGTGACCTTGGGCAAGTCACTTAACCCTAACTGCCTCATTCTGAGTCATCTCCAGTCATCCTGATGAATATCTGGTCACTGGATTCAGATGTCTCTGGAGAAAAAGTGAGGCTGGTGACCTGCACAGCCCTTCCTCACTCGAAAACAAAGTCAAGTGCAAGTCAAGTCATTGTTTCTCTGATGGCATGGTCTTCTTCAGCAAGGAAGGATGAACAAACAGAGTAGGAAAAAATTCATTAAAGTTTTCCAGAGGAATTTTTAAATCTAACCAACTAATATTTGGGTTAGTACCTACTATATTTAATGCAATGTACCCTCTTGGAAAAGGGTCACATTTTTTGGAGTGGACCAAACCTATGATTTTATCCATGTATGGGGCACCCAATGAGGAAATTCCATCTACTAGCGCAGACCAACAATGGTCTGCATAGCCTTACAGAGATGCCTATGGTTAAGAGATTAACTGATTTGCCTAAGATCACATGGTCAATATGTAAATACATACAGGGAAATATAGATGTTTATAGCTATAGGATAACTATAGATATAGTTATATCTACATATATTTACATTCTCTGCCTTCTTATCTAGTTGAAGGGTAAACTTAATGTACATTTAAAAACAACAGAGAATATCTTAAAACAAAATGTAATTAAGTTCTAATTTGAGCAGTAGAGATTGCTAGTGCTATTAGAGACCAATTAAGTATCGTGTGGATAACAACAGCTTAATGAATATGGAGGAAATTGAGGCTTCAAGGAATATGTTCTACAGAAATTCAGTGAAGACTTCAGAATGAGATCCTCATTAGTCTTATCTTTTTCAATTTTGGAGCATAAATCTGTTGACCAAGAAATGCTCTCTGTACTCCATTCTTCCACTACAACATTTTCATCAATAACAGAAAATCCAGGGAACAAAAATGTCCATTCTAGAATGTATAAAATGTCCAGTATAGAAGTCCAAAGATCAGGCCCATAGACCAGGGATAGCCAATAGTATTACGGAAAACAGTGGTTGGTAAGAAATCATAGAGCCATGGAATAGATATTAGTAACCATCTAATCCATCTCCCTTATTTCGTTGTTGAAGCAACTATTTTGTCTTATGTTGTTGCCTATGGTATTGTGAATTAAATTCAACAAAATGGTACTAGGTAGGTCACTTCCATCAGCTTCTCATTCTTTTATTTCTTTCCAACGTCCCTGCTCTGTCTCTGATATGCCTGGAATATTGGCACAGCAAAATTCCTATCATTGGGAAGCATGGCCTATAAGATCTGGCTGGAGTGAAATGAAGTAATATGTCAAATTGAAAAGGTCATGCTCTGTGTCAGAATGACAGCAATTCCAAATTATTCATTAATCTCCCAATTGAAAATCATCATTCTTCTTATTACAGCTAGCTGAAAGCTCAGACTCAAAAAGAACCCTGTTCTCTCCAAGACAGAGCATCTTCTTATTAGCTGGCAGCCCAAATTGGCAACCTTCTCCACCTTTAAATATTAATGGAGCATTTGCTATAAAGTCACGGCTGCTTAGCTGGTAGAGTGTATGTAAGAAAACAACCAAAAGGCTTGCAATTGATTTCCTTGTCTCATCTGTTATGGCTAGTGCTTTATTATTGGTACAACATACCTGACACACTGACCCAGGAATAACTCTCAGTTGTACCAAATGAAGGGTAAGGTTTTCAAATGCCCTTTTCATTCCTATATGTCAGAGCTGGGGTGAGGCATTTGTGTGCTCTTATGTGCTCTCACTAAGGTTTGAAAAGTATACCTCTGTATGTGTGCTGTTGTTACAGAAGTCCTTCAACCATTATTAAAATGATGGAGCATCACTTCAGCTTATCAGAAAATAATTAGTACTTGTTATAAATAGCAGAATATGTTGGCATGAAAATGTGTGTTTATAAAATTTGATGTTAAAAGGGTGCCTTCTATGTCATGCTCTAGGCAGTTGCTTTTCTTACCTATAGCTAGTTGCAACTCTGCTACCAACTGCCCAGTTCTGTTGATCCAGAATGTGAGAAGCTGAGGGTAAAATGTAGTATTTAGACTATTTGACCTTCCAATGACATCAAGTGTTGGTAATTAATTTAACAAAACCAAAATCACTGGAGGTAGTTACATACACACACAAACATATATGTGTGTGTATTTTTGTATGTATAGGCATGTATATATGGTATGTATATGTGCATGTATATATGTGTATGTATGTGTGTATATATGTGTATGTACACACATATGTGTGTGTACATGTGTATATATGTGTATGTATGTGTGTATATATGTGTATGTATGTGTGTATATATGTGTATGTATATGTATAGCAGTAGAGGAAGTGCTTTGGATCTTGAAAGTATTTTTCTTGCCTGTGGAAGATATAAATTTTTTATTCCTATAGGATTTTATAAAGATCGTCTTCATTCCATCTCCTTATTAAAAAAAAACCACCACCCTTTCCATTTCATTAGCAGTTTGTAAATTGTGAACCACTATATGAATTGTTAGGTTATAATATTAATAATTCATATTGTGTGCATCCTCTGTTGTGTTCCTTCCTCCAAAGTCTCATTGGAGCATGGATGAATCTCTGGTGTCTTGAAGTGGAATGTGAGGTTTTGCAGGTTCTATAAAGTTGGAAAAGATTCGAGTAGAATTATAAACCAGGAGGAAACTGAGAACCAGGGAAGTTGAATGACTTCCTCTAAAGACATCAGAGAAAGAATTTGAATCCAGCTCCTCTGGCCACAGAATCAATGCCCTTTCACCCATACTATTCTCCCTCCTGTTCAAATGAGATCTAAGAAATGGACTGGGTGAATGATTTCTGAGAACCATCCTCATTAATTATGGAGAGCCTCATTACAAAATTATTTGTCTTAAACGAGCAACTATTTTGGCCATGGAAATTCATGAAGTACTGTGTATTAAGGTCTCAATGGGTTGTGATCTCTGTCACTGGAAAGAGTATAAATACTGATTAAATCATGAATCCTTGGAATACTCAAGTATGTAAAAGAGGTAACATGGTAGAAAGAGTTTAGAATTTAGAATTTAGAACAGAAGAGCGCTGGGTTTGAATTCTGTCTTACTCTCACACTCATTCTCTGACCTTGAAGAAATCCTTTTAAGTTCTTTAGGGTTCAGTTTCATTATCTGTAAAAAGGAGATTATAATACTTGCAATGCCCATCTCACAGAGTTGTTGTGTTGTGAGTTCTTTGTTAATATTACATTTCTATGCAAATGCAAGTTGTTATTACTTACATACTTATTCAATGAAGAAAATTGGAGAACATGTAATTCATGAATTCCTAAGTTGTGACCAGTGTTTTCAGAAACCTCCAAGATTGATTAGAACACATGGGTCAAATAAAACACAGAGATAACACAGCAAACTCAAGCCCGTTCAGCCTGGAGGCCTTGAGAGAGGGCAACTCAAAAGACAAAAATCCCTTTTATCCCTTTTATTATAGCCCTTGGCAGACATAAAGGGATCTAGTATTTGAATATAAGTTCTTCATTTTATCTAAAGGTTGTTTCCATGACATCATCACATCTGGAGAAAAAAAGTTCAAAAAGAAAATTAGTCTGTCACATTTATCTTTGCTATCACTTCATGTTAGTCATCCGGATTATTAAAAGCATTGAGAGCTGATAGTTATAATGACAGGACAATGGTGATTAGGGGTGAAAACCATGATTGGTCATACACCCTCCCCCCAAAAAGGGGGGATCTGCCCTCCATCTCAACTATCAAAGAGCTCTCAAACAAAGGGTGAGACATCCAGCTTGCCATCCATAGTCAGCCTTCACTGTGGGAGGTTCACTATTTTCCTGATTTTGAAATATTTTCTGTGCTTCAGTCAGAGGCTTCTCTCAAAGCCCTTGCTTCATGCCAGCACCTGTGCTTGCATTCTTAGGCCATCTTACCACTATTTATTTTCCCCCTTAGATATAGGCAGGATAAAACATTTGTAGAACAGATAATTGAATAATTTTATAGTTTCTTCTTACATCTGACCAAGCTAGCAGGAACACTGGAGGCTAAGGCCACAGGTTTGAGTTTATTTTTGACAAATTCTTTTGCTATACTTCAATTCAGTTTTCCTAGTGGGTGACTTCTTAGGTTGATAGAAAAAGGTAATAATAGATTCTGGGGTTTTAGCCTGTTGATACTCAAGCTTCCTCTGCATGGTACTCCCACCTTCTTGTACTTCATGAAACAAAAAAAATGACTTATTTTCATTGCCCCAGAAACTAAGCTTGCCTCTGAATTTTTTTCTATATTTGTCTCTATGTAGGTACTATTGTTCTATTCTTTGGAAGGACAAATATTTTGGCCGTATAATGAGAAGACAGGAATCATTGGAAAAGATTCTGATGCTGGGAAAGGTCTAATGCTAAAGGAGAAGGGGATTGCAGGGAATGAGCTGGGTAGACAGTGTCATGGAAACAATGAACATGACCTTGGAAAGACTTTGAGAGATAGTACAGGATAAACAACGCTGGTGTGCTACGGTCCAGGGAGTTTTGAAGAGTTGAACAGAAATGAACAACAAGGACAACGATGATGATGACGGTGATGATGATGATGATGATGATGACGATGATGATGATGACGATGATGACGATGACGATGATGATGACGACGATGATGATGATGACGATGACGATGATGATGATGATGATGATGTTCTCCTGTTCCTCTGCAGGTATAATTGTTTTAATTCTATTGTCATATAGAAAAATACCAAATAAACAAACGAAAACAAATCTTCGAGTTGTCAGCCTTGTTCTTTTTTAGTCCAGCAAATCGTATTTTCTCCTCATGCCTATTAACCACTCCTTTTTCTTTTTTCTTTCTCCATCCTGTCCCTTCTCTAGAACTTAAGCTATAGTGCAATCTTCCTGTATTGACTCAATAGACTCATTTTCAACTGCATGTCTTGAAATAAAATGTAGTGCAACCAAGGTAATCAAAGGTAATATACAGAACTTCAATATAATAAAATTTAGCATTTGGGTTGTTATCAATTAATGGAAAGTTATAAGATGGTTAAGGGCTTTCATGTTTTTGGTAATAACCCTAGTCAAAGAAGGGTAATGAGCTTTGTCCTAATGCCTTAGGCAGAAATGGCTAATTTCTGTCTTGACTGTGAGCTCAGAGGTAGAAAACCAATCAAGCCTTGAGCAAAATACTTTCCCTTCCTATAACATACCTAAAATGTCCCTGACTTCAGAGATGTCTTGAGCCATAGACCCAAGGATTCTAAACAAAAGTTTGTGTGACCACTCACCAAACCCTGCAAACCTTATCTTGCAAAAAAACCTCCCTCTAGTTATGGCCTGAAGACCATCTTATCTATGACTTTATGGTAACATTTCAGGTTGTATTTCATCCCTGTTCATCCCAGTCTCATTTTTGAGTTAGACATCTAGGACCTCATGTTGGAAGGTGACTATCTACTCTCATTAGGGGGAGTCATTCTCTGCTTCAGAGTAAGAGAGTTAGCAGGCTATTATAATTTAGAGGTATGAGCTGCTGTATCAGTATGAGGATTGTACTGCCGGAGGAAACTTTCCTTGTCCTTGTCTTCCTTTTCATGGTTCATTATATGTCACCAACTAGGACTAGTGATCTATCCTCAAATATGCTAAGTAAAAATTCTCATTGCTTTCAGTAAAAATTCTTTTAGATCCAGCAAAGATCCCAAAAACTTCAAACCACATGCCCCATACTTCAAACTCTTGAGGCTAGTTTGTCATCTGCCATGTAACAAAGCTCACCTTATGTGTAGGCAGAATATGACAATGACACTGGAGGAGGAATTGAAAAAGTCCCTCCTGACCTCTTAAAATATCCCCTCCACTACTTAGTATTCCAGCATTGGAGATTTACTGTTAAAGCATTGTTCCATTTTACATTACAAATAGTGAGATATGAAATAAAGATTCAAGTTAGTAGAATCAGGTTTGAATTTTGGTTCAGCCAGTTGTTATCGTGTACTCTTAACTAAATCATCACAAATATTGAGGGAGGAGTATGGACAGAAATTAGCCATTTCTGCCTAAGGCATTAGGACAAAGCTCATTACCCTTCTTTGACTAGGGTTATTACCAGAAACAGGAAAGCCCTTAAGCATCTTATAACTTTCCATTAATTGTTAACAACCCAAATGCTATTGAAGTGCTGTATATTACCTTTGATTACCTTGGTTACACTACTTTTTATTTCAATGAAATGCATTTGAAAAATTAGTCTATTGAGTTAATACAGGAAGATTGCACTATATTTCCAAAGATGTGCTATGTGTAAAAAATGATATGAGGGAATGTAGGATTGGAACTGGAGTGGGTCAATAATAAAGCAAGAACAAGGAATAACAGAAGGACTGTCTATGTGTTTCACTAATACCCATGAAATACATTTTTTAAATTAAAGATATTTAGCATAATCTATCGATTACCTTTTTGGGATCTTGGGGAAAACAGGGACAAGAATCACACCAGAAGAAAAGGTGTGGGTGGGTGTCATCTGCTACCGTGGATGGACTGACCACATCAATGAAAGTACTGGCAAATTCATTTCATTCAAGCAATGGAGTAATATTAATTTTTGAAGAAAGTGTATTTTATGCCAAAAAACCTCTGTATTGTTAAGTGACTCACTTGTAACAGCATCTAGATTGTCCTCTTTGGCTGTGAATAAATACATAAAGGGCAAATGCATTAAAGCTTTAGTTTTCACTATTCCATATAAGAAACTAATGAGAGGCCTCAGAGTGACCCTAACCAATCACCATTAGAGCACCATAGAATCTTTACACATTTAAAGCTGGAAGGAGTCTTAAAAGTCATTTGGTTCAATCCTCTCATTTTAGAGATGAAGATGTTGAGGTCCTGAGAAGTTAAATTATTTCACCAAGGTCACAGAAGCACAAAATGTCCAAAGAGCATCTGAACCTGGGGTTCTCTTATTCTGACGCCATTTTTCTGCCTACCACATGATACCTTTGTCCCAGGTATTGCAGTTCTCAGGGCTGGCTACAATTGTAATCATTTGAAATTATTTTATTTTATTTATTTATTTTTTAATGTTCTACAATCACTTCTTTAAAATTAAGATTTTATCCCCACCACACCTTCCCCCCACTACCCCCCTCCCTCCCCATGACAGCATACAATTCTGTATAGGTTCTACATATACTTTCCTATTGAGCACATTTTCACTATAGTCATGCTATGTAGTCACACTAAAATAAATGGAAAAAATCATATAACAAATCAAAACATAATACACTAAACCCCCCCCCACACACACACACAAACATGATCTGCTACATTCTACAAATGACTTCCATTTTTCTTTCTCTGAGTTTGGAAGGCATTTTACCTTAGAAAACCGACATTGGGATTTTCTTTTCAGTAAGTTCTTGTGTTATTACAAATTTCCAAGTCTACCAGAAAAAATTCTCGCATGCTGTGGTCGTTGCTGTGCACAAAGTTCTCCTGGTTCTGCTCCTTTCACTCAGCATCAGATCATGTAAGTCCTTCCAGGACTCCCTGAAATCTTCTTGTTCATCATTTCTTATGGCACAATAGTACTCCATTACATTCATGTACCATAATTTATTCAGCCATTCCCCAATTGATGGGCATCCCCTTGACTTCCAGTTCTTGGCTACTACAAAGAGTGCTGCTATAAATATTTTTGTACATGTGGGACCCTTTCCCATTTTTATAATCTCTTGGGGATACAGCGATATTGCTGGGTCAAAGGGTATGCACATTTTTGTAGCCCTTTGGGCATAGTTCCAAACTGTTCTCCAGAATGGTTGGATGATCTCACAGCTCCACCAACAATGAATTAGTGTTCCAACACTGCCACATCCTCTCCAGTATTTATCATTTTCTTGTTCTGTCATGTTTGCCAATCTTATAGGTGTGATGTAGTACCACAGAGTTGTTTTGATTTGCATCTCTCTAATCAATAGTGATTTAGAGAACTTTTTCATATGATTATAGATATCTTTAATTTCTTCCCCTGAAAATTACCTGTTCATATCCATTGACCATTTATCAATTGGGGAATGACTTGTATGGTTATATATTTGAGTCAGTTCTCTATATATTCTAGAAATGAGGCCTTTATCCCCAAGCTTAGTCGTAAATGTTTTTTTCCCAATTTACTACATCACTCCAAATTTTGGTTGCATTGGGGGTTTGGTTGTGCAAAAACTTTTCAGTTTAAAGTAATCAAAATTATCCATCTTGCATTTCATAATGCTTTCTATAGTTTCTTTAGGAAAAATTCTTCCCCTCTCCATAAATCTGATAAATACACTATTCCTTGCTTCTCCAGTTTATTCATGGTATCAATCTTTATACCTAAATCATGTACCCATTTGGACTTTATTCTTGTGTACGGTGTCAGGCATGGATCTATGCCTAATTTCTGCCACACAGTTAGCCAGTTTTCCCAGCACTTTTTGTCAAACAGTGAGTTCTTATCCCAGAAGCTGGGATCTTTGGGTTTATCAAACAGGAGGTTGCTATATTCCTTGCCTACTGAGTCTTGAATGCCAAGTCTACTTCACTTGTCTACCGCTCTGTTTCTTAGCCAATACTGAGTGGTTTTGATAATTGCTGCTTTATAATACAATTTGAGGTCTAGTAGTGCTAGGCCACCTTCCCAAGCATTTCTTTTCATTATTCCCTTAGATATTCTGGACCTTTTGTTTTTCCAAATGAATTTTGATATTATTTTATCCAGCTCTAGAAAATAATTATCTGATAGTTTAATGGCACTAAATAAGTAAATTAATTTAGGTAGAATTGTCATTTTTATTATATTAGTTCGGCCTACCCATGAACAACTGATGTTTATCCACTTACTTAAATCTGATTTTATTTGTGCAAAAAGTGTCTTGTAATTGTGTTCATATAATCCCTGGGTTTGTTTTGGCAGGTAAACTCCTAAGTATTTTATAGTATCTACTCTTGCTTTAAGTGGGATTTCTCTTTCTGTCTCTTGCTGTTGGACTTTGTTGCTAATATATAGGAATGCAGAAGATATGTGTGGGTTTATTTTGTAAGCTGTAACTTTGCCAAAGTTGTTTATTATTTCAAGTAGTTTTTTACTTGAATCTCTGGGATTCTCTAAGCATATCATCATATCATCTGCAAAGAGTGATAACTTAGTTTCTTCTTTGGCTATTTTTATTCCTTCAATTTCTTTATCTTGTCTAATTGCTACCACTAACATTTCTAGTACCATATTAAATAATAGTGGTGATAATGGGCATCCTTGTTTCACCCCTGACCTTATTGGAAAAGTGTCTAGCTTATCCCCATTGCATATAATGCTTGCTGAAGGTTTTAGGTAAATACTGCTTATTATTTTATGGAAAGTTCCCTTTATTCCTATGTTCTCCAGTGTTTTTAATAGGAATGGGTGTTGTATTTTGTGGAAAGCTTTTTCTGCATCTCTTGAGATAATCATGTGGTTTTTATTAGTTTTGTTGTTGATATGATCAATAATGCTAATAGTTTTCCTAATATTGAACCAGCCCTGCATTCCTGGTATGAAACCTACCTGATCATAATGTATTATTCTCTGATAAGATGCTGTATTCATTTTGCTAAAATCTTGTTGAAAATTTTTGCATCTATATTCATTAGAGAAATTGGCCTATAATTTTCTTTCTCCATTTTGTCTCTTCCTGGTTTGGGTATCAAAACCATATTTGTATCATAGAAAGAATTTGGGAGGACTCCTTCTTCCCCAATTTTCAAAAAATAGTCTATATAGTATTGGAATTAACTGTTCTTTAAAGGTTTGATAGAATTCACTTGTGAATCCATCTGGTCCTGAAGATTTTTTCCTAGGGAGTTCATTGATGGCTTGTCCAATTTCTTTTTCTGAGATGGGGTTGTTTAAGTATTCAACTTCCTCTTCTGTTAATCTGGGCAATTTGTATTTTTTAAATTTTCATCCACCTCGTTTAGATTATCGAATTTGTGGGCATAAAGTTGGGCAAAGTAATTTCTAATTATTGTTTTAGTTTCCTCCTCATTGGAGGTGAGTTCACCCCTTTCATTTTTAATATTAGTAATATGATTTTCTTCTTTTTTTTAATCAAATTGACCAAAGGTTTATCAATTTTATTAGTTTTTTCATGAAACCAACTATTGGTTGTATTTATTAATTCAATAGTTTTCTTAATTTCAATTTTATTAATCTCTCCTTTGGTTTTCAGTATTTCTAATTTGGTATTTTCTTGGGAATTTTCAATTTGTTCTTTTTCTAGCTTTTTCAGCTGCATGCCCAAGTCATTGATCTCCTCTTTCTCTATTTTATTTATGTAGGCATTCAAAGATACAAAACTTCCCCTAAGAACTGCTTTTGCAGTATCCCATAAGATTTGGTAGGTTGTCTCATTATTGTCATTCTCTTGAATGAAGTTGTTGATTGTTTCTATGATTTCTTCTTTAACCCATTACTTCTTTAGGATTAGATTATTTAGTTTCCAATTGATTTTTGCTTTATCTTTCCATGGCTTTTTATTACATATATTTTTTATTGCGTTATGATCTGAGAAGGATGCATTGATTATCTCTGCCTTTCTGCACTGGATTGTGAGATTTTTATGTCCTAGTACATGGTCAATTTTTGTAAATGTTCCATGTACTGTTGAGAAAAAGGTATTTTCCTTTCTATTCCCATTCAATTTTCTCCAAAGATCTATCATATCTTCCTTATCTAGAGTTTTATTTACCCTTTTAACCTCTTCCTTGTTTATTTTGAGGTTAGATTTATCAAGTTCAGAAAGAGGGAGGTTGAGGTCCCACACTAGTATAGTTTTGCTGTCAATTTCTTCCTTCAACTCCCTCAATCTCTCCTCTAAGAATCTGGCTGCTATACCACTTGGAGCATACATGTTTAGTCATGATATTGCTTCATTGTCTATGGTGCCTTTTAGCAGGATATAGTTTCCATCTTTATCCCTTTTGATTAGATCTATTTCTGCTTTTGCTTTGTCTGAGATTAGGATTGCTACTCCTGCCTTTCTTACATCAGCTGAAGCACAATATATTCTGCTCCATCCTTTGACCTTTATCCTATGTGTATCCCCCCATTTTAAATGTGTTTCTTGTAAGCAGTATATTGTTGGATTTTGGCTTTTAATCCATTCTGCTATCTGTCTCCGTTTTATGGGAGAATTCATTCCATTCACATTCACAGTTATGATTACAATCTGTGTATTTCCCTCCATCTTATTTCCCACCATTTGTGCTTTTAACTCTCCTGTCTCCCTTCCCCTCCTCAATAGTATTCACTTTTCACCACCTCCTCCTGCTGCCTTCTCCTCCTTCTTTTCGCCCCCCTCACTTTTACTCCCCTTTACTCTTATTGCTTCTTCCCTCCCTTTTAGCCTCCCTTCCCTTTCTTCCCCCTTCCTCTTCCACTGCTTATAGAGCTAGTTAGGATTATCTACTTAAGTTTATTGTTCTGTCCTTTAAAGAAATCTGATGAGAGTACCTCTCACACACTGCTCATCTCCCTCCCCTCTTTCCCTCTACTATGATTTTTTACTTCTTCTTGTGATGTAATTTGCCATTTTCTGCTTCCTCCTTTTCATACCTCCTATTACAATCCATTCTCATACTTAAATCATATTTTTTATCATGATATTACTTACTTTATACCTGTTCCCTCATGCATATTCCTTTTATATTTCTTAATAGCTGCACAATTCTCAAGATTAACAGGTATCATCTTCCCTTATAGGGTGGTAAACAATTTGCCCTAATTGAGTAACAAGTTGATCCGACCCCCCCCCTTTTACCTTTTTATGATTCTCTTGAGACCTCCATTTGAAGATTGAATTGTCTATTAAGTTCTGGCGTTTTGATCAGGAAGCTCTGGAAATCCCTTACTTCTTTAAATGACTCTCTCCTTGCCTGAAATGTTATGCTGAACTTTGCTGGGTAGTTGATCCTTGGTTGTAGTCCCAACTCCTTTGCCTTACAGAATATTGGGTTTCAATTCTTTCGATCTTTTAATGTAGAAGCTGCAAGGTCCTGTGTAATCCTGACTGTATCTCCTTGATATTTAAACTGTTTCTTTCTGGCTGCTTGTAATATTTTCTCCTTCACTTGATAGCTCTAGAATTTGGCAACTATATTTCATGGGGTTTTGAGTTTGGGATTCCTTTCAGGAGGGGAATGGTGGATTCTTTTGATGACTATTTTGCCCTCTGAATCTAGTACTTCTGGGCAGTTTTCCTTGATAATTTCCTGGAATATATTTGTCCAGGCTCTTTTCTCCATCATGAGTTTCTGGCAGGCCAATAATTCTTATGTTTTGTCTTCTGGATCTATTTTCCAAGTCAGTTGTTTTTCCAATTAGATATTTTACAATTTCTTCTATCTTTTCATTCTTTAGATTTTGTTTGACTGATTCTTGCTGTCTCATTGAGTCATTAGTTTCTACTTGCCCAATTCTAATCTTTATCAAATTGTTTTCTTCCATTAACTTTTGCATCTCCTTTTCCATCTGCCCAATTTTTCCTTTTAAGAAGCTATTTTCTCCAGTTAATTTGT
Source organism: Bettongia penicillata ogilbyi (assembly GCA_023548195.1). Classification (NCBI taxonomy): domain Eukaryota; kingdom Metazoa; phylum Chordata; class Mammalia; order Diprotodontia; family Potoroidae; genus Bettongia; species Bettongia penicillata. Next base: position 330,127 of record JAJHZJ010000891.1, on the reverse strand, counting down.
GTGCTTCCTTTTCCATTTGCTCTTTTAGGAAGTTATTTTTTCCAGTTAATTTTTGTACTTCCTTTTGCATTTGCCCTTTTAGGAAGTTATTTTCTCCAGTTAATTTTTGAGCTTCCTTTTCCATTTGTTCAATTTTCCTTTTCAAAGAGATGTTCTCATCAGTGAATTCTTTCTTAATAATTTTAAGATCATTGGCCAGTTTATCATCTATTTCCTTCTTCAGCTGTTCCAGGAGAGTTTCTTGTGCTTTCGAATAGTTCATAGTCCATTCTGAAGTTTCAGATGGAAGTACAGTCTCAGCTCTGACCTCTTTGGTGTTTGTGTTTTGGTCCTTATCCCCATAGAAAGATTCTACGGTTCTTTTGGTCCTCTGCTTTTTCTTGTTCATGATGCTGACTGAGTGTTGTGGCTTCTGGTTCTTTCAGTCCAAAGTTAGAGAACTTTTTGCTGAGCTGAACTGTGAAAAAGCTAAAAGCAGGTTTTTGTTTGGTGTTTCCCAGATTAGCCCTGGGTTTAGCTTGTTAAGTGTGGGAGAGGAGTGGTCTGGTCACAGGAGATCTCCTCAGCTGAAATGAGGCAAAAGCAAGCTCAGGGGCTGGTGATTCCAGCTGCCCTATTGTTTTTCTGATTCCCCTGGAGAGCTGAGGCATGCCTAGATGCTAATTCATGTTTCCACCCCTCCTGGGGCTCCTCTCCTGGCAATGAGGCTTGCCTGTGTCCTAGTGCAAGTTTTCCCTGCCCTGGGTCCGCTGTCCTTCCAGTTTGCCTCTGCCACCATAGGAGCAATCCCCCTTAGCTATTTTCCTTGTATCAGGTGTTATGATACTATTGGCCTCCTTCTGCTGTTTCTGCTGATCTGGGATTTTTCTGGGGAAATATTTTATGATTCTTTCATGGTTATCAAGGGGGGAGGAGGGAGCATTTACTGCTCACTGCACCATCCTGGCTCCTGGAAGTTCAAGTAGGTGACTTACTGAAGTTTTCTCTTCGGGCTGAAGGTCTCAGGAGCTGCTGCACTGATATCTGGCTCTCAGCAGCTCTCACTGGTTCGGTTTGGCTTGTCTCCCACCCTCGGTGCCACTCCTCTGGTTCTGCCTGCCGCTCAGCTTTCTCGGGTCTCTTCTGATCTGCTGCGCTGGCTGTGCTGTGCTGTGTGCTGTGGGCTCACCCCCGTGGAACAGATCCTTCCCATGGGCCTTCCAGTCCAACCTGAGCTCCAAATCTGTCACCATCTGTCTCCCACTGGATTCCGCACCTCCAAAATTTGGTCAGATTCTCCTTTCAGAGATACTTGAAGGAGTTTGTCTGAGAGCTTAGGTGAGTCGTTGCTCTCACTCTGCCATCTTGGTTGCACCCTGAAATTATTTTATTCAAAACTTTTTTTTGAACTTCAAAGAAGCCTGCTGAAATTGTTGAAGCATTTGATCACTTTTCCATTTAAAAACAAGAAGTAGTGGACACTTGAAGTTGTTTTAACCATATACATATATATATATATATATATATGTATGTATATATGTATGTATGTATGTATATATATACACACATACACACTCTTTAGAAAAAATTAAATAATAATATTTTAGACTTAGATTAATAAATATTCCCCCAATGTACTATTTATAAAGTATTAATTTCTTCTGCAATATGAATAATGAAAGTCATCACAGAATTCAATATTCCTGATTTTCCCAAAACCTTCAAGATATTCAGTCTCAATAGCTTTTAGTCTACAGGGATAATAATAACTCACATGTATAAAGCTCTGTAAAGTTACAAGTTGTTATATGCATCCATAAGGTTTACAAAGTCCTTATGTACACACACTCATATATGTACATTGTTCTACTCGATTCTTACAACAGTTCTGTGAAGTAGTTGATCTTATTATCCTCATTTGACAGATGAGGACACTAAAGCAAAAGTCAGAGAGCAAGTAAATGCCAGAAGCTGAAATTGAACTTAGGTCTTCCTGACTTCAAATCTAGTGCTTCATCACCCGGGATGTGCAGTCTCTTTAAGCCCCTGCTGGCAACTCCACAGGAAGGAAATCAATGAGAGAAGAGCTGATTCATCCTCCCCATGAAGCTGTGCCATGTGTTTCCCACCAGTAGTTCCTGCAGAACTATTTCTGCCTAGGCTCCCTGCCTAGTAGTCCTCTGGCCTCTTTTTTTTTCTTTTTGCATTTTTGCTCTTTATTGACTTTACTTGGAAAACAAAACAAAACAAAAAAATGGCCACTTTTTCTTCTCTAGTTTTTAATCTCTTAATGAAGAATTATGTATCCATTTCTTTGGATATTGTTCCTCCAGGATGGACTAGATGTTCTCTAATGTATTCTTTTATCCATTGGTATGCTGATAAATATTTAGCAACTGATTCTCTCCAGAAAAAACTAGTATGCATGACACATTTTTAAGTTTAAAATATATTATGACTAGCATCTTTTCCATTTAAGTGTAGAAAATTGTCAAAACAGCCAATCAAGTCTTGATTTGTAGTTTTTGCCCATTTCTAGAATGTAAAAGGGAAACTAAGTGATGAAGTAGATAAAGTTTCAAGCCTGGAATCAGAAAGATCTGAGTTCAAATCAAGTCTCAGATACTCACTAATTGTGTGACTTTGGGCAAGACACTTACCCTGTTTGCCTCAATTTCCTCATCTATAAAATGAACTGGAGAAGGTAATGGCAAAGCATTCCAATACTTCTGTCAAAAAAAAAAACAAACAAAAAAATGGGGCCAAAAAGAGTTGGAAATGATTGAACAAATGTTAACATATCTCTTGAATATTTAACAATCAGTTCTCATGAGCCAATACAAACTGGCTCTAGCATGCCCTGTCATCTAACTCTAACATTCTATGGTTCTAGGGGAAGGAAACATAGTGAAGTTTTGGATTTGGAGCCAGAGGACCTGGGCACAAATCTCTTTTTTCTACTTATACATCTCTGTTTTCATGACACTTTATCATTCTGAATCTAGGCCTTAGTTCCCTCATCGATCAGCTAGGTGATACAGTGGATAAAAGCACTGGGTTGGGTATCAAAAAGGCCTGGGTTCAAATCTATTCTTAGACATTTACTACTGGGCAATTGACTTAACCTCTGTCTACCCCATTTTCCACAACTGTTAGATGAGGGTAATAATAGTACCAACCTTGTTGTTTGGTTGTTTTTCAGTTGAGTCTGGCTCTTTGTGACCCATTTGGTGTTTCCTTGGCAAAGATAGTGCAGTGGTTTGCCATTAGTCCTTTTCCAGTTCATTTGACAGATGAGGAAGCAGAAGCAGACAGGGTTACTTGACTTGTCCAGCATCACACAACCAAGTGTCTGAAGCTAATTTTGAACTCAGATCCTCCTGACTCCAGAGTTAGTACTCTATCCACTGTGCTCTATCAGGGTTATTTTAAGGAACACATGACATAATATTTGATAGAGCTTAGCTCATTTTTTGGTACAATGTAGTCACTATAAAATGCATGTTCCTTCTCTCTAACCAACCCCACCCCCAACAACTGTTTAAAATAAAAGCATCAAAATGGATTTTGTCCATGATTTCTTCCAGTTATCCATCTACTATCCTAAAATTTCATCTCTACTAAGGAGTTATGAAGCAGAAAGTACTTTGCTAGATACTGAGGGCTCATACAAATAAGTGAAAGAATAACCTTAGTCTTTTCCCAAGCTTTGTTAATATGTTCCATATCATTTCAGAATTTTTCATACATTAAATTAACCAGACTACATTGCTAGCTTATATTTATGTAGCATCTCACAGAGAAAAGAGTTCTTTCTTTTTCCTGAAAGATTCAGGAATGTTCTCATAAGCAGGTAGAAAATACAGTGGATAGAAAACTGGATCAGGGCTCTAGACCATCAGGAAGACCTTAGTTCAAATCTTGCCTCAGAAACTTACTATCTTGAGATCCTTGGTAACTCATTTCACCTCCCTCAGTTTCAGTTTTCTCATCTGTGAAGTAAGGATGATAGCACCTACCTCTCAGGATTGTAAGTGGCAGAGAGGGTAGAATGCCAGACTGTTTCCTAAGTTTAAATCTGATCTCAGATATTTACTAGCTGTATGACCCTAAGCAAGTCACTTGACGTTTGCCTCATTTTCCTTATCTATGGTAAACCATTCCAGTGTCTTTGCCAAGGAACCCCCTGAAAGAATCATGAAGAACTGACCACAACTGAAATGACCGAACAACAACCACCATGGTTTCTGTGAGGAATAACTGAGATACTATACCGAAGTGTCCTTTGCAAAATTTAAAGCGCAATTAAAATAACAGCTATCCTTATTATTATAATTTATCAACATTCAACATCATCATCACTGTCATTCTCTGTGCCTCAACTTCATTATCCATAAAACTCTTCTTCTGTAAAATATAATCTCTAACTGCGCGATCCTGCACACCAATAGAAGGAAACTGAGGTTTGGGGAGAAGAAGAGACATAGAAGCAAAATTAATAAAATGAAAAAAAAAAAAACTCCAGTCCTTTGAGACCCACTCTTTGTTAACTAAAACCTTCTCTGGCTTGTCCAGGTCACAGGAATATCTCTCTCATAGTTCAGAACTTAAAACATTGGCTTGATCACTCACTCAATTATTTACTGAAGTGCATGCAGAAGGAGTATTTATAGATGATCAGGCAGCATAAAAAGTTGGAATGAGTGCCTTTCTCAGAAAGAAGAGACTTGGATTTAAGTTGTAGATGGATCATTTAGGAAATCATTCTGGGCCCCACTTTTTTTTAACATGTAAAATGGGAGACTAGGTTATATCAAACCAATCTCATTTCTTCATAATTTGTTTTTGACTAGGGTGCTAGGTTAATAAATCAGGGGAGTGATGAAGACTTACTTTATTGGGATTTCAGCAAAGTATTTGTTAGCTTTGCTTCTGATTCTCTGGATTTTGTCACAGGTGTATTAATTCATTTCTTATGTGTTATCTTCCTCCATTAGAGGTCAAGGGCTTTTGTGTTTTTGATTTAATTTATATTCTCAGTACTTAGCATGATGAGTACTAAGGGTTTAATTAATGCTTGTCACCTGAGCTAGCATGTAACTTCATGGGGCACTGAGTGTTGCTTCTGAAACAGAAAGTTGATCTAGGATGGTATAATGGTAATTTAAATAGCAAGATCTTTCCCATTCATTAATAGGTCTATGTGACCTACTTAAATTACATGGAAATCTAAGTTACATATGGTAGGAGGAGTTTGTTTGAAGGGGTGAAACAGGAAAAGTGGAGAACTGAGAGGAAGTTGGTGAGAATGGTTGGGGGTGAAGGAAATAGACAGGCACTGAAAGGCACAAAAGTGTTTGCTTGTGGGAAGACCTTGACTCTCCAGGATGTTTTGGGAGGTTTGCTTTGTCCCCTGCAGTGCTTATGTGTATTGGTTTCTTGGTTACTATGACAGATTTGGCTTTCTGGTGTTAGGATTTGACTTTCTGCTACCTAAATAAATGTTTTTCTTCTACCTTCTATATGGAGAATCTGTTATACTTTGTGCTTCAGAATTATGCTGGCATTTTCGTAGTCAACGTTGGAGCCGTGAATATTGCCTGGGCAATACAGATGGGAAGCTGAGAGCCTGTAGAATGGTGGAACATGCAGGAAGACAGGAACAGATTTAATTAAACCGACTAGAGCAGCATTGGTGACACTATCAAAATTCAATGCACAGCACATATCTGGGAGCTATGCCTGGGAAAATAATCCTAGTTCCTTCGTTACATCTTTGAATACTTTCACTCCTCATTTCCTTTCTGACCAGTAGAAAGAGATGTCAGGATCAAAAGCAAGTGAAAAGATTCAATAACTGGCTAAAGTCATTGTGACTGACATGTGGAAGCCTCTTCATTTAAATGTTTGCTTTTATTTCCATGTTATTAGAAATTGTTGATAAGGTCAATGACCAATAATGATGGTTTTAATCCACGTGTATAAAGTTTGGCATTTTGAGAGGGAAAGCAATGAAAAAGGGAGAGAATTTTTCCTTTTCTCAGACTGACATTGGAGTAAGCCAAGAAGAAAGAAGATGTCTACAATGTTAGTAATCTCTGAGATATCCATAATAATTACACTGAATGTAACCCATAGAGAGAAAATAAAAAACATAAGCCAATGACAGAAAGAAGTTGCTGCATTTTTTTCAGGTAACCATAAATTGAATATAATACCCCAGTTGATGACTCACTTGGCACTTTCTTTCTCTCTCTCTCTCTCTCTCTACATATGTATGTATGTATGTATAATATATAGTATAATATATATGTATAATATATAATATTATATATTGTAATATATGTACACACATGCAAACATATACATATATTAATTAAAGGTAATTTCAAATGTCAAATATGAAAAGGCAGATTAAAGCATTGAGATGTGATGTATAACCCTGAGATCCTGATTCATATGGCACTAAAGGTAACCTTCTGACCTTTTTGCATGGATTATTAAAGAACATTAATACAAGTTACTGTTTTATGCAATTATATGACTATTCTTGCTTTGTAGCTTGCTATTTGTTGGTGGGCGGAAATAGCAGTCATCAATCTTCAAAGTTCTCTTGGGAAAGTCACTTCTCTTTACTTCCTCATGCTTTCTAGCTTCTACCTGTTGGGTGTCTGTCACGAACTTAAATGGTGTAGTAGGCCACAGTCAGGCCTGTGCACATTATCTACTGTATTTGATCAAGTCCTAGGAGTCACAATTTCAAGGGGAAGAGCATCAAGGCTGTGGAGTATAAGGGATTACAAGTCATATAAGAATTGGGAGATATTGCTTACCAATAGTTCTTTCCCTGAAGGTAAGAAGAGACTTAAAGCTGGAATTCTTAACCTTTTTTAGTTCATAGATCCCTTGGCAGTCTGGTGATAGCTGTGGACCCCTATTCAGAATGATATTTTAGAAAAATATATTTTTAATACTTTATTTTTTCCAAAATTACATATAAAACAATTTTAACAATTTTTTTTTAATTTGGAGTTTCAAACTCCTCCCTCCTTCCCTTCCCTTCCCCCTCATTGACAGGCCACAAACTTTGATACAGGTTATACATATGCGGTCATGCAAAACATATTTTTATCTTTATCATGTTGTGAAAGGAGACACAGACAAATATAACCTGAGAAAAATAAAGAAAGCAAAAAAAAAATAAGCTTCAATCTGCGTTCACCCTCCATCATTTTTTCGCTCAAGAAATAGATAGCATTTTCATCACAAATCCCTTGAAATTATATTGGATCACTGTATTGCAGCTAATTTCTTCATGGTTGATCATTGTACAATATTGCTGTTACTGTGTACAGTATTTTGTGTCTTCTCATTTCACTTTACATCAGTTCATGTAAGTCTCTCTAGGTTCAGGTTTTTCTGAGAGCATCCTGCTCATTATTTCTTATACCATAAGAGTATTCCATTACAACCATATACAAAAATTTGTTTAACCATTGCTCAATTGATGGACATCCCTTCAATTTCTAATTGTTTGCCATCATTAAAAGAGCTGTTATAAATATTTTTGTACATATGGATCCTTTTCCTTTTTTTAAATGTATTTGAGATACAGACCTAATAGTGCTATTGCTTGGTCAAAGGGTATGCATGGTTTTATAACCCTTTGGACATAGTTCCAAATTGCTTTACAGGAGAGTTGAATCAGGGTGCAACTTCATCAATAGTGCATTAGTCTCAATTTTCCTACATCCATTCCAATATTTGTCATTTTCCTTTTCTCTTATATCAAGCCAATTTGATAGATATAGGGTGGTAGCTCAGAGTTGTTTTAATTTGCATTTCTTTAATTAGTAGTGATTTAAAGCATTTTTTATGACTATAGATAGCTTTAACTACTTTGAAAACTTCTTGTAGAATGATATTTTAATGTGTAAAATGCATGATATTAGAAAGAAAACTTATCATATAGAGATAGTTACTAAAAATATTTTTTAAAAGTCCATGGACCCCCAATGGGGTCTCATAAGGAGCCCTGGAGTAAATTTTTCCTTGTTTCATGCTTAATACAAAATTTTAAGCATGTGAAATGGAACTTGGCATGCCTGGAAACAATAAAAGCATCTAGTTACCATGCTCCCCTCCTCTATTCTAGGACTTTATGCGATCTCTACTTTGGGCACTTTTTGAGACCATCTCCGTGGAGATTGGAGAGCAGAGAAGTTAGAGCTCAATAGAACTAGAACAAGGACAAGACAAATGATATATAACTTTATATTATATTTGATGAATGTATCCTTACACACTAAATAGAGCTTTTATCCCTTCCCCCTTGTCTGTTTCAGATCAGTCATTTATACCATTCTGATACCTGACTTTGGGATTTCTGCCAGCAGCCCTCCTAAAACAGGGTTTTTGCAAGGAAGGCAAAACAGAAAAGTACTTTAAACTGAAGAGTTCATGTTATGATCCAGATGAAGAAATTTCCTTACCCTCAGTTAAGTTTGTGTGTCAGAGAATGGCCACATTGGCTCAAGGAAGAGAGGCATTTGGAGGCATTTGAAATCAAGAAAGCAATTAGTTCTGATTTGAAGCAAACAGAACAAACCAAAAGAACAAAATGACTTCTAGTTTAACTGCCTTGCAAAATCATCAAAACCAGGTTCCTAAAGCCTATATGTCTTACACATTTCTTCAGCTAGGTATATCCCCTGCCCTCCTTTCTAGCTGTCAGAGATAGAAAGACAATACATGGATATCAAAACCCTCTTTCAAATGATGAAAACTGATTTCTGGTTAGGTTTGAATGACCTAAATTGTTCTGTGGGCAGATGCCATCTAGTGATTCCACATGAATAAGTTTTCCTTCATGGACCACTACAGATACAATAGTTATCTTGGCCCTCAAGATGAGTCAAACTCCATCTGACCTCCTACTACATTTTCCAGGCTGATATTTTACTTACTACATAAGTCCACTTTGTACACAACAAACAACATGGGAAATTCATGAGCAACCTTTGTTCTTTCAACCATTGCCTGATTCCTCTTGGGCAGATTTATTAAATTTCCATGTATGTCTGATGCCCTGGCACTTTATTATCTTAAACAGGTGTACTTGGTCATTTCAACAAATGGAAATTCACAAGGTTGGTCTGGCATCCTGACTGTATAGTAATAGGGGCAGCTAGGTGGTGCAGTGGATAGAGTACCAATGCAGGAGTCAGGAGGACCTGAGTTCAAATCTCACCTCAGACACTTGATACTCTCTAGCTGTGCAAGTCACTTAACCCCAATTTCCTCATCCTAGGTCATCTCCAGTCATCCTGAGGAATATCAGGTCACTGGATTCAGATGGCTGTGGAGGAGAAGTAAGGATGGTGACCTGCACAGCCCTCCCTCACTCAAAACAAAGTCAAGTGCAAGTCATGTCACTATTTCTCTTATGGCATGGTGTTCTTTGGCAATGAAGGACAAATACACACACAATATATAGTAATAGCCCGTATTCATATAGTGTTCTGATAAAGGTCTACAAAGGCCTATCTTCACACTAATGTTGTGGAATAAACCCAGACTGTAGATGTAGATTACCTGGGATCTAATCCTGGTTCTGCTACTTAGAACCTAAGTGACATTGAAAAATTCGTATTGTCTCTCTGCCTCAGTTCCCTCATATGTAAAATGAGGGTATTGGACAAGAAGCCCTATAAATACCCTTCTAGCTCTAAAAACCATGATCATATAAGGGAGATTAGTATAGATAAGATGCATTTTATAGAAGAAGAAACAAGGGCTCCAAGAAGGTAAATGACTTGCCCAAGATGCAACCATTAAGTTATAAACCAAGGTTCTAGCCTATCTTCTTATGATAAACCCATTCTACCATGGCTGCCTTTCCACTTCCTTTTCCCAAATAACTAATGACTATTAAGTTGTATGGCTATCTATGACATTTGACTGCCATATAAACATGAGGTCTTGGAAGGCTCATGGCAGAAATGGACAGAGAGAAATGGACACCCATTTCCTTGTGGGTAGAAGGGATAATATTAAAAACACTTCGTTTTAAAGGAAACATTGCAGGACCTGTGGGAAGAGCACTTTCACAGCAGGCATTAGTAAAGCCCAATCAACCTCCTTGTGGGAGGACAATTAACGGAATTAAAAGTTGGAATTTTAATTATCATACAAATTAGGAGGAAATTAATCAGCTCATATTTTATGACTTGCTTCTGCACTGAGCACTGCCAGTTGAGTTTTATGGCAAATCTTTGATTAATTGAGATACAGTATGAAAGCATAAATTCCAGACTCTGGTTGCATGTTAATGTTTCCCTTGTCTCATGTGTCGCCCCAAGGTTAGTGATGGCTAGAAGGAAAGATATATGGTGCTTAGAAATATGTTCATTTCTGACTCCACCTTAATTGTTTTCACATGTAGGATTTTGAACTCAAACAGACCAAAGAAGTTATATAATTATCATCTTTCTTTCACAAATAAGGAAACTGAGGCTCAGTGAAGAGAAATGATTAACACATAATAAATAGCAGAGTCAGGATTTGAAATCAAGTCCTTTATCTCCAGATTCAAAGCTTGTTCTCAATACCTTGGTGGCTTCCTACAATAGTCACTGTTAGCCCTTCCCTTATATTATTGGATCTTTTAAGAATCTTCAGTGCAAACCTTTCATTCCATCATGTTCTTTCTGACCTACCTATTCTGACAGTCATACTTTAAAGTAGAAAAGTTTGAGCAAGATCATTGCTAGGGCTTGACCACTTGGCTAGACATCCAGCATCATTGTAGGGCTATCCATCAAAAATCATGTCTGCCATTCCTTGATTCCCATTCCGTTCCAGAGTCCTAGGCCAAATAAAAAATCAGCATTTGGATTCTGGCCACACAAAGTCAGTCCAATATTTCCCCAACGTCAAACTTTAGCTGATCAGCCTTCTAGAGGTGAGGGGGAGAAGATCACTGATCAGAGTAGCAAAGGACTTTGAGAACAAAGATAGAAGGCAGACATTTGTACACTTGGAACATGAATATCTTGCACTGAAAGACAAAACTTGTTAATATATTAGTATAGTGAAAGAGGAGAAAACAATTTTTTTTTTACAAATTATTACTGTGCTGAGCAATACTCTCAGGTGGTGGGAAAAATTAAAGGCTTAGAAGTTCAGTCTTCCTGGAACTAATATCAAGACTAAAATGAAAGTACCCCAGAAACTCCTTTTAAAAAGTCACATTCCTAGGCATTTGATAATATTTAGAATTCAAAATTGAAAGAATTTAACACTTCCATGGGGTATGGGTTATGAAGCTAATGTAGTATCACTAAACAGTAGAGAAAGCATTGTGAACTCTAAAGTTGATACCCAAGCCCAGTTAATTATGATGTCATTTGAAGTATGATTCATAGGGCTGAGTCTGAAAATAATTGTGAAGTTACTGAAGTTGAATTTGGATTCTAAGTTCCTTACTATTGTGCAAATTACTTGACTTCTAAGAATTCTTATTATATCAATATCTCTAAAAATTACCTGATATCTTAAAGTATCTTCAATACTCCTCCATTCTTATTTCCCCTGCTCCCTCCCAAAAAGAACCACAACTATTCCTGAACACTGTTACTTTGAGAAAGAAGAAAATATTTCCTCATTAACCACAGTCTAAAAGAGCTCTATTAGTTTCATTCCTTGTATGGCCTTAGACAAGTCACTTTTCGCTCTGAACTTTAATTTTCTCACTTGAAAAATGAGGGCAATAGATTAGATGATCTCTAAAGTTTCTTTCAATGCTATAAATCAGTAGATAGTTTTGCTGTTGAGACACTAGCCTGATTCTATTCACTCCAAAAGGACTTCATCCTGGGATATATAATTTTCTTTTAAAAAATTTTTTATTTTTAATTTATAGAATAAAACAATCAATCCCATAACATAGTATCATAAAGATGACTGCACATGAAACTGCAAATCTATTATGTACAACTTGCTATTATTTTTAAAATGTATGATAAAATTGTCTTGTAAAATTTCTTTTTTGCCATTTTTTTCTTCTCTCCACCCACCCTAGAGATGAATATATATATGTATATACACACACACACACACATATATATGTATAAATGTTGTGTATATATGCACACACATTTATATATGTATATGTATGTGTATGTACACATACAAATATGTATACATGCATACACATATGTATGTGTGTATATGTATATGCATACACACATATACACATATCTGTATATGTGTCTGTATATATTATATATATATATATAATTATTCTGTAAAACTATGTATCAGTTTTTACTCTAGATGCAGATAGTGGTTTTCTTCATATGTCCTTTATAGTTAATTTGGGCATTTATAATTTCAAAATGATCACTCAAAGTCATTTTTAAGACACTGTTACTCTTTTTGTACATAATGTTGTCTTGGTTCTGTTCATTTTTTTCTTCATTTCACATAAGTCTTTCTATGTTTGAAAATTTTAATTTCAAATTAAATAATTAGAAATCTCACTTTTGGGGTAGGAGCCAAGATGGCAGAGTAGAAAGATACACATAGGCAGACTCTCCCCACACAGCCCATAAAATATCCTGTAGAGAGGGACTCTCAGCAAATTTTGGAGCAGCAGAAGTGGAGAACAACAGAGTGAAGTAGATTTCCAGCCCAGAGCGACTTGAAAATCCCATGGGAAATGTCTGTTGCACCAAATGTAGAACAGAGCCTAGCCTAGCCTTAGCCACATAGCTCATGAACAGCCCTCAGGGGCAGAATCTCCAGTTGTGGAATCCCCAGTCCCAGTAGCAGCGGGTTCACACATCCCTCAACCCACAGGTGCCAAAGGTCAGTGACGGGGGTTTATTCAGCTGGCCAGGAAGGGACAAGGGCCATCCCATAGCTCCAGCCTTAGGTAGCGGCCACGGTGGCCACATTGGACAGGCAGCAGTTTCCACAGCAGCCCACATCCATTGTTGGATCGTAAAAACCCTGGGGCACTGAGGAGCTGATAATTAACTTCAGCCCTGTGTAGAGACCCTGGAGGAGCTGATTTTTATCTCACCCTGAATGGCAGCAGAACTGGAGGCCAGGTGGCTGGGGAGTGGAAACTGCTAAGATTCTGGGCACAGAAATCTCTTCCTGCTCCCAGACCAGTAAACACACTTGATTGTGCCACCTTGGTGGAACTGGGATCTTAAAGAACCCCAGAGTATACGCTATTCTTGACAAAGGACCCAAAAGTCAAGTAACTGGTTGGGAAAATTCCCCCAAAAAGGAAAAAAAATAAGACTATAGAAGGTTACTTTCTTGATGAATAGATACCTTCTCCCATCCTTTCAGATGAGGAAAAACAATGCTTACCATCAGGGAAAGACATAAAAGTCAAGGCTTCTCTATCGCAAACATCCAAAATATTTACTTATGGTCTCAGGCCATGAAAGAGTTCAAAAAGTATTTTGAAAATCAAGTAAGACAGGTGGAGGAAAAACTGGGAAGAGAAATGAGAGAAATGCAAGAAAAGCATGAAAAGTGGGTCAATACCTTGCTAAACGAGAACCCAAAAAAATGCTGAAGAAAATAATACCTTTAAAAATAGGCTAACTCAATTGGCAAAAGTGGTTCAAAAAGTAAATGAGGGGAAGGATGCTTTAAAAAAGCAGAATTAGCCAAATGGAAAAGGAGGTTCAAAACCTCTCTGAAGAAAATAGTTCTTTAAAAATTAGAATGGAACAGATGGAGGCTAATGACTTTATGAGAAACCAAGAAATCACAAAACAAAATCAAAAGAATGACAAAATGGAAGAAAATGGGAACTATCTCATTGGAAAAACAACTGACCTGGAAAATGGATCCAGGAGAGACAATTTAAAAATTATGGGACTACCTGAAAGCCATGATCAAAAAAAGAGCTTAGAAATCATCTTTCATGAAATTATCAAGGAAAACTGCCCTGATATTCTAGAACCAGGGGGGCAAAATAAATATTGAAAGAATCCACTGATCACCTCCTGAAAGAGATCCCAAAAGAGGAACTCCTAGGAACATTGTGGCCAAATTCCAGAGTTCCCAGGTCAAGGAGAAAATATTTCAAGCAGCTAGAAAGAAACAATTCAAGTATCGTGGAAATACAATCAGTGTAACACAAGATCTAGTAGCCTTTATATTAAGGGATCAAAGGGTATGGAATATGATATTCCTGAAGTCAAAGGAACTACGACTAAAACCATGCATCACCTACCCAGAAAAACTTCAGGGGAAAAAATGGTCTTTCAATTAAATAGAGGACTTTCAAGCATTCTTGATGAAAATACCAGAGCTGAAAAGAAAATCTGCCTTTCAAACACAAAAATGAAGAGAAGCATGAAAAGGTAAACAGCAAAGAGAAATCATAACAGACTTACTAAAGTTGAACTACTTGCATTCCTACATAGAAAGACTATATTTGTAACTCTTGAAACTTTTTTCAGTATCTGAGTAGTTGGTGGAATTACACATAAACACACACATACACACACACAGACAGAGAGACAGAGACAGAGACAGAGAGAGGGAGACAGAGAGAGAGAGAGAGAGAGAGAGAGAGAGAGAGAGAGAGAGAGAGAGAGAGAGAGAGAGAGAGGCAGAGATCACAGGGTGAAGTGAATAGGATGGGATCATATCTTTAAAAAATGAAATTAAGTGGTGAGAGAGAACTATATTGGGAGGAGAAAAGGAGAAATGGAATGGGGCAAATTATTTCTCATAAAAGAGGCAAGTAAAAGACTTTTCAGTGGAGGGAAAAAGGGAGGAGGTGAGAGAAAAAAACATGAAGCTTACTCTCATCACATTTGACTAAAGGAAGGAATAAAATGCACACTCATTTTGGTATGAAAACCTATCTTACAATACAGGAAAGTGGGGGAGAAGGGGATAAGCAGGGTGAGGGAATGATGGAAGGGAGGGCAGTGGGAGGAGGGAGCAATTAGAAGTCAACACTCTTGGGGAGGGACAGGATCAAAAGGGAGAATAGAAGCAATGGGGGGCAAGATAGGATGGAGGGAAGTATAATTAATCTTACACAACACAAATATTACAGAAGTCATTTGCAGAAGTACACAGATATGGCCTATATTGAATTGCTTGCCTTCCCAAAGGGAATGGGTGGGGACGGAGGGATGAACAGAAGTTGGAACTCAAAGTTTTAGGAACAATTGTCGAGTACTGTTCTTGTTACTAGGAAATAAGAAATACAGATAATGGGGTATAAAAATTTATCTTGCCCTACAGGACAAAAGGGAAGATGGGGATAAGGGAAGGGAGGGATGTTAGAAGGGAGGGCAGATTGGTGATAGGGGCAATTAGAATGCTCAGCGTTTGGGGTGGGTGAGGGGAGAAATGGGGAGAAAATTTGGAACACAAAATTTTGTGGAAATGAATGTTGAAAACTTAAATAAATAAATTTAAATTAAAAAAAAAGAAATATCATTTTCGCACTCTCAACTATGTGTTCTGTTCCCTGAGAAGGAATGCTAGAAAACCTTTTATTCCCCACCTTCATCTATTCCCAGATAGCCATATAATAATAAATACTCCAAGATGCTGTTTTTTTTTTTTCTTTCAGTGTCTTATCTTCATGGGTATGCCCACCAACATAGGCTATGTGTCAAGGGACAGTGAGTGGTTGAAGGTATGGACATCCAAGACTTGGTGCATATTATACTTATGCACACTCTCCTAAAATGATTCAGCAACAGCATAGTAGGGTGGATTCTGGAATTTAAATTATAAAATTCTGATTCTCATTCTATCTCTATCACTTTCCACTTGTATGTCCCTTTTTAGTCACTCTATCTGGGCCTCAGTTTCCTTGTGTTTAAACTGACGGAGTTGTGACATAAGTGCTTTTCTAGGTCTAAATTTTTGATGATATGATCCCTTTTCACTCTAAATCTATGAATTTATGGATGTTGTCCCATTCCTTTTAGAATGAAGTCAAAATACCTTGATTTGGCATTCAAGATCTTCTAATAGCTGTCCCCATTATGCTTTCCTGGCTTTATCTCCTGTCACCAACCAAACCAAAATTTCCACTAATGATAACAGTTTTCCACACTTTTCAAATTCATCTTACCTTTCACTTCTATCATTTGTTCATCTTTCCTGATATCTCTGTCACTCTTCCTTATTCAAATCTGATGCACCCTTTAATATCAATGAACAAAAATCCTTTCTCTTCCATTGTCATCATTTTTTATTCCAGTCTTCAGTGATCTCTTCTTTGAACACATAAAATGTTTAATGTATATACTGTTTATTTAATAGAATACTCTACCTTATTGCATTGTTGTTGCATAAGTCTATTACTCATCTTTTTATTATTACTCTATTTTCACATAGAATTATAAAATGTTAAAACTTGATGTATCTTAAATATTGTCTAGTCCAACTCTCTCATCAAACACGTGGGGGAATGGAAACAAAGTGTAACTAGTACTGGTACCTGCTATAAAAACTTCAAAAGGTACCCAAAGAAAAACAACAGATAGAGGTTTTAAGACAAATTATTTTGGTGAGAGACTTCTGGAAGAGACTTTAATCTCAAAATGAAAGTAAATGACCCTTTAGGATACCATAATTTCACAACTGGGACGACCGCCATCCCGAGATTAATAAAGGTAGAGAGTAGCTTACTCAGGATAAATAGATGACAGGGTAAGGTCGGAAATAGTCTACATATTAACTTCCTATATTAGCTCATGATTTTTATAAAGAAGGTGCTTGAAATTTTGGCTTTTTTGTCTAAGGAAGGTGTATAAGTCTTTGGGAGCTCCCAAACTTCAATACCTGAGTCAAAGTTCCAGTAACCTTTCTTTAGTTACAGGTCTGAATCTGATGTCCGGAGAAATGAAATGACTTTCCAAAGATTAGTTAACGAATGAGTAGCAAAATAAGACTCATCTAAAGGACTTACTATTTCCTTTTCCTTGGTAAACTCTTTGAGGACAGAGAAAATTTGTTATATGTGTACTTTTATTTATTTATTTATCTATTTATTTATTCGTTTATTTGATATTTTATTTTTTAAGTTTATTTTAGTGTTCTACAATCGCTACCATATAACTTAGATTTTTTTTTCTCCTCCCTATCAATTCCTTTCCTCCTCACACCCTGAAGTGGCATACAATTTTATATAGGTTCTACACAGACATTCCTATTAAATGTATTTTCATCATAGTGATGTTGTGTATAAGAATTAAAATGAATGGGAGAAATCATATTACAAACCAAAACATAACAAAAAAGAAAATGATCTGCTACATTCTGCGATAGAATTCCATAGTTCTTTCTCTGGATATGGAAGGCATTTTGCCTTAAGAGACCACTGGGACCTTTTTTAAGTCCTTGCATTGCAATGAAGTTCCAAGTCTACCAGAAAAAAATCTCACACACTGTGGTCATTGCTGTGCCCAAAGTCCTCCTGGTTCTGCTCCTTTCACTCAGCATCAGATCATATAAGTTTTTCCAGGCCTCTTTGAAGTCTTCCTGCTCATCATTTCTTATAGCACAATAGTATTCCATTACATTCATATACCATAATTTATTCAGCCATTCCCCAATTGATGGACATCCCCCTGGTTTCCAGTTTTTGGCCACTAAAAAGAGTGCGGCTATAAATATTTTTGTACATGTGGGACCCTTTCCCATTCTTGTGGTTTCTTGGGGATACAGTCCTAGAAGTGATATTGCTGAGTCCAAGGGTATGCACATTTTTGTAGCCTTTTGAGCATAGTTCTAAATTGCTCTTCAGAATGGTTGGATCAGCTCACAGCTCCATCAACAATGAATTAGTGTTCCAACTCTCCCACATCTTCTCCTACATTTATGATCATCCTATTTTGTCATGTTAGTCAATCTGATAGGTGTAATGTGTTACCTCAGAGTTGTTTTGTTTTGCATCTCTCTAATCAATAGTGATTTAGAGTATTTTTTCATATGACTATAGATATCTTTAATTTCTACCTGTTAACATCCTTTGATCATTTATCAATTGGGGAATGACGTGTATACTTGTACATTTGATTCAGGTCTCTTTATATTTTAGAAATGAGGCCTTTATCACAGATAATAGTTGCAAAAATTTGTTCCCAGTTTTCTGCATCCCTCCGTATCTTGGTTGCATTGGATTTGGTTGTGCAAACCTTTTCAGTTTAATGTAATCAAAGTTATCCATTTTGCACTTCATAATGCTTTCTGTTTCTTCTTTGTTCAAAAGGTCTTCCCTTCTCCATAAATCTGATAAATACACTATTGCTTCCTCTGCTGATTTGTTTATAGTATACCTAGACAATATACCCATTTGGACTTTGTTTTTATGTACAGTATCAGGCATTGGTCTATGCCTAGTTTCCACCACAGTGTTATCCAGTTTTCCCACAAATTTTTGTCCAACAGTGAGTTCTTGTAATTGAGTTTTTGTTATATTTATTGCCTACTGTGTCTTGACTATGTAGCATATTCTACTTATCTACCCTTCTGTTCCTTAGCCAGTAGCAAATGGTTTCAACAATTGCTGCTTTATAATACAATTTCAGATCTGGTAGAGCTAGCCTACCTTCTTTGCATTTCTTTTCATTAGTCCCCTTGATATTCTGAACCTTTTGTTTTTCCAGATTAATTTTGATATTATTTTTTTCCAGCTCTAGAAAATAAGTGTCAGATAGTTTTATTGGTATGGCACTAAATAAGTATATTAATTTAGGTAGAATTTCCATTTTTATTTATTGGTGCTATCTACCCACAAGCAACTGATGTTTTTCCACTTACTTAGATCTGACTTTATTTGTGGGAAAAGTGTCTTGTAATTGTGTTCATGTAGTCCCTGGATTTCTTTTGGCAGGTAGATTCCCCAGGATTTTATAGTATCTACCCTAGCTTTAAATGGGATTTCTCTTTCTACCTCTTTCCCTTTGATTTTGTTACTAATATATAGAAATGCAGATTTGTGTGGATTTATTTTGTAACCTGCAACTTTGCCAAAATTGTTCATTATTTCAAGTGTTTTTCTTTACTTGAATATCTGGGATTCTCTCTAAGTATATCATCATATCATCTCCAAAGAGTGATAACTTGGTTTCTTCTTTGCCTATTCTAATTCCTTCAATTTCTTTATCTTCTCTGATTGCTACAGCTAGAATTTCTGGTACCATATTGAATAATAGAGATGATAATGGATGTCCTTGTTTCACCCTTGATCTTATTGGAAATGCATCTAGCTTATCTCTATTGAATATACTGCTTGCTGAAGGTTTTAAGTAGATACTCTTATTATATTATAGAAAACTCCATTTATTCCTATGTCTTCCAGTGTTTTTTAATAGGAATGGGAGTTGTATTTTGTCAAAAGCTTTTTCTGCATCTATTGAGATAATCATGTGGTTTCTGTTAGGTTTGTTGTTGATATGGTCAATAATGTTAATAATTTTCCTAGTATTGATCCAGCTCTGCATTCCTGGTATGAATCCTATCTGATCATAATATATTATTCTCATGATAAGTTGCTGTATTCTTTTTGCTAAAATCTCATTTAAACTTCTTGCATCTATATTCATTAGAGAAATTGGTCTATAATTTTCTTTCTCTGTTTTGGTTCTTCCTGGTTTAAGTATAAAAATTATGTCCATATCATAAAAAGAATTTGGGAGGACTCCTTCCCCAATTTTCCCAAGTACTCTATATAGTATTGGAATTAACTGTTCTTTAAATGTTTGATAGAATTCACTTGTAAATCTATTTGGTCTTGGAGATTTTTTCCTAGAGAGTTCATTGATGGCTTGTTCAATTTCTTTTTCTGAAATGGGGTTATTTAAGTATGTAACTTCTAATTCTGTTAATCTGGGCAATTGATATTTTTTAAAATTTTCATCCACCTCATTTAGACTGTCAAATTTATGGGCATAAAGTTGGGCAAAGTAATTTCTAATTATTGCTTTAATTTTCTCCTCATTGGAGGTGAGTTCACCCCTTTCATTTTGGATATTGGTAATTTGATCTTCTCCTTTCTTATTTTTAATCAAACTGACTAAACTTTTATCAATTTTATTGTTTTCTTTCATATAACCAGCTCTTAGTTTTGTTTATTAGTTCAATAGTTTTCTTAATTTCAATTTTATTTAATTTCTCCTTTGGTTTTCAATATTTCTATTTTGGTATTGTCTTGGGGATTTTCAATTTGTTCTTTTTCAAGATTTTTCAGGTACATCCCCAATTTATTGATCTCCTCTTTCTCTATTTTATTCATGTAGGCAGTCAAAAATATAAAACTTCCCCTAATAACTGCTTTTGCAGTATCTCATAAACTTTGGTAGGTTGTCTTATTATTGTCATTCACTTTAATGAAGTTGTTGAGGATTTCTATACTTTGTTGTTTAACCCACTCATTCTTTAGGATTAGATTGTTTAGTTTCCAATTAGTTTTTTCTTTCTGTGGCTCTTGATTACCCATAAGTTTCATTGCCTTATTATATAACAAGGATGCATTTACTATCACTACCTTTCTGCACTGGATTGTGTATGCCCTAATACATGGTCAACTTTTGTATATGTGCAATGTACCACTGAGATAAAAATATATTCCTTTCTATCCCTATACAATTTTCTCCCGAGATCTATCATATCTACCTTATCCAGAGTTTTATTCACATCCTTAACTTTGTTCTTATTTACTTTAAGGTTAGATTTATCAAGTTCAGAGAGAGGGAGGTTGAGGTCCCCCACAAGTATAGTTTTGCTGTCTATTTCTTCCTGTAACTCCCTTAACTTCTCCTCTAAGAATTTGGATGCTATACCACTTGGAGCATATATGTTTAGTAATGATATTACTTCATTGTCTATGGTGCTTTTTAGCAGGATATAGTTTCCTGGCTTATCTCTTTATATTAGATGTATTTCTATTTTTGCTTTGTCTGAGATTTGGATTACTACCCCTGCTTTTCTTACATCAGCTGAAATGTGATATGTTATGCTCCAACCATTACCTTCACCCTGTGTGCACCCCCCCCCTTTCTAAATGTGTTTCTTGTAAACAACATGTTGTTGGATTATGCCTTCTAATCCATTCTGCTATTTGTTTCCATTTTATGGGAGAGTTTATTCCATTTGCATTCACAATTATGATTATAATCTGTGTCTTTCCCTCCATCCTCTTTACCCCCATTTGTGCTTTTAGTTCTCCTGTCTCCCTTCCCCTCCTCAATAGAATTGTCACTTTTCACCGTCTCCTGCAGTCTTCCCTTCTTTCTTTCAGCCTCCCTTCCATTTCACTCATCTTTACCCTTACTACTTCTTCCCTTCCTTTTAACCTGCCCTCCCCTTTCTTTCCCCCTTCTATCCCTAATGCCTATTGAGCCATTTAGATTAATAAACTTAATTAAGTTTATTGTTCCCTCCTTGAAACAAATCAGATGAGAGTACCTCTGAAACAATGCTCATCTCCCTTCCCTCTTTCCCTCTACTCTAATATAATTTTGTACTTCTTCCTGTGATGTGATTTACCATTTTCTGCTTCCTCCTTTTCATATCTCCTGTTACACTCCCTTTGCATGGTTAAATCACTTTTTTATCATCATGTCATTTACTTTATACCCTTTCCCTCTATCTATGTATATCCCTTTTATATTTTATAATAGATGTACAATTCTCAAGATTCACAAGTATAATCTTCCTTTATAGGGAAGCAAACAGTTTGCCCAAATTGAGTAACAAGTTTTTATTTTCCCCTCTGACCTTTTTATGACTCTCTTGAGGTCTGCATTTGAAGATTGAATTTTCTATTGAGTTCTGGCTCTTTTGTCAAGAACACCTGGAAATTCCGTATTTCATTAAATGTCCATCTCCTTGCCTGAAATATTATGCTGAATTTTGCTGGGTAATTGATCCTTGGTTGTAGTCCCAGCTCCTTTACTTTGTGAAATACTGCATTGCAATTCCTTTAATCTTTTAATATAGAAGCTTCAAGGTCCTGTATGATCCTGACTGTAACTCCTCAATGTTTGGATTATTTCTTTCTAGCTGCCTGTTGTATTTTCTCCTTCACTTGATAGTTCTGGAATTTGACAACAATATTTCTTGGTGTTTTTAGTTTGGGATTCCTTTTGGGAGGTGAATGGTGGATGACTGTTTTGACCTCTGCACCTAGCACTTCTGGGAAGTTTTCCTAGATGATTTCTTGGAAGATATTGTCCAGATTCTTTTTTCATCCTGGCTTTCTGGTAGGCCAATAATTCTTAAAATTTCTCTCCTGGATCTATTTTCCAGGTCAGTTGTTTTTCCAATTATATATTTTACATTTTCTTCTATCTTTTCATTCTTTAGATTTTGTTTGACTGATTCTTGATGTCTCATAGAGTCATTAGCTTCTACTTATCCAATTCTAATTTTCATCATATTGTTTTCTTTAGTTAACTTTTGCATCTCCTTTTCCATCTGTCCAATTATTCCTTTAAAAAAATTATTTTCTCCAGTTACTCTTTGCACTTCCTTTTCCACTTATCAAATTTTCCCACTTAGGTTTTGTGCTTCCTTTTCCATTTGTTCAATTTTTCTTTTTAAAGAGCTGTTCTGTTCCATGAATTCTTTTTTCATCCTTTAAAATCAGTGGCCATTTTTTCTTCTATTTCATTCTTCAGCTTTCCAAGAGTGCTCTTTGTGTATGTGAGCAGTTTATAGTCCTTTCTGAAGTTCCAAAAGGGAATGCAGTCTCAATATTGACCTCTTTGGTATTCATGTTTTGGTCCTTGTCCCCACAGAAAGATTCTATGGTCTTTTCCTTCTTGCCTTGCTTATTCTTAATCATGATAATGACACTTTGTGTGTTATGGTCTCTAGAAGCTAAAGAACCTGGTGCTGAGCTGGCTGTTGTGAGAAAGCAAAGGGCAGGTGTCTTGGTCTGTGTGTGTGTGTGTGTGTGTGTGTGTGTGTGTGTGTGTGAGTGTGTGTGTATCCCTGGAAAGCCTGGGAGCTAGCTTTTTAAGTGTGGGGGAAAGGTGGTCTGCTCATGGGAGATCTCCTCAGCTGAGCCAGAACAAAGGCAAGCTCAGTGTCTGGTGATCCCCACTGTCTTAATGTCTTCCCTTTTCTCCTGGAACCCTGAGGCATCTGGGTCCTAGTGCAAGGCTCCACCCTCCTGGGGCTCCTCTTCATTGGTTCACTGAGATGGGGCTGTTTGGGACAGCTCAAGTCTGCTATAGTAAGACAAATCCTCCTTAGCTATTTTCCTAACCTCAGGTGCTATGAGACTGTTTGCCCCTTCTGTTGATTCCACTGATCTAGGATTTTTCTGGGGAAACACTTTATGGTTCTTTCAAAGTCAACAAGGCAAGGGAGAGAGTGCATTTACCTACCACTCTACCATTTTGGCTCCCAGAAGTTCAAGTAGATGACTTACAGTCATTTAATCTTTGGGTTGATAATCTCAGGAGCAGCTGTGGCTGATACCTGGGGCTCAGCACCTCTTATTTGCTCAGCTCTGCTGGTCTCCCACCCTGAGCTGCAACTCTGCCATTCTGCTGTGCTGCACCTGCCTGTGCCTCAGGCTGACAAGGGCTTTCCTGCTCAATCATGAAGTGGTGGGGATGTACTATGCTGTGTGCTGTATGCTCCTCCACCTTCATGGAACAGATCCTTCCAGTCTGTCCTGGGCTGTGAATCTTCCACAGTCTATCTCCTATTGGATTCTGCACCTCTAAAATTTGGTCAGATTCTCATTTTAGAAGTATCTGAAGCAGTTTGTCTAAAAGCTTAGGTGAGTAGTTGCTCTCATTCCACCATCTTGACTGTGCCACCCATATGTATATTTTCCCCAACACTTTATATATAATATATATTTTAAAAATTCATTTACATTTATTTCTTGATGATTTAACCTATTACTCTACTTACGGGTTTTTTGTTTTGTTTTAAAGTAAGGACCTGGAGAGGCAAATGCTTACTACAAAAGTATAAATTCTGATGGTTGAACTACTAATATATCTTGAGAAGCCCTATTTTGCCTTTTTATAAGACTGAGTCCAGTAGCGCCTTTTCCCAACATGATATTTCCTGGTGAGAGTGCTTCATCTTTAATTAGACCCTGAACTCCTTGATCAAAGGAGTTGATAAGTTTCTTTCATATTTGGGCCTATGGGGTTTGGAGGAGATTTAAATTGGTTTTATAGAATTAAAAAGCTAAGCCTGGGTAAGAGTCTTTTTCTGAGACTATGTGTGAGTATGATGACAAGATGTCTGATATATCTCCTTTTGGATCACTTATCTACATTATTTAAAAGGATAAACTGGATTCTTAGAGCCCTTCTGTAAGTGATAAAAATTGAAAATCTAAACTAGATATCATTATGTTCTAATGTAGAAATAATTTTTAAAAGGAATGGGAGGAGAGAGGGGAATTATTCTCAGATTCTAAAACTATGCCAGAGTA
Source organism: Bettongia penicillata ogilbyi (assembly GCA_023548195.1). NCBI lineage: Eukaryota > Metazoa > Chordata > Mammalia > Diprotodontia > Potoroidae > Bettongia > Bettongia penicillata. The sequence continues at coordinate 305,673 of JAJHZJ010000891.1, read as the reverse complement.
TGTGGAATATCCCAAGTCCAATATACTCCTTGATGTCTACTACCCATGATAGCTAGAACACCAAGCAAGAGTCTTTCCTTTGGAGGCATTCAGGGCTGCAAAAACTGTAAGCATTAGACAGCTTGGGACATGCTCAGATGGTGGGGTTGAGTGGGGAGCATAACCACTTTTAAGAAATCTTATATAAAAGTTTCAAGCATTGGGTATGGGTTTAAGTATATGGCCACTCTGATCTCTTTTGTAGTGATATCAGTTTGCCAAGGATACTTACCCTAGGGGATTCAAAAACTGTTATAAGTACATAAAACGATAGACCTTCAATGTTACATTGGACAGAAGAAATGTGATTGGATAATAGATACAGAGTAGGGAGAGACCTAAGAGTGTGTTCAGTCTAAACACTTTATTTCATTGTTGTTGCATTCATCCTTCATTGCCAAAGAAGACTATACCATCAAAGAAATGATGACATGACTTGCACTTGATTTTGTTTTGAGTGAGGGAGCACTGATATGTGAGGTCCAGAGAGGTTAAGTAACTTCCTCAAAGTCATACAGGTAATGTCAAGGATTGGAATGGAACTCAGGTCCTCTGACTTAATAAACAGTCTTCTTTCTGCTGTATTGTATTGTCCCTTCCTCTGAGACTACTATCATAAGATACTTTGAATCCTGGCTCTAGTAATTAATGTTCTACTCAGATGACCTTGGGAAAGTCAGTTTTTCTTTACAAGACTTAGTTTCTTCATCTATGAAACAGATTGACCTATATGACCTTTGAGATTTCTTCCAGTTCTATTTTTTGTATTGTAGTTCCTCAATGTCTTCCTTATTACTTCACACACATACATACACACGTGTATACACATATACACATATATGATATATACATACATGTTTATGTGTTTATATGTAGATATGTGTATGTATACACATATCTATACATACATACATACCAAATAAGTCAGTTAACCCAGTTTACCTCAGTTTCTTCATGTGTTAAATGAACTGGAGAAGAAAACTGGAAGCTACTTCAATATCTTTGCCAAGAAAATCTCAAATGGGGTCACAAAGAGTCAGACATGACTGCAAATTGGCTGAACAACAAATATCTGTATTGATATATACATATAGATACACATATATTCATATATATGTATGTGTGATTCTTTGAACTCCTTTGTCAATTTGACTATTCACTTGTCACTCATGCTACCAACTTTGTTATTTATGAAAACTTGTTTCCTGATAAACTTCAGGTTCCTTCTCCAGACTGGTTTGCTTCTCCTTTCTTTGGAGGAAACTTAGTTGACTAATGTCAGATGATGAAGTGAAAGGGACATTAGATTTGGTGTCAGGACACCCGGGTTTGAACACTAATAAAATATTTCCACTTTAATCTTGTCAAAATTACTTTTCTATTAAATTGTCTTTAAAAACTCTAAATACTATGACTGTATCAACCCATGTCTCTTTTCATGGACAACTTTTAAAAAATTCCTCTTTACAAAAATCTTTCTTTCCTGTTAAAGCTCATCCTTCACTCCCAAGGGTTCCCTTGTAAACTAAAAGACAAGAAGACTGATAAACAGAAGCAGCTACATGGTGTAGTGAAGAAAATATTAAACTGTAAAGTGAGGCTCATCTGCATTCATACCCTGATATAGATACTAGCTGTGGGACCTTGATCAGATCATTTGAACTCTCTGCCTTAGTCCCTTCATCTGCAAATTGAATACAATAATAGCACTCACCTTATAGCATTAATGTTAAGATGAAATGAGATAATGTACTACTAAATTTCAGGTACTATATATACTCCATTAGTATTAGTTGGATTCCATATTTCAGCAAATAGATGGGCTTCCAATAAGTAATAATTAAGCTTCTGGAATTCTGAGCAAATAGTGAGGAATAATAAATGCTTGTTTAAAGAATTAATGGTGGAAATATCTTATGATCCCATTCAGATTTCAGAGCTCATGTCTCCTACATAGTTAAAGAAGCTTGCTTGAAAAAACAAAACAAAACACACAGAGTGCTGCCATTTGTTTCACCATGTGCTACATCTACATAATGCCAAAATAATCAATCAGTTCTGGAAGAATGAAACAAAGACTAGTGGAAAAACAGCTGTTTGGTATTGTATAGAAAACAACAACTAGTTGATAGATTTATTTGTTTACGTTTCAGCCAGTTATTTAGAAATCTTATGAATATAAGAAGTTTGCATGTCCGTAATATGTCAATGTCAGTTCCATTTTATAGGGCCAATAACGTATTCTTTGAGATTGATATTTACTTTTTTTTGCATAATGTAAACTTATTGTAGCAATAAAAGGATTTAACTATTTTCAAAGACCACATACCAGCATAATTACTATATAACAGGAACATAAATTTTGAACTAGAAAGGGTTTTATTCATCTGACCAAACCTCAGCACTTTAAAAATGAGGAAACTATGGACAAGTGAAGTAAGCTAGATTGTTCTAATGCACACTGGAGAGTTGGGATTTGAACTCATGTTCCCTGACTTCCAGTTCAGCATGTCATCATCATCAAAAATAAAGCCAAAAGGCTTGGAGTCAGGAGCTCTAAGTTCAAATATAATTTTTAATGCCTTTTAGCTATGTGTTCTTGGGTAAGTCACTTAACTTCTTTGACTTGAGTCTAATTGCCTGTGAAAAAAAGAACATTTTAGCCAAGTTTAATCTGACTGGTTTATATTCCAAGGTCCATTTTTAAGGAGTAATTAATAGAAGAGTGCTCACATTGAGGGAGGACTCTGTGGGGGATATTTGAAGGTAAAGAAAAAGAGAAACAAAAATGGTAATCATCACAAAGCTAGCTTACTTTTATCCTCCAGCCAATAATATTTGCTAAGACTTTGAAAGTAAAAGAATGACCTGTTTGGGATAGAACCTAGATCTGAGTAGAAATAAAGAGAACACAAAAGGCAAGTGAGAAGTAGAAAGTTCACAGAGAGCAGAACATTGGAGAAAACATTTTCAATAAGCTGTGTTGCTATGACAAGGCAAAAAGACTCCTAGTGAGGGAAGATGAATTTTCCTCGGAGAGAAGATGTGTGTTTACAGGAATTTACAATGGATGAAGTAAAAGGAGAGAGCTTTAATTAAAACTAACATTTCCTAATCAAGCATGATGGTCCAAGTCTCAGAATCTCTCAAGAAGATAGAAGGGCAGAGCAGTCCAGAGGTTGTACTCAAAAATAGCTTTGGTGTGATGGGTGTATTTTAGCCCCAAAAAGCAAGTCCATGTATCTCAGAGTAAAAGAAATCATGTAATCCTGAGGATGAGAATTGGAGCTTTTGATTCATATAAGAAATGGAATTTGATTCATATAAGAAATGGAATCTTCCTAAGGTTAGGAATCAGACATTCTTTTTTTTTTTTAATTAATTAATTAATTTAACTTTTTACATTCATTTTCACAAGATTTTGGGTTCCAAATTTTCTCCCCTTTTATCCCCTCCCCCCACCCCAATACCCCAAGCATCTAATTTTCCCTATCTCCAATCTGCCCTCTCTTCTGTCATCCCTCCCTTCTCTTGTCTCCATCTTCTCTTTTCTCCTGTAGGGCCAGATGACTTTCTATTCCTCATTAACTGTATGTCTTCTGTCCTAGTAGCAAGAGCAATACTAAACAGTTGTTCCTAAAACTTTGAGTTCCAAATTCTCCCCATCCCTCCCTCCCCACCCATTCCCTTTGGGAAGGCAGGCAATTCAATATAGGCCATATCTGTGTAATTTTGCAAATGACTTCCCTGATAGTCGTGTTGTGTAAGACTAACTGAATTACCCTCCATCCTACCCTGCCCCTCATTGTTTCTCTTCTGTCTTTTGATCCTGTCCCTCCCCAAGTGTTAACTTCAAATTGCTCCCTCCTCCCTTTGCCCTCCCTTCCATCATCCCCCCTCCTTGCTTATCTCCTTCTCCCCCACTTTGCTATACTGTAAGATAGGTTTTCATACCAAAATGAGTGTGCATTTTATTCCTTCCTTTAGTCAAATGTGATGAGGGTAAACTAATTTTTTTTCTCAGCTCTCCTCTTTTTCCCTCCACTAAAAAGTCTCCTCCTTGCCTCTTAAATGACATATAATTACCCCATTCCATTTCACCCTCTTTCCTCCCACTACATTTCTCTCTCACCATTTACCTTAATTGCTTTTCAGCTATGGTCCCATCCTATTCAATTCACTCTGTGCTTTCTGTCTCTGTGTGTGTGTGCATGTGTGTATGTGTGTGTGCATGCATGCGTGTACATGTGTGTGTGTGGTCCCACCAACTACCCAGATACTGAAAAGTTTTAAGAGTTACAAATATTGTCTTTCCATGTAGGAATGTAAACAGTTCACTTCTGGTAAGTCCCTTAAGACTTCTCTTTGCTGTTTACTTTTTCATGCTTCTTCTCATTCTTGTGTTTGGAAGTCAAATTTTCTTTTCAGCTCTGGTCTTTTCATCAAGAATGATTGAAAGTCCTCTGTTTCATTGAAAGACCATATTTTCCCCTGAAGTATTATACTCAGTTTAGCTGGGTAGGTGATTCTTGGTTTGAGTCCTAGTTCCTTTGACTTCTGGAATATCCTATTCCACGCCCTTCGATCCCTTAATGTAGAAGCTGCTAGATCTTGAGTTATCCTGATTGTATTTCCACAGTACTGGAATTGTTTCTTTCTAGCTGCTTGCAAGATTTTCTCCTTGACCTGGGAGTTCTGGAATTTGGCCACAATGTTCCTAGGAGTTTCTCTTTTTGGATCTCTTTCAGGTGGTGATCGATGGATTCTTTCAGTACTTATTTTGCCCTTAGGTTGTAGAATATCAGGGCAGTTTTCCTTGATAATTTCATGGAAGATGATATGTAGGCTCTTTTTTTGATCATGACTTTCAGGTAGTCCCATAATTTTTAAATTGTCTCTCCTGGATCTATTTTCCAGGTCAGTTGTTTTTCCCATGAGATATTTCACGTTCTCTTCCATTTTTTTCATTCTTTTGGTTTTGTTTGGTGATTTCTTGGTTTCTCGTAAAGTCATTAGACTCCATCTGTTCCATTCTAATTTTGAGAGAACTATCAAATTCAGTGAGCTTTCGAACCTTTTTCCATTTGGCTAATTCTGCTTTTGACAGCATTCTTCTCCTCATAGGCTTTTTGAACCTCTTTTGCCAATTGAGTGAGCCTATTCTTCAAGGTGTTATTTACTTCAGCATTTTTTTGGGACCCGTTTTTCATACTTTTCTTGCATCTCTCTCATTTCTCTTCCCAGTTTTTCCTCCATCTGTCTAACTTGCTTTTCAAAATCCTTTTTGAGCTCTTCCAAGGCCTGAGCCCACCTGACATCCCCCTGGGGTGTCTGGGGTACTGAGGCCCCGCCCTCCACATCTTTCCCTGATGGCAAGAATATGTCCTCATCATCAGATCCAAATGTCGGGATCATTTGCATTTGTTGGAAAAAACTGTCTTTAGTCTTATTTTTCTTCCCTTTTCTAGGCATTTTCCCAGCCAGTTACTTGACTTCTGAGATTCCTGTCCACCCCCGCCTAGATTCGCCCAGCTAGTGCTTGAGGTGAAATTCAAATGTGCTTTCCGCGCCGCCCGCCCACCTGCTGATCAATGTGAGCTTTAGTTCTGGTGCTGGGGTGGGGGCAGGACCGCCTCCCATGCTCAGTTCCCTCAGGGGCTTTATGCAGAGGCCTTCAGTAATAAGGCGGGGTGGGGCAGAGCCGTATCCCAGGCTTAGCTCCCTCAGGTTGTTTATGCAGAGACTTTCAGTAATGAAGATCCTGCCTGCTGCTTGCGGAGTCCGGGGCCACGCCACGCCGCTGCTGCCTCTGCTGCCACCCATGCCTCTGCCTCCACCACTTCCTGCCCCCGTCTCTGCCGCCGCCCCTTCCTCCTGAGGGGGCCCGAGTCACGGAGACACCCCGCTCCCCTCAGCCAGCCAGCCGTCTCTCTCACTGACCTGTAGCTTCTGTGGGTGGAGGGACTTTCCCAGCTGCCGGAGCTTCCGTCCCTGAAGCCTGCTCGGGTCAGCTTCTCTGGGGCCGTGGCCAGGGCAGCGCTGGGGTGGGGTCTGCTTTCCGGGGCGCAAGGGACCCTGGGGACGGGTCTCCAGGGCTCTCTGCCACGGAAATCTCTTCCACTTTGTTTCTGTACCCCTTTCACTGGTCCAGAAGTTATGGGGGTCTCTTTTTACATTAATTCTATGGGCTGTGGGTTGGAGCTCGTAAACGTGCATCCTTCTACTCCGCCATCTTGGCTCCACCCCCCGGAATCAGACATTCTTAAACTGTGGGTCATGACTCCACCTGAGGTCACATAACTGAAGGTGGCTATTGTGAAAAATTTGGCAACAGTAAAAAGATTTCTGAACAAGAAATGACCAAAAATTAATTCAAAATCAAATGTGCAATGAATTTGCAATGTTTCTGGGCCATGTTTTCCAGTGTTGCATCACACAACTTCACTGTCATCTTGGTTCTAAACACACAACATGCACACTCTGTACTGTGCATGCTGTCACACCATGCAAAGGCAATGAATGCTGCCAGAAACACCTTGGCTCAGATCTGAGACTGTTGTATGTTATGAATCGCAGCGTTTTTACTATACATACAAAGTTTTCTGCTCTTACAGAAATGTACAGTTTCATACAGAAAATAAAGAGTTACAATATTTTCCTACCATCATTCCTCAGCATGTTAGTATCAAATTAGTATATCTTTGGATTATATTGTGTTAGAATGTTTTATTTTTAAAAATGCTGTTATCTACTTCTTTTATAGAAACAAGTGTCCAACTGAAAAAAGTAAAGATAAAAACCCTTTAATATTTCTCCACTATCATTGCTATATGTATATGTAAGTGTATCAATTTTTTAAAATTAAGAACAAACATAATTTCATATACTAAAATTAGTATTTATTTGAGAAATTATTTACAATATTTATATTTTAGAACAATTTTTTGTTATGAATAAGTGGTTACATTTAGACAGAAGAGATAATATACTGATGACAATATGGCAGAGTTTTTGCCTCCAGGTTGTAGTACACTTAAACTGACAAGAAATAGAAAATATGTTGAATCATTTTTGCAGTATGAATTTATTTTTGATAATGATGATTGTTGGAAAAAACTTTTTGCTTAATTTGTAATGAAGTTTTGGTTGTGGAAATCATGATGCCAGCCAAATTAAAACATTTTAATACCAAGCAATAAACCAAAGGAATATTTCAAACAACTTTTAACATCTTCAAATAAGGAAAAACAATATTTGAAAAATTTGTTATGCTCAATGAAAAGTGTTTTTTGTATCTTACAGAACTTCTTAATTAATTCAAAAAACTGAAAAAGCTGTACACGAGAGGAAAAGACCTTGTGTTACCTGCTGCTACTAAAATGTCAGAAGTAGCTCATGGGAAAAACGTGTGAGGAATGAATTCATAAAATTCCTTTATCAAATGGTGCTGGAGAATTTATGGGTAAGAATGCTGGATTTTTAGCAAAAGGCAGATGTGCTTCATGATTCTATCAGAATCATTAACTTCATAAAAAGCCATGCTCTTAACAGTCATTTGTTTTCAGACTTTTGGAAAAATATGGACTCCAATTACCAAAGTTTATTTCTACATGCAGAGGTAAGGTGGCTCTTGACAGGGTGGAGTTTAAAGAGATTATTGAAATTGAAAGATGAAGTTGTTGTATTTTTGACTTAGCAAAAATCTGATTTTGTTAATTTTTTTCATAATCACAACTTTGGAAACTGTGCTATTCGTCAGATATTTTCAAAAAAAATTTCAATGGTTTAAACATGTCACTTCAGTAAAAATTGTAATATTGATGCTAAAAAATAAAATTGAAAATTTTGCTAAAACATTAAAATATGGAAGAATAGAGTGGAAAATGGTTCTTTAGAAATGTTTACAGTGACAGGTGATTTTATAATTGAAAATTACCTTCTTAAAAAATTGTTAGAGATATAATTGGTCATCTGAAGTGCCTAGAAGAACAGTTTCAGAAATACTTCTCTTCAAATTTTGATTCTAAAAAACTAAGTTACTTTCATAAATTACACTAAAAAAAATCAGACATTTGCCATTAAAATTTCAAGAAGAATTTGTCCAGTTATCAAGTAAAAGAGATTTAAAACTTGAATTTACTAAAAAAAAAAAAAATTCCTAAATATATTTTGCTTTGGCATTAAGACAGAATTTCCAACAACTTCTGAAATGGTCCTAAACATGCTTCTGCCATTTTGTACTACATATTTATGCAAAGTGACATCCTGAGCATTGACAATTATAAAATTAAAACATAGATCAATTCTGATAAACATTGAAGTTGCTTTACATCCTTTAGTATCAAATATTCCACCAAGATTTAATTTTTTATGTAAAAGTAAACAAATATATCCATCTCATTTGTATGCAAATTTGCTTTTGTCTTTAAGAAATGGTAAAATTATGTGTATACCAAAGAATTATTTTAAAATAAATTTCTTTATGACTTATTATCAGTAAATGTTCTATTTCTACGCTTATTTCATATACCTATACACCTGGGATAGTGTAAAAATTTCGTGGACAAAAAAAGGTTTGTAAGTGGAAAAGTTTACGAACCCTTAATCTGGAGGACATCACTAGATTTTGCATTGAGGACAATGGGATTTCTTCTTGCATCCAAATTTTAAAAGATATCTTCAAGTCTTTTTGGCAAAGATTAAAATTTTATAAGGAGGGAAGGAGTCTTATCCCCAGGTGCAGCTGTATCACCACTTATTTCATCTCTATCTATGATTGAAGATTTGGAACAGAAAGGCTTAGAATTTGAAGAATTCTAACTTGTGGTTGAGTAAACAAGTGAATGAAAGTTAATATTAATTCTCTTTGCTTATTTTGCCTATTACTATGTTTTGGGTAATTTAAACATTTTTTTTAACTACATATTGAGACTGAATAAAAATAAAAACATGAGGATGGGATGAAGGGGATGAGATTTTATAATGGAAAGAACTTTGGGGACATAAGTTTGGGTAATTAACACATATAAATCCTAGCTTAATAATATGACAAATCCCTTCCATGTGGAGAGCCAGAGAGAACTTGGAAGCTACCTCAGAGTGTGATCATAACAGCTGTGAATGAGTGTTTGGGTGACAGCAACTAGTACTTATTCATGAACTGATCTAAGTAATGGTCACCTGCCTATTTATGACACCTATGTAAAATGGGGACAATAATATTTTCATTGTCTATCTTAAATAGGGAATGAAAACTTAAAACAAAATCCTTCCATGGTTTTGATATTCACATTTAAATGATTTAGACAAATTGTTAGATTTCGTAGTTTAGTCTATAAAAGAAAAAGTGTCCAAGTCAAAATACATAATGCTAATTATCACACCAGATATGAAAATTTCTGAAAAATGTGACAATTTATTTTCTGACTCTTTTTGATGGGAAAACAGGATGGTTTATAAAAGAAAAGAACTAGAATACAAAACTTCATTTTTAATCACTTAAAAGTATTTTTTAATAATGCTTTTCTATAAATATAAGAAGGTAGTTTTAAAATGTTAAAGTTGTAGATTTAATTTTTCAATGACACAATTGCTTCTAAGACATGTGGAAATTTTGTTTTGAAATCTGTTTCCCTCTGTAATCTGCACTGACATAAGCATAAGGGGAACAGATGTTCAGCTGCAAAATATAAGAATCCCAGTTTCCTATTTCCAGTTCCAAAAGGTACCCCAACTGGCCGCTTAATTTTCATACAAAAGCTCTCCACCTTTTTCTCCCTTTGTCCTCCCTAGAAACACATTCTATAAGATCCAGGCGCTCTGCTCTTTTTCCCATGTCTTTCACCAATTAGTCAACAAATGTTTTTGTGTGCCTTTTATGTGCTTTTTCAAACCAGTTGTTTTCTTGGGGAAAAAAATATTTCTCAGTGAAAGATGTCCAAAATAATTCTGCTAAAATTTCTAGAAATGTTCGCATTTCATCTGAAAGTAAATATGACCCATTTTTCTCAGTCCTTAGACCTTAAACCCCTTTTGTAAAGCCTTAAGTAAAATGTTAAGTGCTCAACTAGATAATTCTAGAGCTTCATAGAAATATATAATATAGTCCCTGCTTTCAAAATACTTACAATATGATTAGGGAAATGATTCAATGCAAAGCAGTAAATATTTAATGAGTATTTACTTTGTGCAATTCATCAGGATTATATTTTTAAAAGACATATTTCATGTCTTTGAGGACTTCATAATTTAATAGTGGGGCAAGTCATATAAGCAAATGACTGTAGAAAATTAGAATATGCTTTAATGTATACAAATACACATATGTCTACATATATACATACACATGCATGTGTATGTATATATACCCAGATGTATGCACATATGTATGTATGTGTTGCAATGTTAATCAGAGAATTAAAGATCGTTCCCATCTATTACTGGACCTGCCCATTAAGGGGAGCTTGATTAGGGGAGGCCCCTTTTGTTAATTTTCTAATGCAGCACTGGCTCTCAAGTGTTGCGATGCCCTCTGGCTTTGTAAAGTGTATAAACACTCTGAGGTGAGGTTTCACTTTGGGGTTTACTCACTGGAAGGGTTTGTTTGGCCAGATAAATCTCTAGGCATCCACTAAGAGCTCCTTGACTTTGAAGACACAGGTGTTGCTGTTTCTTTCTCAGGTAACTATGTATGACTGCTTGTAGTCAGACAGCTGGAAGTCCTGTCTGTTGATTTCTGTTTCTATTTTCTCTGAAGTTCAGAGTGCTGGCTTCTTCCCCTGAATTAAGTGAATGATATATGTGCTTAATTAAAGTGATGACTGACCTCTTAAAAGTTGCTTTCCTTTTAGAAAAGTAGATCTAAGAACCTGTACAGAAGGCCCTCCTGTGTATGTCAGAGTCCTTGCTGATACTTATGTATATATACTTATACACACACACAGGCATAGATACATACACATATACATGCATGTATTTTGTGTATATAATACATGTATGTATTATATATAGAGTCACAAGATCACACATAAGTAGTTGACTTGAAAGCCTACAAGTAAGAGTAACCAACTGCTTCTATAGGAGGCAGCCCAACTCTCTTGTGAACAACTCCCAAAGGTAGGAAGCTTTTATTGGCATACAATGTGAATTTCTGTCTTTGAAACTTGTATCTATCTTCCCATGCCCTGCTCTCTGAGACAGAACAAAGTAATCTAATCCTTCCTCCACATGACAGCACTTCAAATTCTTGAGAAAGCTAACCTGTCTTCCTTGAGTCTTTGCTTCTGCAGTTGCTTCAGCCATTCCTCATACAACATGGACTCAACACCTTTCACCATCCTGTATTTCTTTGTCTGGATGCTCTCCAATGTCTAGCAATGCCCTTTAAAAATGTGGTACACAAATTTGAACACAACATTAGAGAGGGGATGTGAAGAGAGCAGAGTACATTAGGACAATGATTTGACTATTTCTGGAAATTATGACCCTTTTATTACATCTCAAGTTCATGTTAATTTTTTTAGTCACCATATTCCACTTCTGATCTCAGTATATACACTTCCTATTTGCGAGTTAATTTTTATACCCAAGTTTAAGCCTATTAAAAGTAATTATATTGAGCCCAATGCTCTAGTAAGGCAAGATCTTTTTATTAAATAGATAAGGATTTGAGCTTCAGGGAAAAAATGAATCATTTTTTGCTGGGGAAATCATTTTTAGCAGCCAAGGAGGAGGTGACACCAGAATTCAGCCAAAGGCAACTAGTCTGACTTTGACCAAAGAAAGGAAGGAAGATGTTCTTCACAAAAAAATAGAGGGAGATCACAGGTTGAAATCAGAAACTAATAAAGATCAGTTTAGCTGGAGTATAGAGAAAATAGAATTGTATGAAAAGGAATATTGTGCTGCAGGACTGGAAAGACAGTTTGTAGCTAGGGTGTGTGTGTGTGTGTGTGTGTGTGTGGGTGGGTGTGTGTGGGTGGGTGGGTGTGGGTGTTTGTATATGTGTGTTGGGGATGAGGAAGGGGAAGTGAAGTGCCAGGTTAAGGAGTTTGTCTTTTATCTTGTAGGTAATATGAGTTACTGACTATCTATGGGGAAGATAGTTAAAAGATAAGACCTATAAATAAAGACTGAACTTGTTAAATACCATACCAAGAAACATAAACATCATCGAAAAATGCAAGCACTAGATAGAGGAGAGATCACTGCAGGATGGAGTGAATGTGGAATGAGTCCTAAACACTACAAGACTTTGAGCTATTTCAGGAGACAGAAATAAGATAAAGAGAGTAGAAGGCATTCCAGATGGGGAGAGAATGGCATGAACAATTAAGTAGAAGCAAGAATATGCAAGATTTTTTTCATGACAGTTTCACTGAATTTAAAATTTGAAGGGCCTTTTAAAGTTTTAATCCATTTCCTTTTTTTATGGATAAGGAAACTTATCCATAAGTAGCATATGAACAGACATTATAGAAACCTTTATGTTTCTAGAACATCCTATATACATTATCTCATTTGAGAGTTTCAATAATCCTGGGAAATAGACCCTACAATTACTGTTATTTCATGGATAAAGGAAATGAGTCTCAGAAAGTTTAATTGACTTCCCCAATGTCACAGAGTAAATAGTATAACTGAGATCTGAGCTTTCATCCTCAGAAATGGAGAAGGTGAAGAAAGAGACTTTGCTTAGTCTTCCATTTAAAGTGACTGGTATGTCCATCCATTTAGGTAGACTAATTTCTTCCTTTGATTACTTAGATCACCCAACACATATGTAGAAGCAAGTTCCAGAATATTTACCAAATACTTGCCTGTGTTCTGAGGCAGGTTGGTATTTTCCTCAATTAGGAAAGGTCAGTTGCTGGGAGTTACTGCAAGAAGAGAGGAAAAGCATTATTTACCTTCCTTGAAATATCAGTGCTTTACTTTGATAATTCTCAGGATAATTCTGAAACCCAGCCTCTTCAGCAAGCAACCTACAGCATCCTATGATTCAGTTGTATGGACAACTTACTTGGCATTCCATAGATAGACTCCTAATATTAATGGATAATAGTTTTAGAAAATCCAGGTATATTCTTGGAACCCTAACCCTTCAATTTTACTGGCAAATTTGAGAATTTGGAGAAAGAGGACATTAGGCAATCAGAGCATGGTACCTTCAAGATAATTTTCAGATTGGAGAATCTGAATATAGAGGTCATTAGGACATTTTAGACAAAAGGGAATTAGGATTCGAGTGTGGTAAGCACAGGGCAGCTCCATTTGAATGATGTAAGTTGTATGATTGTGGTTGCATATCTTGTAATAGGTTGCTCTCACCCTCTTTAAGGACAAAGGAGTAACTTTATCTCTTTCTGACACAGTCTTCTAACCCCAAAGCTAGCACTTTTCTCTCTACATTAGACCTTCTTCTTCATAAACCATCTTTACATAATCTATATTCATTATCCTCCATTTTGCCCAAATTATCTGCCAACAACCTTATATAAATATGTAACCCCCTCACTCTTATTTGCACATAGTATTTTCTCTTTAAGTATGATAAGAGAAATTTCTATTAGTGTTCTTAATACAAAGAGTATATTAGTTTTCCCCTAAAAAAGCAAAGAAGCTGTCCTTAAAAACTGATCCAGGAAACTGGCCTTGTTTGTTTTCTGTCATTAAAAAACTCTGACCCACACAGATTAGTGGTACAGGCAGTAAATCTATATTTTTTTTCATCTGTTTCTTGAAAACTGCTAAAGGAATTTTTTCTTTCTTATTCAGTACAGTCTATTGAAAATCTGCATGTATTTATACTTTAAAGACTGTCAGGGCTGTGTAATGGACAACTTCCTACAGCCAATGATTATATTCTTCTGACATGGCACATGTGTGCTTCAGAAAACTAAGGGGGGAAAACACTGATAAACTTGAATTGCAGGATATGAAATGTGCATATGAAAGTAGTGAGACTGGTCAAATTATATCATTTCAAATTCAGAGATTTCCCAAGTTTGTGTGTGATGTGTAAAGTTTATTGAATTAAAAAACACATGAAGTAAGTTATAGCATTGTTCAGGGTTTTCAAGTTTTTCTGGAGTAAATATTATGATTACACTGGGAAAGCATGATTATAACAGAAGTCAGTGTGATGAAGGGGAAAGAGTGCTGAATTTAGAGCCAGACGGCCAGGGTTTGAATTCTTGCTTTTCTCTTTGTAACCTGTTTGACCTCAGGCAAATCACCTTTCTGGGGCTTCAGTTTTTGTGTTTATAAGATGAGGTGGAATAGACTCCCTTAGGCAAATTCTAAGATCTCAGTCAGATCTAAATTTAATTATAGTTTTGACTGTCATTTAACTTAACGGCATAGAAAAAAAACCTTAAGGGGCAGAGCCAAGACGACAGAGTAGAAAGATGCACATATACTAGCTCTGCCCCCACAGCCCATAAAATACCTGTAAAGAAAGACTCTCAACAAATTCTAGAGCAGCAGAAGACACAGAACAACTAAGTGAAGGAGATTTCCAGCCCAAGGTGACCTCAAAGGCTGACAGGAAAGGTCGGTCACACTGGATACAGAGCAGAGCCCAACCCAGCCTTGGCCACGCAGCACAGGAGAGGACTTGAGCAGGCCTCCAGGGTGGAATCTCCAGGGGCAGTAGCATGATTTGCAGATCTTTCAACTCACAGACACCAAAGGTCAGTGAGAGGGGTTTTCAGCTGGCCAAGAAAGGAGGAGGGTCTTCCCATAGCTCCAGCCTCAGGCAGCAGCTGCAGAAGCCACATGAGGCAACAGCTGCTCCCACAGCAGCCCACATCCATTGTTGGATCGTAAAGTCTCTGGGGGATTTGAGCAGCTGATCTTAATTTCATACTGAATGGTGGCCCTGTCCCCACCTAAAGCCCCTGGGGGAATTGAGCAGCTCATCTGAATCTCAGCCCCCAGTGCTGGCTTGGTGGAACTGGAGGCCAGGTGGTTATGGACAAGAAACTCTACTACTCAAAGATTCTGGGCACAAAAGTTTCTGGTTGCTTCCAGACCAGTCTATATGCTTGACTATTGGAGGAACTGAAATCTTACAGATCCCCAGAGAATACCTTACTCTTGACAAAGGACACAAAAGTCAAGCAACTGGTTGGAAAAATGTCCAAAAAAGGGGAGAAAAAGCAAGACTATAGAAGGTTACTTTCTTGGTGAGCAGATATCCTCTCTCATCCTTTCTGATGAGGAAGAACAAAGGCTTACCATAAGGGAAAGACATAAAAGTCAAGGCTTCTATATCCCAAATAAATATTCAATGGTTTCAGGCCATGGAAGAGCTCAAAAAGGACTTTGAAAATTAAATAAGAGAGGTGAAGGAAAAATTGGGAAGAGAAATGAGAAAGATGCAAAAAAATCATGAAAATTGAGTCGACAATTTGCTAAAGGAGACCCCCAAAAAATGCTGAAGAAAATAACAGCTTTGAAAATAGGCTAACTCAATTGGCAAAAGAGGTTCAAAAAGTAAATGAAGAGAAGAATGCTTTAAAAAGCAGGATTAACCAAATAGAAAAGGAGATTCAAAAGCTCACTGAAGAAAATAGTTCCTTAAAAATTAGAATGGAACAGATGGAGGCTAATGACTTTATGAGAAACCAAGAAATCACAAAACAAAACCAAAAGAATGAAAAAAATGGAAGAACATGTGAAATGTCTCATTGGAAAGACAACTAACCTAGAAACTAGATCCAGGAGAGACAATTTAAAAATGATGGACTACCTGAGAGCCATGATCAAAAAAAAAAAAAAGAGCCTAGACATCTTCTTTCATGAAATTATCAAGGAAAACTGCCCTGATATTCTAGAAACAGAGGGCAGTATTTCAAAATTTATTGAGGAATCCACCAATCACCTCCTGAAAGAAATCCAAAAAGAGAGCTCCTAGGAACATTGTAACCAAATTCCTTAGTTATCAAGTCAAGGAGAAAATATTGCAAGCAGCTAGAAAGAAACAATTTGAGTATTGTGGAAATACAATCAGGATAACACAAGATCTAGAAGCTTTTACATTAAGGGATTGAAAGACATGGAATATGATATTCCAGATGTCAAAGGAACTAGGACTAAAACTACGAATCACCTACCCAGCAAAACTGAGTATAATACTTCAAGGGAAAAGTAGTCTTTTTAAGGAAGTAGAGAACTTTCAAGCATTCTTGATGAAAAGACTAGAGCTGAAAAGAAAATTTTACTTTCAAATACAAGAATCAAAAGAAGCATGAAAAGATAAACAGGAAAGAGAATATCATAAGGGACTTACTAAAGTTGAACTGTTTACATTCCTACATGGAAAGACAACATTTGTAACTCTTGAAACTTTTTTCAGTATCTGGGTAGTTGGTGGGATTATACACACACACACACACACAGAGAGAGAGAGAGAGAGAGAGAGAGAGAGAGAGAGAGAGAGAGAGAGAGAGAGAGAGAGAGAGAGAGCACAGAGTGAGTTGAATAGGAAGGGATCATATCTTTAAAAAATAATATTAATGGGTAAGAGAAGAATATATTGGGAGGAGAAAGGGAGAAATGGAATGGGACAAATTATCTCATAAAAGAGGCAAGAAAAAGACTTCTCCATGGAGGGAAAAAGGGGGGAGGTGAGAGGGCAAATGTGAAGCTTACTTTCATCATATTTGACTCAAGGAAGGAATAAAATGCACACTCATTTTGATATGAAAACCTATCTTACAATATAGGAAAGTGAGGGAGAAGGGGATAAGCAGGGTGGGGGGATGATAGATGGGAGGAGGGAATAATTAGAAGTCAACACTATTGGGGAGGGACAAGGTCAAAAGAGAGAGTAGAAGAAATGGGAGTAGAAGAGAATGGAGGGAAATATAGTCTTACAGAACATGACTATTATGGAAGTCATTTGCAAAACTACCCATATGTAGCCTATATTGAATTGCTTGCCTTCCCAATGGGGATGGGTGGGGAGAGAGAAAGGAAGAGAAGTTGGAACTCAAAATTTTAGGAATAACTGTTGAGTATTGTTCTTGCATACAGCTGGGAAATAAAATATACAGGCAATAGGGTATAGAAATTTACCTTGCCCTACAGGACAAAAGAGAAGATAGGGATAAAGGAAGGGAGGGATGTTAGAAGGGAGGCTGATTGGTGGTAGGGTTAATTATAATGCTCAGCGTTTTGGGGTGGGAGGAGGGGAGAGATGGGGAGAAAATTTGGAACTCAAAGTTTTGTGGAAATGATTGTTGAAAACTTAAAATAAATAAATAAATTTGTGAAAAAGTTAATCACTCAAATACAGTGAGTGTTTAATGGAACTCTTCCTTTTTCTTTTTTTAGATTCCATTTTATTTTCAGTTTTGAATTCTCTCCCTCCAACTTCTTTGTTCCTTATCCATTGAGAAAGCAAGAAAAACAAAAGTCATTACAAATATATATAGTGAAACAAAACACATTTCCATATAGCCATATGCAATGCATATACATTTGGTCTGTCTATCTATCTATCTGTCTATCTATCTATCTATCATCTATCTATCTTCCTTTCTATCATCTATCTATCTATCTATCTATCTATCTATCTATCTATCTATCTATCTATCTATCTATCTATCCATTTGTCTACAGTGAATTCACCAATCTCCATATGTACATGGGCAGCAAAATTCATCATAAGTCCTCTAGAATTGTGGTTGGTTCCATTGTGTTAATCAGAGTTACCAAGTCTTTTAAAATTGTTTGTCTTAGTATTGTATAAGACTCTATAAAATCTATACGATAGAGAATTGTATAAATTGTTCCTCTGGTTCTATTTCACTTTGCATTAGTTCATATCGATTCTCCTAAGTTCATTTTCCTAAAATCATCCCCATCATTATTTCCTTCAGCACAATAGAATGCCATCATATACATATGCCACAATTTGCTCAACCATTCCCAAATTTATAAACAATGGTGTTTTCTCAAAGACCATTAGAAGAATTCTGATTTCATACTTTGTATCACTGTGGTATAGGAAAGAAAACTTGGACTTAAAGAATATCTGCTCTTTCCATATCTACTAACAAATAACTGAGGACTTTTGCTCCTTAATTTTGTTGCCAATGGTGAGTACAGTGTAGGCACGGAATTAAGGCTTAATAAATGCTTACTGCCTGAATGATTATTCAGGCAAGTTCCTTCATCTTTCTCGACAATATCAGGAAAAACTAATAATAATTATTACTAATAATTATTATATTATTAATAATAACACAATAGTAATAACTAATAATAACTGACATTTACATAGCACATAGTTTTCAAAACACATTATCCACATTTCCTCTTTGATTCTCATAAAAGCATGATAGATTCATACCAGCACATCTCCTTGTCCTACAAAATAGAAGGAAAAAGAAATAAAAATTTGAAATTTAAGATCTTCTATAATTTACTTCCAACCTAGCTGGTCATTTTATTTTGCTGCCAAACTAGGCCGTTTTTTGATTGTATGATAGAAAATGGAGAAATTTTAATTGTAGAAATATATACACTGAATGATATAACAACCAAATTCTTTTTTAATTTTTCAAAATTTATTTATTTGTTTTTAGTTTTCAACATCCATAACCACAAAATTTTGAGTTCCAAATTTTCTCCCCATCTCACCCCTCCCCCAATCCCAAGACACCATGTATTCTGATTAACCCCTTCCCCAATTTGCCCTCCCTGCTATCACACACCTCCCTTCCCTTATCCCCATCTTCTCTTTTTTCTTGTAGGGCAAGATAGATTTCTATACCCCATTACCTATATTTCTTGTATGAACAAACAATTCTCAACATTCATTTCTAAAACTTTGAGTTGCAACTTCTCTCCCTTCCTCTCTTCCCACCCATCCCCACTGAGAAGACAAGCAATTCAGCATAAGCCATACATGTGTAGTTATGCAAAAGATTTCCATAATAGTCATGTTGTGAAAGACAAACTACATTTCCCTCCATTCTATTCTTCCCTCCCCCATTTATTCTCTTCTCTCTTTTGATCTTGTCCCTACCTAAAAGTGTTTACTTCTAATTACTCCCTCCTCCCATTGATGATGAAAGATGTCCTTTCTATCATCGCCCCATCCCACTTGTCCCCTTCTCCCCTACTTTTCTGTAGGGTAAGATAGATTTTCATGCCAAATTGAGTGTGCATGTTATTCCCTCCTTAAGGCAACTGTGATGAGAGTAAGCTTCAATTTTCCTCTCTCACCTCCCCCCTTTCCCCTCCATTGAAAAATCTTTTTCTTCCCTCTTTTGTGAGACAATTTTCCCCATTCCATTTCTCCCTTTTTCCTTTCAATTATTCCTCTCATACCCCTTGATTTAGATATCTTTAGATATCACCCTTTGCTATTCAACTCATCCTGTGCCTTCTGTCTATATATAAATTGCTCCAACTACCCCAATACTGAGAAAAGTTTAAAGACTTACAAATATTATCTTTCTATGTAGGAATGTAAACAGTTCAACTTTAGTCAGTCGCTTATGATTTCTCTTTCCTGTTTACCTTTTCATGTTTCTCTTCATTCTTGTGTTTGAAAATCAAATTTTCTATTCAGCTCTGGTCTTTTCATCAAGAATACTTGAAAGTCCTCTATTTAATTGAATTAACATTTTTCTCCTGAAGTATTATATTCAGTTTTGCTGGGTAAGTGATTCTTGATTTTAATCCTACTTTTTTTGACTTCTGGAATATCATAATTCAAGCCCTTTGATCCCTTAATGTAGAAGCTGCTAGATCGTCTGTTACCCTGAGTGTATCTCTGCAATACTCGAATTGTTTCTTGCTGGCTGCCTGCAATATTTTTTCCTAGACCTGGGACCATTGGAATTTGGTTACAATATTTGCAGGAATTTTTCTTTCCAGATATCTTTCAGGAGGTGATCAATGAATTTTTTCCATTTTTATTTTTAGATTTAGAATACCAGGACAGTTTTTCTTGATAATTTCATGAAAGATGATATTTAGGCTCTTTTTTTTGATCATGACTTTCAGGTAGTCCCACAATTTTTAAATTATCTGTTTTGGATCTATTTTCCAGGTCACTTATTTTTCCAATGACATATTTCACATTGTCTTCTATTTTTTGATTCTTTTGGTTTGTTTTTGTGATTTCTTGGTTTCTCATAAAGTCATTAGCTTCCATCTGCTCCATTCTAATTTTTAAAGAACTATTTTCTTCAGTGAGCTTTTGCATCTCCTTTTCCATTTGGCTAATCCTGCTTTTTAAAGAATTCTTCTCCTCATTGACTTTTTGAACCTCTTTTGCTTTTTGGGTTAGTCTATTTTTTAAATTTTATTTGTTTTCAGTGCTCTACAATCATTTTCATATATCTTAGATTTTTTCTCTCCCTCCCCACTTCCCCCTTACCTTCCCACTCCCTCCCTGAGATAGCATACAATTTTATATAGGTTCTACACATACATTCTTATTAAACACATTTTCACTTTACTCATGTTGCATAGAAGAATTAAAATGAATGGAAGAAATCATAAAATAAATCAAACATAATGCAAAAAAACATGATCCACCTCATTCTGCATTCAATTTCCATAATTCTTTCCCTGGATGGGGAAGGCATGTTGCCTTAAGAGAACATTGGGAATTATTTAAATCCTTGTGTTGCAATGAAGTACTAAGTCTATCAGAAAAATTCCTCGCACACTATGGTTGTTTCTGTGTACAAAGTTCTCCTGGTTCTGCTCCTTTCACTCAGCATCTGTTCATGTCAATGTGTCCAGGCCTCTCTGAAGTCTTCCTGTTCATCATTTCTTAAAGTACAATAATATTCCATTACATGGAGCTTATTATTTTATGGAAGGTTCCATTTATTCCTATGCTCTTCAGTGTTTTCAATAGGAATAGGTGTATATTATCAGAATTTTTCCTGCATCTGTTGGTGGAGCTGTGAGCTGATCCAGCCATTCTGGAGAGCAATTGGAAACTATGCCCAAAGGGTTACAAAAGTGTACAAACCGTTTTACTCAGCAATATTTCTTCTAGGACTGTATCCCAAAGAGATCATGAAATTGTGAAAGGGTCCCACATGTACAAAAATATTTGTGGCAGCTTTCTTTGTGGCAGGCAAAAACTGGAAATCAAGGGGATGGCCAGGAATTGGGTGAATGGCTGAACACTTTGTTGAGCAGAACCAGGAGAACATTTTACATAGTAACAGCCACAGTATGTGAGGAATTTTTCTGGTAGCCTTAATACTTTATAGCAGAACAAGGACCTAAAAAATTCCCAATGGACTTCTGAGGCAAAACTCCTTCCACATCCAGAGAAAGAACTATGGAATTGGATCGCAGAATGAAGCAGATTGTTTTCGTTTGTATTATGTTTTGTTTGTTTTTTTTTATGATTTCTCCCATTGATTTTATTTCTTCTATTCAACATGACAAAGGTGAAAATTTACTTAATAGGAATGTATCATAGAACCTATATAAGATTGCACCTTCTCTAGAAGGGAGTTGGAAGGAAGTGGGGAAGGAGGGATAAGGAGAGGAAAAAATTTAAAATATATGGAAGGGATTGCAGAACACTGAAAACGAAATAATTTTAAAAATATGTTTCTTTTGGTGGTTTTAGATGCAGGAGCCTTGACTTTTATATTTTTCTCTCTGATGCTATGTTTTGTTCTTCCTCATCCAAAACGAGGGAAGAAAATACCTGTTCACCAAGAAAATAACCTTCTATTTTCTTATTTTTTTCCCTTTTTTAGGCAGTTTTCCAGCTAGTTACTTGACTTTCGAGTCCTTTGTCAAGTGAAGGTATACTCTTGGGACCTATAGGGTCTCAGTTCCTCCAAGGAAGGTGGCATAATCAAGGGAGAGGAGTTACTCTTCTCCTAGCCTGCACTCTGACCTGGACACAACCACAAGTTTCTCAGCCCAGGATCTGTGTGTAGAATTCCCTCTCATCACTCAGGACTGACACCCAGATCAGCCACTCCATTCCTCAAGCTTCTTTAGACTGAAGACTCCAAAATGAATGCTGTGCCACAGTGACTCCTACTTCTTCAGAGCTGGAGCTTGGGCTGGACCCTGCTCCCTTCTTACCCAAATGAAAGAGCTTTCTTACTGACCTTTGAATCTGTATTTTCCTTTTGCGGGTTGAGAAATCTAGGAACCCCAGCTGCTACCCATGATTCCATGCCCTGAACCTGCTCCAGTCCTGTGCATGTGGTGCCACATGGCCAAGGCTGGGCTGCATTCCTCTCTCAGCCCAGTGTGATAGACCTTCCCTGTTGTCCTTCCAGGCTGTCTTCGGCTGGAAATCTCTTTCACTCTGTCATTTCATTTTGTGGCTTCTGCTCCTCTAGAATTTGTTTAGAGTCATTTTTTACAGATATTTCATGGGCTATGGGAATAGAGCTAGAGCAGCGCCATCCTTATAGTCCATCTACTCCACCATCTTGGCTCTGCCCCTAGCATCCAAATTTTTAAAGGAAGAGTTAAATGAATTATAGAAAAATGAAAATCACAGTGAAACTAGTGGGAGACCACAATTCATCTCCCTCAGCACTAGATACATCTAGTCATAAAATAAATAAAGAGAGGCGTAGAATTTTAGAAAAAAAATGATATGGAAAAAAGGAATAGAAAAATATGGAATATGGAAAAATATGGAAAAAATGAATAGAAATAGAAAGCAGTATGACCTTTTCTTATGTACATAGAAAAACTGATCATGTTAGGGCACAAAAACATCAAAATGAAGAAAAAGTAAAAATATTAAGTCATTATTTTTGAATAATAACATAATAAAAATTACACAGCTTTTCAAGCATTGATTAAAAAGTAATTGGAACCTAATAATCAAATTCTAAAGCATAAGAGGTTCAAAGAATACATCATAGAAATAATTAATAATTTCATTAAAATAATCACAACAATAAGACTTCATAAAGAAATTATGGGATGCAGCAGATGACTTAAGGAAAAATTTATATCTCTAAACTTACATGAATCAAAGAGAGAAAAAGAAGATTAATGAATTGCAACTAAAATGCAAATAAAATAGAATAAAAATGGAAAATATGCAGTAAAACAACAAAACAAAAATCATGAAAATAAAGTGAGAGATAAAGTAGACATTTTAAAAATAAATATTTAATTAATAAATAAAAATAGGAGTTGGTTTTATGAAAAGAATAGAATGGATAAACCTTTGGTAAATTTTATTAAAAAAAGGAACATCAAATTATAATTATTTATAAAAATGGGTGAATACACTGTCATTGATGATGAAATTGAAAAAAATTATTAGGTATTTCTGGGAGACAAGATGGTGGAGTAACCAGTAAATTTGTGCAATTCTTCCATCTTCACCTCCAAACAACCATATGATAACTCTGCCAAACAAATCTTAGAATAGTAGAACCAGCAAAAAAATAGGGTGAGAGAATACTTAGACCAAGAAACTTGGAAGATTGGCAAGAAAGATACATCTCACACTGGTAAAAGGGGAGTGCCTTCCAGGATAGGAAGTATCCCAGTAAGCCAGCAGCAAGCACCACATAAGCAAAATATCTAGATATCTTTGGTCCAAGCATGGTAAAGCAGGCAAACACCAACACCAGAAATCTGCATGTCCCTTAGCATAGCTAGGAAAAGTGGTCTATTTCTGTCTTGAGAACTACCACATGCTTCAGGGTAATCCTGGGCAAACAGGTGTCTTTCAGTGGTTAAATCCCCATATGCTTAACTGGAGCCCTGGAGAAACATAGAAATACCCCACCAGACCTCAGCCACTAGGAACCCAATTCAGCACCAGGTAAACCAGATCCCTACAGCCTCCAGTAATACTAGCCACCCTCCCCAACAGCGTCAGCACAGCACCAAACACAAAGGTCTCCCCAGGCCTCAGATAAACATCAGGACAGTACCAGGTAAACAACCAGGGCCTACAGCCTCTGCTAGAAGAAGCCTGAGACTGGACCCCTTCTACTTTGGGTGCAGAGCTCAAATTTAAAAGAAAGAAACCCCCCCCCCAAAAAAAAGATGAGTAAAAAACATACCAAAAAGAATCTGACCATAAAAGTTATTAACAGGGAAGGCGGTCAAGACACAAACTAAGAAGAGAACAACAACAGCAAAACACCTATGAGCAAAACCCCAAAGTAAAATGGGAATTCATCTCAAGCTCAGAAAGAACTTGTGGAAGAGCTCAAAAAGGATCTTAAGAGATGTAGAAGAAGAAATGGGAAAAGAAATGAAAATGATGCAATCAAATTACAAAACAAAATTTCAACAGTTTGCAAAACTCCTTAAAATGTAAAATTGGCCAAATGAAAAAGGAGATATAAAAATCCAATGAAGAAAACAACTCCTAAAAGAGTACAGTTGCCTAAACAGAAAAAAAAGTACAAATGGTAATTGAAGAAATCAATACCTGAATAGTGAGAATTGGGCAAATGGAAGCTAATGACTCTATGAGACATCAAGAATCAATCAAAGAAATTCAAAAGAATGAAAAAAGTGAAAGAAAGTTTAAAATACCTCAATGAAAAAACAACCGACCTGGAAAAAAAATCCAGGAGAGACAATATCAGAATCATTGGACGTGAAAGCTATAATGAAAAGGAGGACCTAAACAGCAACTTTCAGCAAAGTATGAAGGAAAACTGCTGCCATGATGTCCTGGGAACCAGAAGGCAAAATAGGCATCAAAAGAATCTACCTCAGGAAAGAGATCCCAAAATAAAAACTTCAAGGAACATTATAGTCAAATTTCAGAACTATTAGGTCAAGAAAAAAAGTATTACAAGTGGCCAGAAAGAAACAATTCAAATATTGGGTAGTCACAATCAGGATCACACAACACTAAACAGCTGCAACATTAAAAACTCAGAGTTCATGGGACACAATTTCACAGAGGACAAAGGAGCTAGGACTACAAACATTTGCTTGGTAAAATTAAGCATATTACATCAAGGGGAAAAAAAAACTAGTCATTCAATGAAATAGAATAATTTAAAGTTTTCATGAGAATAAAACAAGAACTCAACCAAAAATCTGACCCCCAACATCAAGACTGAAGAAAAGAATAAACAGGTTAAAAAGGGAAAAGAAAATGTAAGGGATTCAATAGATCTAAACCATTTACAACCCTACATGAGAAGATGATAATTGTAATTCTTAGAAACTGCATCACTAGTACTACAGCTAACAGGAATATACATAAACAAAGAGTATGAATATAAGGTGACTTTGAGGGAATGGCATTAAAAAGAATAAGGGATGAGAAAGAGGATTACAATGGGTGCAGAAGGAAGGGAGTGGTAGAATGAAGTAAATTATTTAACATGAAGAGCTACAAAAGACCTGTTAGAGTGGAGGGGAAGATGGGAGGATGGGCAATGAGTATCACTTGAAACTTACTCTCATCAGAATAGCTCAAAGAGGGAATCACATACACAGCCACTTGAATATAGAAATCTTTCTTACCTGACAGAGGAAATCAAACAGGGGGGAAGGGGTAGTGGGAACTGACAGAAGGGATGGCAGGTAAGGGAAGGTGGAAGATAGAAGCAAAACATTAGTGAGGAGGGAAAGGGTGAAAGGAGAGGACAAACATGAGGAAGAATTGGATGGAGAGAAATATATAGATATTAATTACAACTGTGAATAGGAATGGGATGAATTCTCCCATAAAATGGAAACTGATAGCAGAGTAGATCAAAAGCCAGAACCACATTTGAAGTAGACACACAGATAAGGGACTGGACCAGAATCTGTTATGGTTAAGCTGAAATTTTAAAAAAAAGGGAAAAAAGAAAATAGCAGGGTTATAATCCTGACCTCAGACAAAGTAAAAACAAAAATAGACTCAATTAAAAGAAATAAGAAAGGAAACTACATCTTGCTAAAAGTTACAATAGACAATAAAGTAATGTCAATACTAAATATATATGTATCAAGTGTTATAGCATCCAAATTCTTAAAGGAGAAATTAAGTAAGTTATAAGAAGAAAGATACACAAAAACTATACTGTGGGGGAACTCAACTGTCCCCTCTCAGAATTCAATAAATTCAACCAAAAAAGAAAAAACCCAAGATATATATTTAGTAGGCAAATAGAACTTTACAAAAGTTACACATGACAGACCTTTGCATGATTTAGACATAAAGTGTGACACTATCAGCAAATTAGAAGAGTAAAGTAAGTCTATCAGTCAGATCTATGGGAACAGCAAGAATTTATGACCAAATGAGAGATAAGGAGAATTATAAAATATAAAAAAGATAATTTTGATCACATTAAATTGAAAAAAAAAACAACTTTGGTACAAACAAAACCAATGCAACCAAGATTAGAAGGAAAGAAGAAAGATGGGAAACAATCTTTACAGCAAATGTCTCTGGTAAAGCCTTCATTTCTCAAATATATAGAGATATGAGTAAATTTTACAAGAATACAAACATTCCCTAATTGATAAATGGCCAGGAGATATGAGCAGTTCTCAGGCAGTTCTCAGCAGAAGAAATCAAAACTCTCTATACGCATATGAAGAAGTGTTCTAAATCACTTTTGATCAAACAAAGACAAATTAAAATAACTCTGAGGTACTACCTCACACCCATCAGATTGGATATTATGACACAGAAGGAAAATGATAAATATTGGAGAGGATGTGGAAAAAAATGGGTCACTAATTCACTGTTGAAGAGCAAGTTGGAACTATGTCCAAAGGTCAACCAAACCATGCATAATCTTTGATTCAGCAATAACACTTCTATGCCTGTATCCTAGAGATCATAGAAAAGAGAAAAGGACCTAAACATGCAAATGTATTTATAGCAGCTCTTTTTGTGGTGGCAGTATATGGAAAGTGAGGGGATGACCATAAACTGGAGAGTGACTGAACACGTTATGGCATATTAATGTAGTGGAATGCTATTGTGTAACAGGAAGATTTCAGAAAAAAACTTGGAAAGATTTGGACAAAATGATGCAAAGTGAAATGAGCAGAATCAGGAAAACATTGTACATAGTATCAGCAACATTGTGTTTTGATCAACTATGAATGATTTGATTCTTCTCAGTAACACAATGATCCAAGACAAGTACACAGGACTCACAAAGGAAAATGCTATCCATATCCAGATAAAAAGATGGTCTCTGAATGCACATTGAAGCATATTTTTCACTTATTTTGTTCTTTCCAATTTTTCCCTTTTTATCTGTTTCTTCTTTAACAATTATGATTAATATGGAAATATTACATGATAGCACATGTATAAACTATATCAAACTCCCTATCATTTTCAGAAGAGAAAACTGGAACTCAGAATCTTGCAAAATGGATGCTAAAATTTTTCTTGACACATAACTGGGGAAAATAAAATACCATTCAAAAACAATTATTAGGAACCATTTTGCCTAATTATACGACAATAATCTTGATAATCTAAATCAAATAGAAGCACATTTACCAAAAAAGTATTAAGTGCCTGAATTAAAAGAATAGAATTCTGAAATAATCCTATCCTAAAAGAAATTGAATAAATTATAAATAAGTTCTCTAAGAAAAAAAAACACAGTCTACAGGACCAGATGGACTTAGGAGTGAATTTGGTCAGGTATTTAAGGAACACTTACTTAAAATATTATATAAACTATTTAAAAAAATAGGTAAAGGGGTTCTACCAAATTCTTTCTCATACAAAAATATTATTTAATACCTAAGCCAGTGATAGCCAAAAGCAAGAAAGAAAAGTACAGACCAATTTCTCTCGTGAATATTGATGCAAACATTTTAAATAAAATATTATCAAGGAGATAACAGCAATGTATTATTAAGATGATATACTAGGATCAGGTGAGATTTATACCAGGAATTCAGGACTGGTTAAATATTATGAAAACTGTAAGTATAATATTCCTGGATGGTATTCTTACATCAGTTTATAATCTGATCAGTTTATAAAAACTGTCTTTGTAAAAGTGTTTCTTTTACACTTGGGAGGGAAAAACATTTCCTCCTTCCAATCTCCTCTTCTTCCATCTATTCAACTAAATTTTCAATTATATAACCATGTACTATGTTCAAATCATCATGCTAAGTACTTAGGATATTAAGACATGGAAAAAAGTCTCTTTTCTCAAGTAGCTTATGGACTACATGGGTAATTATACGTAAAACTAAATATATAAATTCAAGGATGATTGAGAAGGCACAAAGTAATGAGATATGTGGAAAGGATTCTCTTTCAGGAAAAGTTGTTGTCATTCTTACCCTTCAAAGCCAATATTTTGTACCAATCCACCCTGAAGATTTCTTCCAAACTTTAGCCTTTACCCCTACTTCTCCCACTGCTTTCTTTTTCTCCTCATGCTACAAACAAGAATTTTCAGGCGAGAGATTGTCTTATTTTTAAATTTTTATCATAATTTGATTAATGCCTTCTGTACAACAGATGTTTAATCAATACTCTTGAATTGAATTAATTGAGTTGAATTGTCATTGGTGATAACTATGCACGATCCAAAATTAAATGCTGACTATTACTGTTGTATTTTTCATTCTCAGAGAGGACCATGGCACGAATCTTAATTTAATACATGTGGAAATAGGTTGTCCCACTCCCTTTGGGGCTAAAGATCAACTAACTTTTAAAAAAATATATTTTTTAATTTAGGAAATAAAACCAGAATTTCCATCACACAGTTAAATATAAAGATGATAGCATATGAAACAGTAAACTTATTATGTAGAACTTGCAATTCCTTGCAAATATACAGCAAAATTGATATACAAATTAATTTTTTTCTTCCTTCCCCCACCCCAGAGATTGTTATCATTAGACACAAATAGGTATCTATGTGTGAAATGATTTTATACATACTTCTATTTATCAGATCTTTCTCTGGATGCAGATAGGGTCTTTATTCAAATGCCCTTTACAATTAATTTGGATTTATTTGGTTTAAATTCACTCAAAGTTGTTCTTGAAACAATTTTGCTGTTACTGTATATAATGCTCTCTTAGTTCTACTCATTTTGCTCTTCATTCTTACAAGTTTTTAATGTTTTTTTTCTAAAATTTTTGACCTCATGATTTATGTAATGTTTTAGTAATATAATAATAATATAATAACAGTACTATTCCATTAAAATCATATACCACAACACTTTTTGGCAGCAATTCTCCTTCAATGTCCAGTTCTTTGCTACCACAAAGAGAGCTGCTTCTTTCACAAAGACATTTTAAAACATATTGGTAATTTTCCTTTTTTCATAATGATCTTTGGAAACAAATTAAGTAATGGTATTGCTGGGTCAAACTGTATAGGTAGTTTAATAAACCTTTGGGCATATTTCCAGATTACTCCCCAAAATGTCTCGATCGGTTCACAATTCCACCAATGATGAATTAGTGTCCCAATTTTGGCACATCCCCTCAAATATTTGTCACTTTCCCCTTCTATCACTTTAGCTAATATGGTACGTATAAAATGATATATCAAGGTTGTTTTAATCTGCATTTCTCCAATCAATAATTATTTGGAGCAATTTTTCATATAACTGTAAAGTGTTTTGATTTCTTCTTTGAAAAATTGCCTGTTCATATCCTTTGACCATTTGTCAATTGGGGAATGACAAGACAAAAGAATTTTTTTAAAAAAAAGTTTGTAACAATGATGATGATCTAAAAGAAAGAAAATTTTCCTCATGTGTTTTGTTTTTACATTATAGTATTCTCCTTACATGAAACATCTCTTCTAATAAAGTAAAACTACTAAGAATGAATGATACAGTGTCCTCATCTCAGAGGACATGAAATATTTCCACTAGCAATACTCTACTTTTCTATTAAAAATAAGTGAAAGCCATTGTCTTACCCTATAACCCCCTTGTCTCATCGTCAAAATATTAAAAAGTATTACAAATATGCAGTCAAGCAAAACAAATTCTCTGTGTTCATATAATCATACCTATGTCTCATTCTGAGACCTAAATCCATCGCTTCTTTGTAATAGATAGAATGTTTCATCATTGGTTCTCTGCCATCATGAATTCTCACTCTATTGATTATTTCTCAGAGCTTTTAAAATTGCTTATTTTTATGCTGTTGCTTTTATACACACACACATATGTGTGTGTGTGTGCACAAATGTGCGTGTGTGTGTGTATAGTTCTATTGGTCTTCCTCATTTCATTCTTCATTTATGGAAGTCTTCAAAATTGACAAATGGTTTAAGGATGTGAACAGACAGCTCTTAAGTGAAAAAACCCAGACTATTTATAGCATACGTAGAAAAATGCTTCAAATCACTAATTAGAGAAATGCAAAATAAGTAATTCTAAAGTTTCCAATTCACAACCTTCAGTGTAGCAAAAAGGACAATGATAAATACTGGAAGGGCTGTGAGTAAACAGGCATATTGATATACCATTGATTGACATGTGAAAAGATATAACTATTCAGGGAAGCAATTTAGAATTATACTAGGTAGTTTGTGACCTTTGACCCAGCTATATTACTGCTAAGTCTATACCTAAAAGAAATCAGGGAAAGAGCAAAAGATCTTTTTATGCACAAAAAATATTTATGGAAGTTCTTTTTGAGGTAGCAAAAATTTTTGAAACTCAAAGGAAGTCCAACAATTGAGGAATGACTGAAAAAGTTGTGGTATATGAAAGTGATGAAGAATAAAGAAATAAGGAAATATATGATTTCAAAAAGACATGAAAAACTTCATGAAATGATGCAAAGTGAAATGAGTAGAACCAGAAGAATAATTTATACTATAATACCATTATTGTAAAAATATCGATGAGATGTCCATTAATGTTCTAGCTCAGTCTCAACTGAGATCTGATGGTGAAGCCTTAAACTAACCCTCTCAGAATGAACTCATAAAGTTCTAGATTCAGAAGGTCTTATTGTCACACTGTTCCTTTCTCAAAAATGGCTAAACACTTTCATTCCAATGGTTTAGAAACAAACACCTATTAATATCACATGCTCTGTAACAAAAATTTCCCAATCGCCATCTCACAAAATCTAAGTTTTTTGAGGATGCAAATATTTGGATGCATATCCAAAGTCTAATCTCCTTTAAAGATTAGAAATTTCTTAGGACTATGGAACTGTTTGGAAAACTTCCAAGGGACAGTCTAGTGGCCTCCCTGGCTTGCATGTTATCTGACTGACTTCCCCTAAGTAGGGTGGGAATTTTCTGTTGTACTGAGGTTGAGAGGAAAAATATTCAGATAATCATGTTGTATGAATCTAGCCCTGAAATTTCACCATATGAAATTCATTCTTTTGGCTTATGATTTTATGTCCAGGTATAGTGGAAATCACTCAGGGTGAATCACATACAAGACTCTATCCATCATTTTATCTCCATGTGAATGAGGCAATCATATTGCTTTAAGCAATATTGGTAGCAGCCCAATCTTAGGACTCAGTCTCGAATTAATTTATTTCCAAGCATTTTTCTTTCATAAGTGTGTGGGACAAATCACCTTTCAAATCTTTGTTGGTCATATCTCTATGTGAATTTTTTAGCAGGTAGCAGACACTGACTTGGCCTTCTAGGATTGCCTTTGACTTGTCTATAACACTACGGGGTCTACGACCTCTAAAAAAGTTAAGAAAAGAGGTGATAGACACACAGAAATATCTAGATAGATATCTAGATAGATAGACACACATATACACACACAGACATATACATACAAAATATTTACAATAACTTTTTTTTCAAAATTCAGAAACTCAAAGTTTATTTTCCTATCTGGCAACTAAACAAATTACAGTTAATGAATATAATGGAATATAATTGTGCTGCAAGAAATTTTAGAGACAGTTTCAGAGGATACGATTTATGGACTCAAGAAGAGTGAAGTTAGTAGAATTTTGAGAACAATGTGTATGACAAAAGCATTATAGAGAAAAACAATTAGAAATATTTTAGAACTCTGAATTGTTCAGTGATAAACCATAAGTCTAGAAGATCAAAGATGAAACACACTGCTCACCTGCTACAGAGGTGATAAACATAACATGCCAAGAGAGGCATACATTTCAGATCCTTCCAATATAGGCTGGATTATGAATGTTTATGATGAGGGCTTTATTTTTATATTTTAGAATTTTTTTTAATGATTCTTAACAATCATTGGACAAATCACTTAATCATCCTGGGCCTAAGGTTCCTCATTTTTGAAGAGAGGATATTAGACAAGACAGCCTCTGAGACCTCTCCAAATTTTGATCTTACTTTTAGCAAGTCAAGAATGCCCTATCCTTTCCTCTAAACTTTCCTAAAAACTGTGTGTCTTGCTCCTGGAGCTAAAATTCTCCTACTGAGGAATGAAGAAGACTTAGTAGCCACAACCTTGAAGGAACAAGACAGTAAAAATTTTTGTTGATGCTAGAATATGGTAATAGCCTCTGATTATTAAATGTAAATACATCAATGGAGGCTCATGAGTTATGGTTTCAGAGCACAAACCTATAGTCATTTGTCTGCTTTGGGGATCTGCCACATGAATGGAGAAGGGAGTGACCCTACTATATTTTATTTTCTGTTGGCAGAGAGGGGATAGCGAGTGAGGACTATAGGAACCTCCAGCAACAACTGCTGAACAAGTTTCAGGGAAGCAAGAGACCTTTCAGTGCTGGTAAGCAGTTGTCATTTTCAGACTCTTGGTGACTCCATTTGGAGTTTTCTTGCAAAGATTCTAAAATGGTTTGCCATTTCTTTCTCCAGCTCATTTTACACATGAGGAACTGAGGCAAACAGGGTTAAGTGACTCGCCCAGGGTCATACAACTAGCAATTCTCTGAGGTCAGATTTGAATTTAGGAAGATAAGTCTTCCTGAGTCCAGGCCCAGTACTCTATCCACTGCACTACTTAGCTATCCAACCAAGTTATGAGGGAAGAAGATAACATTTCTCTGGTCCTTAGTTTCCTCATCTAAAAAAAAAAGATCCTTGAGACTTAATTCTTTTGTCTTATGATAGATATCTCCCCTTCCACCCAGCAAGAACAGCAAGAAGAGACATTTTATAGTCAAGTCAAATCAACAAGTATTTGTTAAGCATCTACTGGGTGCCAGGTAACATATGCTAAGCACTGAAAAGACACAAAAAGCTTAACAGTCTTCACACTCAAAACATGGCTTCATTGGGACCACAACATGAAAACAACTATGCACACAAAAAAAGATATATTCAGCATAAATTGGAGATAATCTTAGAATAAAAGGCACTAAGATGAAGTGTGGGAAAGGCTCACCCCCTCCCTTCCCCAAAGGCAGAACTTTTAACTAAAACTTGAAGTCAAAAACACTTCCCCCCCACCCCACTTTCAGTTCCCTTTTGTGTGTTGTCTTTTTCCATTATATTGTACTCTTCCTGAGGGCAGTTCATCTCCTTTTTAAAATTGTTTTACTTAATTTTTTTAATGATTGGTTTTTTAAAAATTATTAATGTATTTGTTTTATTTTCTACTTCCATATATCTTTGTTTTTGTTTGTATCCATAGAACTTAGTACATTGCCTGGAACATAGTAAGTACTTAGCAAATGTTTATGGGGGAAACCTGGGAATCTAGGAGGCAACGAGGAAGGAGAAGGTTCAAGGCACGGGAGAAAACCTGTGAAAATGCTTATTGCTTTTGACGTTCCTTTCTGGTCAGTCAGGTAAGAAGGCCTTTGTTCCTGTCAACCTATATGCATTGTGACTTTTTTCCCCATATACTAGTGCTCATAGCTTGTCATTTAAACTGATGATACTAATTTAACTTGGGGCAGGGAGCATTGCAAAAGAGCAAGAAAACATATTGCACCCCTCCTGGGACATCCATGCCTCTGTGTAAAGGGGAATAATGGGGATGGGGAGTGAGAGAGGGAGTAAGGTTCAGTGGGCAGATGGTATGGAATATAGGAGGCAACTGCTTTGCTAAACTGCCTGGTGAAATGAAACGGATATTGCATATTTACCTGAGATCAGCTGGCCAAAAAGTGAATGAACCACCACCTCCCTTTACTGGAACTCGACTTCTCCATTTCTGCCAGCCTGTTGGATTAGCCCTTCATTTTCTGAGCTTTCTCTGATGCCTATGGGAGCCCCCAGCATGCTTTCTGCAATGCTCTCTGTGGCTTTTCCCTTTTCTCTGCTCTGTCATCTGGCAACCACTATGTTGGCTATGATTCTAATGGCCCTGAGACTGGGGAAAGATTGCAGTCACCAGCTGTTACACCTGACTGGCAATTCGAACAGAGTTCTTCCCTATCATCCATCATTAAACAAGGACACCCTGGTCTTTGGAGGGGCACCAAGAAGTATATATGCTATTTAGCCTATCCCCAGTTTCTTTGAACCATGTCCTGTTTTCCCCTGCTTCCAAGCAGAATAGGTTAAAAACAATTTGGAGAATAAGTATGCAAGCCTCCATCTCCCACCCCTCACCAAATGAGTTCTTCTGTGGGATTCCATAGGCATTTAACCACGGACTTTGTGTAAAATTGCAAAATCAGGAAGTTAGAGACAGTTAAGTGGTTCAGTACATAGGGCAATGGGTCTAGAGTCAGAGAGACCTGAGCTCAAATTGGACAGCTCAATGGCTATGAAACCCTGGACAAGTCATATAACCTCTCTGTGCCTCAGTTTTCTCTTCCATAAAATGGAGATAATAATAGCAACTATTTCCTAAAGTTCTTGTGAGAATTAAACAAGATTATATTGCCCTTGAATTTAGTAGGCATTTAAATTATTTGCTTCTTTTATCTTTGACCTTACCTGTCCTACCTTAGCCTCCTAGACCAGTACTCTTTTCACACCTCTGCACTATTCTTTTATTATCTAACATACAATTCTCTCCTTCCATCCAAGCTTAGTCTCAAAAGGCAGTGCGAAAGAAGGGATAATGAGTACTACAGTTTGGTTTGGCTGCTGAGTCATTAGGTGATTTGGGGCAAATCCCTTAATTTCCCTGGATGTCAATTTCCCCATATTTAAAATGAAAATACTGTTATGTTGTCATTGGTTCTTTCCATGTCCAGCACTCCCAATTCTTTTCTATTTATGAAATACTTCTGAATATATCCTGAGTTTTCTAAGTATTTAACCAACTTTTAAGACTCTTTTGTTCTTAAGCTTGAGCATATTTAAAAAATATATATCTTGCATTGCTTTCACAATGTAGTGGCCTAATATAAACAAACAAATAAAATGAGAACTCTGGACTAGCATATTATATAGACAAGCATTGTGTCCAGAACAACTCTATCATATACACTCTGCTGCTGCCATTCTTATAAAATGCACATATCTTTTGAGCCAACAGGGGCAATTTATCCACAAAATTTTGCCCTTAATTTGCTAGTCAATTGAACAACACTCCAGTCTACTCAGTTGATTGGCCAGGGTTGACCTAATAATGATTTTCCTCAAGTATGGCATGGATTGTGTCAATTAATGGCTAAATACAGTGTCTGAAAGGACTAAGTTTGGCTACAGCCTCAAAGCAGACTGAGTAAGAATTGCCTTTAGTAAATCTTTGCAAAGATGCTGAAAAGGAGTATGCCATACTTGAGCATGGCATTTTGTCAGTCCAAAATTTGGTACTGCCTATGTATTCGGATACCTTGGGGTCAAGGGACAACTATGTGGGAATGTCAGCTAAGGATCTAAGGAGTATTGTTAGCCCAGATGAAAGAACATACTTTCCAACCTTACAAGATCAATGAATGATATCTTCGACTTTCTGGTATTTCTTTTGGAGTATGAAGACTAGTCTACTGTAATGTCAAATATCAAAAAAACTACATAAAAGTCAGTGGCCAGAGGCAACTGGATGATCGGTAAGATTCACTTAGCAGTCACATTCTGTGAAACTTATTCATACCAAGGTATTAATGACTAATACAGCAAAAAACCCTTCCCATTACTATTTGCATTTTATTCCAGACCAAACACTCGCAAATGATAGAAATTCAGGCATCACTGATTAGGTAAAGGAGATATTTGTGGGGAGTGGTTAAGGCTTTTCTGATACTCTTGAATTTGCATCACATAAGCAGTTCTATCAATTAGGGCCCTTACTTTTGATACTCCTGAGGAACACAGGCTGCTTAATATGTTAGCAATGCACTACACATGTTAGCCTGGAAAGTGTGGTGGTTCCATTCTAAGGAGGTTAAAAGACTAAAAATGAGCACATTTCTTTTTTTCCCCACTTATTATTTTATATTTTCTAAGTACATGTAAATATAGTTTTCAACATTCACTTTTACAAGGATTTGAGTTCCACATTTTTTTTGCAACCAACCTGATATAGATTACATATGAAAAATCATACTAAAATTTTATATACTAGTATTGATGTGAAGGAAAAATCAGAACAAAAGGGAAAAACCATGAGAAAGAAAAAAAGAGAAAATAGTATGCTTAGATCTATATTTAGACTATATAGTTCTTTCTCTGGATGTGGACAGCATTTTCCATCATGAGTCTTAGAATTGTCTTAGATCATTGCACTACTGAAAAGAGTTGAGCCTATCAAAGCTGGTCATTGCACAATGTTGCTGTTACTGTGTACTAGGTTCTCCTGGTTCACCTCACTTCACTCAGCATCAGTTTGTGTAAGTCTTTCAAGGTTTTTTTTCTTTTTTCCTGAAATCTGGCTGCTCATCATTTCTTTTTTCTTTTTTATTTAACTTTTTACATTCATTTTCACAAAATTTTGGGTTCCAAATTTTCTCCCCTTTTCTCCCCTCCCCCACCCCAATACACCGAGCAATCTAATTTCCCCTATCACCAATCTGCCCTCTCTTCTATCATCCCTCCCTTCTCTTGTCCCCATCTTTTCTTTTGTCCTGTAGGGCCAGATGACTTTCTATTCCCCATTACCTGTATTTCTTATTTCCTAGTAGCAAGAACAATACTAAACAGTTGTTCCTAAAACTTTGAGTTCCAAATTCTCCCCATCCCTCCCTCCCCACCCATTCCCTTTGGGAAGGCAGGCAATTCAATATAGGCCCTATCTGTGTAGTTTTGCAAATGACTTCGATAATAGTCATGTTGTGTAAGACAAACTGTATTTCCCTCCATCCTATCCTGCCCCTCATTGTTTCTATTCTGTCTTTTGATCCTGTCCCTCCCCGAGTGTTGACTTCAAATTGCTCCCTCCTCCCATTGCCCTCCTGCCATCATCCTCCCACCCCTTGCTATCTCCTTCTCCCCCACTTTCCTGTATTGTAAGATAGGTTTTCATACCAAAATGAGTGTCCATTTTATTCCTTCCTTTAGTCGAATGTGATGAGGGTAAACTTCTTGTTTTTTTTTTTCTCAGCTCTCCTCTTTTTCCCTCCACTAAAAAGTCTCCTGCTTGCCTCTTGAATGAGATATAATTTACCCCATTCCATTTCACCCTCTTTCCTCCCACTACATTTCTCTCTCACCATTTACCTTAATTTCTTTTAAGATATGGTCCCATCCTATTCAATTCACTCTCTGTCTCTGTATGTGCGTGCATGTGTGTATGTGTGTGTGTCTGTGTATGTGTGTGTGTATAATCCCACCAACTACCCAGATACTGAAAAATTTTAAAAGTTACAAATATTGTTTTTCATGTAGGAATGCAAACAGTTCACTTTTGGTAAGTCCCTTATGACTTCTCTTTGCTATTTACTTTTTCATGCTTCTTCTCATTCTTGTGTTTGAAAGTCAAATTTTCTTTTCAGCTCTGGTCTTTTCATCAAGAATGCTTGAAAGTCCTCTATTTCATTGAAAGACCATATTTTCCCCTGAAGTATTATACTCAGTTTTGCTGGGTAGGTGATTCTTGGTTTGAGGCCTAGTTCCTTTGACTTCTGGAATATCCTATTCCACACCCTTCAATCCCTTAAGGTAGAAGCTGCTAGATCTTGAGTTATCTTGATTGTATTTCCATAATACTGGAATTGTTTCCCTTCTAGCTGCTGGCAATATTTTCTCCTTGACCTGGGAATTCTGGAATTTGGCCACAATGTTCCTAGGAGTTTCTCTTTTGGATCTCTTTCAGGAGGTGATCGATGGATTCTTTCAGTACTTATTTTGCCCTTAGGTTGTAGAATATCAGGGCAGTTTTCCTTGATAATTTCATGGAAGATGATATCTAGGCTCTTTTTTTGATCATGACTTTCAGGTAGTCCCATAATTTTTAAATTGTCTCTCCTGGATCTATTTTCCAGGTCAGTTGTTTTTCCCATGAGATATTTCACATTCTCTTCCATTTTTTCATTCTTTTGGTTTTGTTTGGTGATTTCTTGGTTTCTCAGAAAGTCATTAGCCTCCATCTGTTCCATTCTAATTTTGAGAGAGCTATTCTCTTCAGTGAGCTTTTGAACCTCTTTTTCCATTTGGCTAATTCTGCTTTTGAAAGCATTCTTCTCCTCATTGGCTTCTTGAACCTCTTTTGCCAATTGAGTGAGCCTATTTTTCAAGGTGTTATTTTCTTCAGCATTTTTTTGGGTCTCCTTTACCAAGGTATTGACCCGTTTTTTTCATGCTTTTCTTGCCTCTCTCATTTCTCTTCCTAGTTTTTCCTCCACCTGTCTAACTTGATTTTCAAAATCCTTTTTGAGCTCTTCCATGGCCTGAGCCCACTGGACATCCACCTGGGATGTCTGGGTTACAGAGGCCCCGACCTCCACATCTTTCCCTGATGGTAAGAATCCTTCCTTGTCATCAGAATTGAAAGGCAGAAACATCTGAACCCCATCAAAGTAGCTTTCTATAGTTTTATTTTTCTTCCCTTTTCTGGGCATTTTCCCAGCCAGTTACTTGACTTCTGAGATTCCTCTCCACCCCTGCCTAGATCTGCCCAGCTAGTGCTTGGGGTCTGAGATTCAAATGGGCTTTCAGTGGCGGTGTGGCTGCTATTCAATGTGAGCTTAAGTTCTGGTGCTCAGGTGGGGGCAGAGCCACCTCCCAGGCTCAGTTCCCTCAGGGGCTTTGTACAGAGACCTTCAGTAATAGAGAGGGTAAGGGCAGGGCCATCTCCCAGGCTCAGTTCCCTCAGGGGGTTTATGCAGAGACCTTTGGTAATGGCCCTGAACTTCTGCCTGCTCAGGGAGTCCCGGGCCGCTGCTGCCTCTGCTGCTGCCTCTCCCGCTGCCTCCTGAGGGGGCCCAAGTCACGGAGACACCCCACTCCGCTCTCAGCCAGCCCAGAAGTCTCTCTCACTGACCTGTAGTGCCTGTGGGCAGAGGGACCTTCCTGGCCACCGGAGGTTCCGTCCCTGAAGCCTGCTCGGATCCGCTCCTCTGGGGCCCTGGCCAGGGCAGCACAGGGGTGGGCTCCACTTTCCGGGGTGCAATGTACCCTGGGGACAGCTCTCCAGGGCTCTCTGGGATGGAAATCTTTTCCACCATGTTTCTGTGCACCTTGCAGTGCTTCAGAATTTGTGGGGAGTTCTTCTTGTAGGAAACATATGGGCTGTGGGTTCGGAGCTAGCATACGTGAGTCTTTCTACTCCGCCATCTTGGCTCCACCCCCACTGCTCATCATTTCTTATGGAATAATAATATTCTGTTACATTCACATGCCACAACTTGTTCAGCAACCCTTCAGTTGATGGATATCCCCTCAATTCTCTGCCACTACAAAAAGAACAGCTATAAATATTTTTTACATGTGGGTCCTTTTCCCTTTAATGAGTATATTTCAATGACATAATCTTACCATTATTAATTTATGAGATATTAGAGTGAGAAGGAACCTTGAAGATGAGTTAATCCAATTTCCTTTTTCAGATTATGTAAGAGAAGGCCAGAGTATATACAAAAAGTCACACAGCTAATAATAAATCCTAGATAAGCTGGGTCTGCAGTCAGAAAGACTTGACTTCAAATTTAATTCAGACATTTAGTAGCTATATGACACTGGGCAAGTCACTTATCCCTGTTTGCTTCAGTTTTCTCATCTGTTAAATGAGCTGTACAAGTAAATGGAAAATCACTCCAGTGTCTTTGCCAAGAACACTCCCAGATGGGTCACAAAGAGTCAGATGTGACTGAAAAATGACCATTCAAACAAACAAATGAACAAAACCACACAGAGCTACAATCCAAGGCTCCATATGTAGGATCCTCATCTTGATGCCTACCTGACTGCTTCCTGCTTCCTATTCTTTGGTACTTTTTAAAAGTTTCAGTCAAGTCAAGGAAGTTGTCAAAGGTGTTGGGGGGGGGGGGGGCGGGGGTGATTGGCGGGGTGGGGGGTGTATCCTTCAGTGCTTCATGCTAGAAATGACTTGATGAATAACCAGATAATATGTGATTTTATTCCTTTTTCTATATCATTAAATTCACATGTGGCTGCTATTTTTCTGAGCCAGCCATGAGATGAGTTCAACAACCTACCTTAATGTGATCTGGCTTGCCTAAAGACAGGTATTTCAAATTCATCATTTTCCCTTGGCCTAAAGCATCCCATGAGCTTTCTAACTGCATTAGTGGGGTTAGCTCTCTTGCCTGGATCTCTGCAGTGCCTGAGAAAAGAATTCAAATGGGGGCTAGCTTCTCTCTGATTGGGGATTCCCCCCACCCCTTTTCTGTGCTATTATCAGTAATGCGGAAAGGGCTATGCAGACTTCTCTCTGAATTCCATATGCTTGCAGCCGCATTTGTACAGCGTCCCTCATGCACCAAGGAAAATAAGTATGGTGAAGTGTGGCCAATCTGTTCTGCAGTTGGACCAGAACTTCTAGTGACACTGTGTGCTTCGTGCTGGGTATAATGACAACCATACCGTGAAAAATCCTTTGATAATGCACAGTCCGCTATCCACAGGATGAGGTCTTCTTTCCACGGGAGAACAGATTGAAGCTTTTCCAGTGTACTTTGGACAGACTGAAGAGGCTTGGGATGTGGGGCAGGGACTTCTGCATACCTCCTTCTGCTTTTTTCTTCCTGAAACAGCACTAACAAGACCCAGATGCCACAGTCCAAAAGAGCATTTCCATATATGAACATTTGTCTTTGGATGACTCTGTATATTGGTGGTTTTATTTTGGT
Organism: Bettongia penicillata ogilbyi; assembly: GCA_023548195.1. Classification (NCBI taxonomy): domain Eukaryota; kingdom Metazoa; phylum Chordata; class Mammalia; order Diprotodontia; family Potoroidae; genus Bettongia; species Bettongia penicillata. Next base: position 264,575 of record JAJHZJ010000891.1, on the reverse strand, counting down.
CTAAGAAGGGTCTGCCACTAATTGCAGCTCCTAAAGGGCTCTGACATGCTGGCATTTGGTTCATATTTTATCCATCACTCTTTCTAGGTCAGCTCCTTTAAGGTGAACTGAATTTCCGATCAGAGTATGTGTTCAAATCTTGACTCTGTCATTTGCCTTACTTAACCTTGGACTAATAATTTTGCCTTTCAGAATCTTCGTTTCCTTATCTGTAAAAAAATGGGGTTACATTAGATGATTGTAAGGACCCTTACAGGTTTAAGTCTATGATTTTAGGATCACATCAGCAACATCAGTGCATAGAAGGATATTGAGATACCTTTGGGTGCATGGTTTTCATTGTGTGGGTAAGACACTAGGTGGCTTAACATGCTGTAAGGAAAATATTAGAAAAAAAAAATCTGCCAGGCATTACCTTTAAGGAGTATGCAATGTAATACATATTCAGTACACATTGAACTGGAACAAAATTAGTGAGGAAGTTGGCCCCAAAGCAAGAGCAATAGAAGCATATTTGTACATAGTATCAGTAAAGCATTTTCCTCTGACTCTCTAAATCCCACCACAGATGGCATGCTAGTGTAATGCATTCTTTATAGGCATGATTTTCCACAAAGACTGCTATTGAACTGTACATTGTTTTGGGCAGATTCCTTTTAGGAATTCGATTTCTGAGACAGAGGGAAAGAGAGAAAGAGGGGGTGGGGGGGAGAGAGAGAGAGAGAGAATTTCTCAGATAGCCCATTATAGTCTAAGATAGAACAAAAGTATATTTGCATATGTAAGTATTCCCAAAAGAGCAGAGATCACTTTGCTAAGGAGAAGAGGCCTGAGCTAAATTTAAACCCTGTATAGATTATTTGTGGTCTTTTTAAAAATCCCAATTTTCTTTGCAGCTCAAGTATCTAATTGAATCTGACGTATCATGCATCACCAGTGCAGGTCCTCAAGGAGTGGGGGTGGTGGTGGGGGAGAATAAAACAAAACAGGCAAACACATAAGGGAGACTGCAATGTGCAAGCAAGAATAGACTGATCCATAAGTCACATTTTATGCATCTCTGTTTCAATTAGGAAAATGTGTCTATTTCTTCTTTTCCTCAGTGTTAATATCCCACTAATAAACAATCTTGTTGGATCAGACAATGAGGGAAATAAATCTTTTTGATTCACCAATTTGCATGAGCTGTCATCACGAAATCTGAATTACAGAATAAATAACAAAAATGGAAACTCCTCCAAAAGCTGGAGGACTGTCACTAGATTCACTTAATAGCACAGTATATGTATGTATGTGTGTGTATATGTATATATATATAAAAATTATTTCTAATGAGACATTAACACAGTTAATATTGCTGTCAACAGCCACCAAAAACATAATGATATGCTATTTGTATTTGCTACAAGCAAAACAATAATGCCTTTATTATGTAGAATAAAAAGGAGCCTATCTTAATGACTACCCCTTGAGTGGCAAACTAAACATTAATGTAATTGACTATGTGGGTTGGGCTACACAACCACTAAGAATTCTTGTGTTTTGTTTTGTTTTCCTGTGGTTGGCAACTGAAATATTTTACTGAGGACACATAAATAGCTTTTGTATGATGGTGTTAGCTTTCAGGAAAGAAACAACAAAAAAAGTTTAACCATCATCGTAGCTATGCTTAAACTGGAACCCTGCCAAAACTGAAAATCTTAATGGTAATCTAGTTCTACTGAGAAAAGACCCTGCTGGTTTTTAAATGCCCCATATAGAGGGGTCAAGTATTTGGTGAAGAAGTAATTAATCAGAATTCTAAAAGAACATTCAAGTCAGACCGTAACACGAAGAAAAAGAAGGGGAAGCTGGGAGGAAGAAAACAAATTCAAGGCTTAAATTAAGTGGTACTGAAGAAGCTTAATCATTGGATTCATTGTATATTGGTAATGTATTTATGATACTGGCACTTGGTGCTAGTGATCTGATCTGGCTGGTTGTTTCCAGTCATGCAGGGCAAGTTATCAATGAAAAACATGATAGGAATTTCAAGAATACTGCTATCAGGACTGTGTCCTTAAACTGTAACCCAATGAGTTTGAAAGATTTAGCCAGGTGCCACACGCATTAAGTAGTGGAGCTCTGATTAAAATTCAGGTGTTCAGTATACCAATTTCCTCCTTCAGCAGTAGTGCAATAATAATTCTAGAAAAAACAAACTATAGCTTACCTTTATAAAACATTTAACATTTAGACTTCTAAAGGTGAAGTAGTAGAGAAATCCTTTGAAGAACTGAATAAGACTGCTCAAATTAAATAAATATACTTTATAACTTCAGGACAAAGGAGGATGGAAAGAAGTTTTGGAAAAGCATAATTACAGTTAAAAAAATGAGAGATTAAAAGCCTGTAGAAGTCATTCCCCAATTGATAAATTGTCAAAGAATATGAATATGAACAGGCAGTTTTCAGAGGAAGAAATGAAAGCTATCTATAGTCTTATGAAAAAATGCACTAAATCACTGTTGATTAAAGAGATTCAAATCAAAACAAATCTGAGGCACCACATCACACCTATCAGATTGGCTAACATGACAAAACAGGAAGATGATACATGTTGGAGATGATGTGGGAGAATTGAAACACAAATTGATTGTTGGTGGAGCTGTGAGCTGATTCAACTATTCTGGAGAGCAATTTGGAACTATACCCAAAGGGCTACAAAAATGTGCATACCCTCTGACCCAGCAATATTGCTTCTGGGACTTTATCCCAAAGAGATCATAGAAATGGGAAAAGATCCACATATACAGAAATATTTATAGCGACTCTTTTGTGGTGGCCAAGAACTGGAAGTTGAAGGAATGTTCATCCATTGAGGAATGACTAAATAAGTTGTGGTATATGAATGTAATGGAATACTATTGTGTTTTAAGAAATGATGAACAGTAAAACTTCAGAAAAGAAAGACTTTTATGAACTGAAAGACTTATATGAACTGAGTGAAGTGAGCAGAACCAGGAGAACATTGTACACATCAACAGCCACAGTGTGCATGTACTGTAGCTGATTGAGTAAGCCCTTCACAGCAATGTAAGGCCCTAAAACATCCCCAAAAGACTCTTGAGACAAAATACCAACCAGAGAAAAACTATGGAATCAGGATGCAGAATGAAGCAGACTATTTTCTTTTGTTTTGGTTTTTCTCATGATTTTTCCCATTAATTTTTATTCTTCTCTGCAATATGACTAATGTGAAAATGTGTTTAATAAGAATGTGTGTGTAGAAGAACCCATATAAGATTGCATGCCATTTCAGGGAGGGAGAGGACAGGAAGAGGGAGAAAATAAACAAATCAAATTTTTTTTTAAAAGCTTATAGATTATACAGTCTCATGCTTCTGTATCATGAACCCTTCCTTTAAAACAAATGAACAAACAAAAACCGTGAATCAGTAGTTTTTGAACATGGCAAACATAGAATAATATCCAGAAAGAATGAAATTAAGTAAAAATGAAATTGTAGCAAACATTTTAACTACACCTTCATCAAGGAGAATAAGCCTGCAATATTTGGAATCAAACATCACAACTCCTAAAATACTTGTAGGGGATGAAGTTGTGACATTAAAGAGAGAATAAAGATGTGTGGGTGGGTGGGGGAATAAACAGAATAGATCAAGTACATAGAGAAAATCTAGCCTAGAATCAAAACAATTTTAACTACATTGACGGATTGAAATTGGTTATTTGGTGATTGTTGTTCTTAAAGCCAACAAACATCACTATGTCAGGGTCAAGGTACAGTGTATCAGAGTGTCACTGATCAGACCAATATGAGCTCACAGGGCTCTACCATAGGTGGGGCACAAGTAGTCCATAACATTTACAGTGAATTGATAAACAAATTATCTGTAGGAAGTAAAAATAAAAAATCCTGGGGAAAAAATTCTTGAGCGTTGCTGATAACCCTCAAACAGGGACAAGGTTTTCAGCAATAATATTCCAACCTATAAGCCTACTCTCACATCTTTATGAAAATCAAGGGCATTTATACACAAATTATGGGCATCATGAATAAGCATATTAGTAGAGAAAAAGCAGATGTTTCTACCAATAGTAAACAACTGACCACAGTTTTACCATCACAAAAGTGACTGGAAGTAACTGTAGCCCTCTAGGGTCCCTTAATTAAAGGATTTGTTCTGTAGAACTCAATCAAAAGGCCACACTCAAGTATTTAGAAAGCCACATGTGGCCTAAAGGCCACCAGTTCCCCACTGCCAAAAAGTAAGATCTCATTATATTTGCATTTATTGCTTCTTGAGTATGAAAAAAAAAAAAAGCTTTCAATTAAGTAGAACAAAACACTGCCTTACCAGAACTTTTACAATAAAATGTCTCTCATCCATAAATCAAAATGATTAACAATCCCTTGGAAAAGGTAACAACACTGTCATTTAATCCTCTGATATTAATCATCAGGCAGGGCATTAAAAAAGTAGTTGCATGCCTGCCGAAGGTATTCAGCACAGTGATGCAGGAGGATTAAAACAGTTTCTAGGTTAGGGAAAATTTCCCTCCAGGTAGTGAGTTCCTCCAGATAGCCCTGTTTAAAGATGCTGTTCTGTTGAATGTGGACCTTTCCACTTGTTTTTTTTATACTTGTTAAGACTTCAATCCCTCAGTTGCTAAGACTTCTAAACCTTCCTCTTCCCTACTTCCAACTATTACAACTCTTCAGTCTTTTGGAGTCAAATAGTATAAGTCTAATCCTTGTTCCAAATGATAGACTTCCAAGTACTTCTAGGGGAAGGGCCTACAGTCACTTATCTTCCTAACTCTGAAGCAAAGTGACTCATGACTATGCTTCTGAAACCTGCTGCTCCACTTTTCCTTGACTGTCTTAGCTAGGCATCTTTCTTCTTTTGTAATGTTTTTTTATTTATTTGTAGTTTTCAACATTCATTTCCACAAAAATTGAGTTCCAGATTTTCTGTCTATCTTTCCCCTCCCCCTCCCCAAACACCATGCATTCTGATTACCCTTTCTCCCAATATGCCCTCCCTTCTGTCATATTCCTCCCTTCCCTTATCCCCATCTTCTCTCTTTTCTTATAGAGCAAGATAGATTTCTATACCCTGTTACATGTATTTCTTATTTCCTAGTTGCATGCTAAAACAATTCTCTCGGAGAAGCCAAGATGGCAGAGTAGAAAGATACACATATGCTAGCTCCTAACTGACAGCTCATAAAATAACTGTAAAGAAGAACTCACAACAAATTCTGGAGCAGCAGAAGCCACAGAACAACAGAGTGGAGGAGATTTCTGTCCCAGAGAGATCTGAAAAACTGACACAAAAGGTCTGCCGCACACTGGACTCAGAGAAGAGTCCAGCCCTGCCTTGGACGTGCGGCACCAAGAGGAGCAGACCAAAGCAGGCTTCAGGGGCAGAATCTCCAGAAGCCCTGCAGGTCCCTCCACTCACAGGCACCAAAGGTCAGTGAGAGGGACTTTTATGCTTGCCGAGGAGGGAGCAGGGTGTCTCCATAATTCAGGCCCCCTTGGGAGGCAGCAGCAGAGGCAGCAGTGGACAGGGGCTCCCAAAGCAGACAGGAGCTCTGATCCATTGTCCAAGGTCTCTACATAAACCCCCTGAAGGAACTGAGCCCTGTGAGGCAGCCCTGCCCCCACCTGAGCACCTGAATATAATCTCACACTGAATAGCAGCCCCACCTGCACTGAAAGCCCTGAGGCATTTGAATTTCACCCCCAAGCACTAGCTGGGCAGAACTGGAGGGGGTGTGGAGAGGAAACTCAAAAGTCAAGTAATTGTCTGGGAAAATGCCCAGAAAAGGGAAAAAAAAATTAAGACCATAGAAGATTACTTTCTTGGTGAACAGATATCTCCTCCCATCCTTTCAGATGAGGAAGAACAATGCTTACCATCAGGGAAAGACATAGAAGTCAAGGCTTCTGTATCACAAACATCCAAAATAAATATTCAATGGGCTCAGGCCATGGAAGAGCTCAAAAAGGATTTTGAAAATCAAGTTAGACAGATGGAGGAAAACTGGGAAGAGAAATGAGAGAGATGCAAGAAAAGCATGAAAAGCAGGTCAACATTTTGCTAAAGGAGACCCAAAAAAATGCTGAAGAAAACAACACCTTGAAAAATAGGCTAACTCAATTGGCAAAAGAGGTTCAAAAAGCCAATAAGGAGAAGAATGCTTTAAAAAGCAGAATTAGCCAAGTGGAAAAGGAGGTTCAAAAGCTCACTGAAGAAAATAGTTCTTTCAAAATGAGAATGGAACAAATGGAGACTAATGACTTTATGAGAAAACAAGAGGAGAAACTCCTAGGAACATTGTGGCCAAATTCCAGAATTCCCAGGTCAAGGAGAAAATATTTCAAACAGCTAGAAAGAAACAATTCAAGTATTGTGCAACTACAATCAGGATAACCCAAGATCTAGCAGCTTCTACATTAAGGGATTAAAGGGCATGGAATAGGATATTCCAGAAGGCAAAGGAACTAGGACTAAAACTAAGAATCACCTACCCAGCAAAGCTGAGTATAATACTTCAGGGGAAAAATTGGTTTTTCAATGAAATAGAGGACTTTCAAGCATTCTTGATGAAAAGACCAGAGCTGAAAAGAAATTTGACTTTCAAACACAAGAATAAAGAGAAGCATGAAAAGGTAAACAGCAAAGAGAAGTCATAAGGGACTTACTAAAGTTGAACTGTTTACATTCCTACATGGAAAGACAATATTTGTAACTCTTGAAACTTTTTTCAGTATCTGAGTAGTTGATGGGATTACATACACACACACACACACACACACACATACACACACACACATAGAGAGAGAGAGATAGAGAGCACAGAGTGAATTGAATAGGATGGGACCATATCTTAAAAAAAATGAAATTAAGCGGTGAGAGAGAAATAGGTTGGGAGGAGAAAGGGAGAAATGGAATGGGGGCAAATTGTCTCTCATAAAAGAGGCAAGAAAAGGACATCTTAGTGGAGGGAAAAAGAGGGGAGCTGAGAGAAATACATGAAGTTTACTCTCATCACAATCGACTAAAGGAAGGAATAAAATGCACACTCATTTTAATATGAAAACCTATCTTACAGTACAGGAAAGTGGGGGAGAAGGTGATAAGCAGGGTGGGGGGATGATGGAAGGGAGGGCAATGGGAGGAGGGAGCAATTTGAAATCAACACTCTTGGGGAGGGACAGGATCAAAAGAGAGAATAGAAGCAATGGGGAGTAGGATAGGGATGGAGGGGAATATAGTTAGTCTTACACAACATGACTATTATCAAAGTCATTTGCAAAACTTCACAGATATGGCCTATATTGAATTGCTTGGCTTCCCAAAGGGAATGGGTGGGGAGGGAAGGAAGAAGAGAAGTTGAAACTCCAAGTTTTAGGAACAACTGTAGAGTACTGTTCTTGCTACTAGGAAATAAGAAATACAGGTAATGGGGTATCGAAAGTTATCTGGCCCTACAGGACAAAAGAGAAGATGGGGACAAGGGAAGGGAGGGATGATAGAAGAGAGGGCAGATTGGTGATAGGGGAAATTAGATTGCTCGGTGTATTGGGGTGGGGGAGGGGAGAAAAGGGGAGAAAATTTGGAACCCAAAATTTTGTGAAAATGAAAGTTAAAAGTTAAATAAATTTGTAAAAAAAAAACCAAACAATTCTCAACATTCATTCCTAAAACTTTGAGTTCCAACTTCTCTAACTTCGTTCCTCACACATCTCCACTAGGAAGGCAAGCAATTCAATATAGGCTATATATGTGCTGTTTTGAAAAAGACTTTCATAATAGTCATGTTGTGTAAGACTATTACCCAACTCCTCCATCCTATCCTGCACGCCATTTATTCTATTCTCTCTTTTGACCTTGTCCCTCCTCAAAAGTGTTACTTCCCTTCCGCCATTTGGCCTCCCTTCTATCATCTCCCCCACCACACTTATTTACTTCTCCCCTACTTTCCTGTAGTATAAGATAGGTTTTCATACCAAATTATGTTTGCATATTGTTCCTTCCTTGAGCCAGATATGATGAGAGCAAGCTTCACTTTTTCCTTCTCATCTCCCCACTTTTTCCCTCCATTGAAAAAGTTTTTCCTTGCCTCTTTTATGAGAGAGAATTTACCCCATTCCATTTCTTCCTTTGTCTTCCCAATATATTCCTCTCTCACCCCTTAATTTTATTTGTTTATTTATGATCCCTTCCTCTTCAACTTAGCCTGTGCTCTGTGTGTGTGTGTATCTGTATAATCCCTCCAATTATGCAAATACTGAGAAAAGTTTCAAGAGTTATATTATCTTTCCATGTAGGAATGTGAACAGTTCAACTTTAGTTAGTCCCTTATGATTTCTCTTTCCTGTTTACCTTTTCATGCTTGTCTTGATTCTTGTGTTTGAAAGTCATATTCTCTATTCAGCTCTGTTCTGATAATTTTTCCCTTGAAGTATTATATTCAGTTTAGTGGGGTAGGTGATTCTTGGTTTTAATCCTAGTTCCTTTGAGTTCTGGAATATTATATTTCAAGCCCTTCAATTCCTTAGTGTTGAAACTGCCAGATCCTGTGTTATCCCGATTGTATTTCCACAATAATCAAATTGTTTCTTTCTAGCTGCTTGTAGCATTTTCTCCTTGACTTGGGAACTCTGAAATTTGGCTGCAATATTTCTAGGAGTTCCTCTCTTTGGGTCTCTTTCAGGAAGAGATCAGTGGACTCTTTCAATGTTTATTTTGCTCTCTGGTTCTAGAATATCAGGACAGTTTTCCTTGATAATTTCCTGAAAGATAATGTCTAGGCTCTTTTTTTTGGTCATGGCTTTCAGGTAGTCCTGTAATTTTTAAATTGTCTCTCCTGGATCTATTTTCTGGGTCAGTTGTTTTTCCAATGAGATATTTCACATTGTATTCTATTTTTTTTCATTCTTTTGGCTTTGTTTTGTAGTTTCTTGGTTTCTCATAAAGCCATTAGCTTCATCTGTTCCATTCTAATTTTTAAAGATTTTCTTCAGTGAGTTTTTGAACCTCCTTTTCCATTTGGCTAATTATGATTTTCAAAACATTCTTTTCCTCTTTGGCTTTTTGAACCTCTTTTGCCAATTGAGTTCACCTGTTTTCAAAGGTGTTATTTTCTTCAGCTTTTTTGAGTCTTCTTAAGCAAGATGTTGACTCACTTTTCGTGATTTTCTTGCATAGCTCTCATTTCTCTTCAGAATTTTTTTCTACCTGTCTTGCTTAATTTCCAGAATCCTTTATGAGATTTTCCATGGCCTGAGACACTTGCATACTCATTTTGGAGATTTTGGATGCACAAGCCTTGACTTTTAGGTCTTCTTCTGTTGGTATGCATTGTTTTTCCTCATCTGAAAGGATGGAAGAAAATACTAGTTCACCAAGAAAGAAGCCTTCTTTAGTCTTGTTTTTTCCCCCTTTTGGGGGTATTTTACCACTCTGTTACTTGATTTTTGAGTCCTTTGTCATGAAGAGGGTATACTCTGGAGACCTATAAGTTCTCAGTTCCTCCAAGGCGGCACAATCAAGGGAGCAGAGTTTACTCCTCTCCTGGTCTGTGCTCTGGTCTGTTAGCAACCACATGCACGCTTCTGCCCAGGATCTGTGAGTAGGATTCACTCTCTAGAGCCTCCAGCAGCTTACCTGACAATGCTCCTTCTCACCCCAGGGCTGCCACTTGGGACTGAGACCCAGATCATCTGCTCAATTCCCCCAGGGTCTTTAAGCAGAGAGCTCCAAAAATGAATGCTGCCATTACAGTGGTTGTTGCTGGTGAGTTCAAACAACTTTACCTTCTCACCTTGGTGAAAGAGCTTTCTCACTGACCTTTGAAGTTGTCCTTGGCATTTGTGGGTTGAGCAATCTGAGAACTGCTGCTGCCCATTACTCCCTGAAGCCTGCTCTTTGCAACCAACAGGACTTGGATTCTAGTTCTACCTCAGATATATCCTGACTGTGACAATGGAGAAGTCACTTAACTGTTTTACCTGTCCCTGCTGCACTGTGCTGTGTCCCTCCCTGATGTGATAGACCTTTCCTGTTGGACTTCCAGGCTGTCTTGGGCTGGAAATCTCTTTCACTGTCTTGTTTTGTGGCTTCTGCTGCTCTAGAATTTGTTTAGAGTCATTTTTGCTGATATTTTATGGGTTACAGGGGGGAGTTTCTACAGGTTCTTCATTCTACTCCTGCCATCTTGGCTGTGTTACCTAGGCATCTCTCTTCTACATAAATAAATTAACACAGCTGCCCCAAGGAATCTGACAGGGTTGAGCTAAAGAGTATTCATAAAGTTGAGGTCATTATTGGTGTCTTTTGTTTCTCCTTACTGTTTCCTTTCCCCATCTTACTGTCTTCAGGGCTACCCAGTATTATCAAATGAGATTATTTCCTTCAGTTCTCAACTTAAGTGCAATGAAGCATTTCCTTGTTCTCCCTTATTTACCCCCTTTCCAAATTGCCTTAAATTTGTTTTATAGTACAGTCTGTATATACTCAATTGTTCATGTGATAGGGATGTAATCTCTGGGAGGGTAGAGGCTATTTCAATTTTGTCTTCATATCCCCAGGACCTAGGACAGTGCTTGGCACAAAATAGATATTTAAGAAAGAGTTGGTGAACTTATTTACCAGAGGTAAAATAGTTAAGTGACTTCTCCATTGTCACAGTCAGGATATATCTGAGGTAGAACTAGAATCCAAGTCCTATTGGTTGCAAAGAGGGAATTTTGAATAAACTCTCAAGGGAGAGAACCAGATACTCTGGCATTTAGCTGTGGGAGATAATTTGGGGTAGCATATTAATTGTTTCTTACTAAAAATCACAACATATAAGACACTGCCTATATATAAGTCTGGCTCCAAAGTTCAATTCCCAGTGGAGCAGAGGGACTGGGGTCCTTCTTAAGGCATAATTATCTTTAAGGTTACCAAGGTATGAGTTTCTTGCTGTGTACTCTTACTAATTACTGTCTCTATTTAGAAAAAAAAATACCTAATGTAGGAAAGGAAAAGAAAGGAAAAAAGGAAAGGAAAGGGGAATTGAAAGGAAAAGACAGGAGAAAGATAAAAAAATGCAAAGAAAAGAGAGAAAATGAGAAGAAAGGAAGGGGGAAGGAAGGAAGGAAGGAAGGAAGGAAGGAAGGAAGGAAGGAAGGAAGGAAGGAAGGGAGGAAGGAAGGAAGGAAGGAAGGGAGGGAGGAAGGAAGGAAGGAACGAAGGGAGGAAGGGAGGAAGGAAGGAAGGAAGGAAGGGAGGAAGGGAGGAAGGAAGGAAGGAAGGGAAGAAGGGAGGAAGGAAGGAAGGAAGGAAGGAAGGAAGGAAGGAAGGAAGGAAGGAAGGAAGGGAGGAAGGAAGGAAGGGAAGAAGGGAGGAAGGAAGGGAAGAAGGAAGGAAGGAAGGAAGGAAGGAAGGGAGGAAGGAAGGGAGGAAGGGAGGAAGGGAGGAAGGAAGGAAGGAAGGAAGGAAGGAAGGAAGGAAGGAAGGAAGGAAGGAAGGAAGGAAGGAAGGAAGGAAGGAAGGAAGGAACAGTAAACCTTTTGTAGCATAGCAGCAGGACATGGTGGGTTTAAGGAGTTGGAAGTGGTACATATGATGGCAGTATTTCACTGTGAACCTATAGAGTGCATAGGTCCTCAAGTCTCTTAAACAGTGGTTTCAATTTAACCCTGAAAACCTACGAAGATCAAACAATCTTTCCAGCTTCCATTACTCCACCAAATACTTCACTTCTCGTTCAGGCTGCGGATGGCTTAAGAATCACATTTCCTGCTCTGACATCATTTTGACTGTGTCTTTTTAGCACTGAATTTTGGCTTTTCTTCTCTGTCTCCACCCCCTTCCTTGTGAGATATGATTCCTAAGATCTCCTTCCCAATATTTCACAGGGCTCAGTCAGGATATGTCCTGGTCCAAAGTGACTGCCTCAATGTAGGGAAAAGACTGGATAATTGGCTATTGGATTCCAGTTGGTGGAGGTCAAGGGGCTTGCTGGCTACCTATCATAGACTTGCCATACAACTTGCTATTATTATAAGGGCTATTCAAGTCTATAATCAACCGAGTTCCACTAAGATGGAGACTTATGGTTCATAAACACACACACGCACACACACACACACACACACACACAGTGTGCATTTTTTCCCTTTTTCTACTACTGAAGAACAGACAGGATTTTTTTTTTCTCCCCATGATGGGGCTGATGAGTTACAAAGAGTTGCCACAGTCACAAAATCTGGAAGCTAGAAGATTATCTTCTCCCATCCCCATACTTTGTAGATGAGTTAGCTGAGTCCCAGAGAAATGAAGTCACTCCCTCAAGATCATGTTGCCATTAAGTCAGTACATTAGCCAATAAGCATTGATTATGTTTCTTCTCCTGCTATATGCCAGGCACTGTGCTAAGCACTGAAAAATAGAAAGAAAGGCAAAAGACAGGTCCTACTCTCAAGGAGAAAGCTGAGGGAGAAAATGTAAACAACTATGTACAAACATGATGCAGACAGGAGAAACTAGAAACAATCTCTGAAGGAAGGCACTAGCATTAAGCAGAGTGCGGAAAGGTTTCTTTTAGAAGCTGAGATTTTTGTTGGAACTTAAAGGAAGCCACAAGGGATAACATTACAGATGTGAGGTACCACCAGTGAAAATTTCCAATTTCAGGAGATGAAGTATCTTGGGGGGAACAGCAAAGAGGCCATTGTCACTGAATCTTAGAAGTAAGTAAAGCAAAGCTGGAAAGGTAGGAAGTGACCAGGTTATGAAAGATTGAGACCAGTTCTTTTCAGACTAAATCTACAACTCTTTCTATCCTATTACAATAGACCAGGCCTATTTTATTTTTAGTTCCTGAGTTCTGAGCATGTAGGTAGATGGACAACAACCAGTTCAATAAGGTTTACATTGCATTAATAAGTTTCTTTGACTTTTTCCTGTAACATAAAAGTCAGTATAGTGAAGTAGAAAGAAAAAATGGAGTTGTAGGAGTGAGGAACTTGTGGCCTTGAGGCCACATGTGGCTCCCTAGGTCTTCAAGTGAGGCCCTTTGACTGAATCTAAACTTCACAGAATAAATACTTTTATGAAGGACATTTGTTCAGTGAAGTTTGGATTCAGAGTTTGAGGACCTAGAGGCCCACATGTGGCCTCAGGGCTGCAGGTTCCTCACCCCTGACTACTAGAGGATCTGGGTTTGAAATCTGATCCTGCCCTTACTCCCTTTGTGACCTTATGCTTACCATCTTACTATCTCTTGCCTTCAATATGACATTCATTAAAAATAAATTGGACTAAATGATCTCTAAGGTATTTCTGGCTTTAAATTCAATGATGACCCCATAGTTTCCAGACCCATAGTTCTCCTTATTTTTACACTATACTTCATATACACTATAGATTTAGATTAATTCTGAACCTTGCAAACTTTTATAGAACAATGTAATCATTGATATTATTCATATAGGGTTATTGTAGAAACTCAATATGAGTTTCGTAAAAGAGCCCTGCTGAATCACTTTTGCAAACCAAAGATACACCTTTCCAATTAATGAGCAACCACTAGAACAAGCATGAGGAATGATCATTATTGTAAAAAGAAACCTTGATACTCTCTTGTTGAAATTCCAAAAAAAAAAAAAAGATTAATTTGTTTTTTCCTACAACCCAGATTTAGCAAATAAGTAAATCCTATCTTTAGGAATCCAAACATACCATGATAAGTACATAAGATAAAGGTTGTTAAGATGGGTCACGATGAAATTCTTCCTAATACACTCCAGGAGTACCTATAGTTTTAACCAAGAAAACTGGAGGATCATATAATCTCTATTTGGATAGGACTACAGAGGGCATCTAGTTTAGCTATGACAAACCTCCCTCTCTTCTGAACTTCCCTATTATTTTCCAACATTATTACCACCATCCTCTGAGTCACCGAGGCTCAGGACTTCAGTGCCTTCCTTAACTCCCCTCTCTTCCTCACCCCAAATATTCAATCTGCTGCCAAATCTTGTTTCTTCCTATACAACATTTCTTATATGCCACCCCTTCCCTTCATTTGCATAGTCACTACAACAGTTTAAGCCCTCTCACCAGGACTATGATAATTACCTTCTTTTTCTTTCTTTGTAAATTAATTATATATTTTTCCATAAGCAAAAATCCAAATTCTATCCCTCCTTCTCCAGTACCACCCCTCCACCAAACTAAGAACAACAGTAAAAACAAAACTTTAATATGTATAGTCAAGCAAAACAAATGGTCCTACATTGATCATGAGTAAAAAAATATATACATTATTCTGCACTCTGATTCCCTCACCTTCCTATCATGAGTTTGGGTAACATTTCATCATTATTCCTCTGAAACTGTGATTAGCTATTATTCTAATTAGAGTTCCTAAGTCATTCAAATTTGCTTGTCTTTTCTATAGTGTTGTCATTATAAGGGTCATTGTGGTTGTATCCATTGCAATCTGTATCAATGCATACAAGTCTTCCCACGTTTCCTGAAACCATCCCTTTCATTATTTCCTAGCATACAAGTGTATTTCATCACATTCATATATTGTGATTTGTTTAGGCATTTCCCAGTTGATGGTCACCCCCTTTTCCACCACAAAAAAGTTATGAATATTTTTGTACACCCTTATTTAAAGTATGTCTTGCTTAGGACTGATACTTTCCTTATTAAATCCCCCCCATTCTTCCTTCTATCTTTTTTCTCCAGTTTCCCTGTTTAGTGAACTTCATTTCTCTGGCCAACTATGTGGGTATATATTTATATGCAAACATGTCAATATTAATTCTTTCTTTGACCAATTCAAATAAGAGTGAGGTTAAAGTGACCAATGTTTCTTAAATGCTTATTTCTTCAATCTATAGGTCAATGATTTTTCCTCTGGGATACCTTAATTTTAGTCTTTTTTCAGTCTTTTGATTTTATTTCCCTATTTATTTTTGAAACATGGCATCAACGACCTTTATTTGGTCTAGTCTAATTTTCAGAAAGTTTGTTGTTTGGACAAGGTTGCATACCTTTTGTGTAGCATATTAATTCCTTTTCCCAGTATATCTTCTATATCTCTCATTTCTTTTTAAATTTTTCATTACATTAAATTTTTTCATTATATTTACAAATTTTAAACTCATTTAAATAAAAACTGTTTCATCTCTTCCATGATTTTTAGTTGAAGTCATACTTAAGCTATATTTTTCTTTGAGGCTTTGATTGCAGATGTTTTTGAGACATTCTTGTCTTTTGAATTTGTGTCTTGAGAGTCCCCGTCACCATAATAGCTTTTATTATAGGATTGTTTTGTTTTTTTTCTCATTCTTCCAGCCTACTTCCTAATTTTGAAGTTGATGTAAGGACCAAGAGCTGGGTACTAGTGAAGGAAATACCTGTTCTGGTCCTGTTGTTTCTTAGAACACTGAGTGTTATTTTATTCAAAGATCTCAGGGACAGCTCAGTCTAGGGACCTACAAGTTTTTAGTGCTTAGTTTTCTGCATGTTCTTGACCTAGATTTGGGTTTGGGAAATAGTACACTACTGCTGGACTCAGCCACTATCAGGCAGCTTAAAAGCTCTACTGGTTCAGAGGTACCGAAGTAGAGGTTTCCTTTGGGACTAGAATTCCTGCTTTGGCTCTATAGGCTTAAGATAGGGCTGGAACCTGGAATTGAGACTCAACTTTTCTTCAGGTATCTGAACCACACTGCTGTTCTTGTCTCTTCATTGCTTCCTCCTTCAGTACACAGGCCACATTATTCAACCACTTATTACCCTAGAATGCCACCCTTGGGCATATATACCCTCCTTCTTAGTCCATGCTGGATCTGTGACCCCTGTGTATATCTCATATGTAAAAGAAATTCATATTTTGTCTCTACCATTAGAACATGATCTTTGAGTGCAGGGGCTGTCTTTGCCTTTCTTGTGTGGTGTTAGAGGTTTTGAATTAAGAGCAACAGGGCCACATTAGAATGGGACACCAATAGTCTCAGTGTACTGGTGTACCCTCCCTTGCCCTTGCCCTCGGTGTTCCTAGCAAGAGTATTACAAACAAAGTGGAATGACTTCAGAACCATACTATGGCTTTTACTCTTTGGTCAAAGACACAGAACCCATTAGGACTCAAACTTATGTAGTGTTTTAGATAAAGAGCTTGCTGACGCCAATAGGAGACTTACCTGTCTTCCACAGGGGAAGATATTCAAGACATATGAATTGAGAACATCTTCTAAATTGCCTAACAAAGAGTAAGTAATGATGGATGTTGGGAAGTTAATTCGTACTGTGCCATCCAGGCCATATGAGTCAAACTACTTTTCACAAATTCACACCTTATATCCTTATTATTTAGCACAGAACCTAGATGAGTGTAAGTAAATGTTTGCTGTTGATGATTGGCAGAAAAGTGGTCATTCATCCTTCTCTTAAAGGATCTCAAGTCATGAGGAACTGGATACACTCTGAGCTAGCTCATTCTTTTTGGACAGCTTTAATAAGAAAAAAAAATTCCTTACGCTTGTCAAAATCCACTTCTCAGAAAATTCCATCCATTTTTTCTATGTTCTGGGTCCAATTAAAATAAAGTCTAATATTCCTTCCAAATGATGGCCTTTCAAATACTATGATGGATCATTCCTAATTCTTCTCTTGGATAAACATCTTTAGTTCTTTCAATAGATCTCTTCTTCTTGATGTCTCCTTTTGGTAAGAGTATCCACCTAGTGTCTTACATAGCATTTTGTTTTCCATCTTCTCGAATGAGCTATTTATATAATATTTTATTATTGTATTTTTCACAATATTGCATATTATAATTATCCATATTATTGCCTTATCCCCCTACTGAAATCAAAACCCCATATAAGTAAGTACTCTGTCCTCCAACACCAAACATAATTCTCTACTCAAAACAAATAATTAATTCTTGTTAGTAAAATATTATGGGGAGGCAGCCAGGTGGCACAGTGGCTAGAGCACTAGACCTGGACTCAGGAGGACCTGAGTTCAAATCTGGTCTCAGACATTTCACACTCACCAGCAGTGTGACCCAATGCAAGTTATTTAACTGAAATTGCTTTGCACCTCCAAAAAATATTATAATAGAAAGGACATTGGTCTTGGAACAAGGAGTCCTCAGTTGAAGTCTCAACTCTTAGACTACATATAACTTTATCTCTGAGCATTGATTCTGTTTTCTATAAAACTATAGCAAAAACACTTGTGTGATCTACTTCACAGACTGTGCAAGGAGCTTTGAAACCTTTAAACACTGTATAATTGGGATTTATTGTTATGGATTTATATTCACTTCCCACAATGGTTTCTGTCCTCTCACTACATTTCAGTTTGTCTACACAGATTCTAAACTGGGTGCCAAAATTGATAATCTAAACAATAAATATATCTAATATATTATTAATTAAAATATATTATTATAATATACTAGTATTATATTGTAGTATATATAATATTATTAATTAATATCTAATAATATCTAAATAGTAATTTAGATGTGACCCAATGAGAGTAGAGCACAAGGCAACAACCAGCCCTCATTTTGGAAATGATGCATCTAGTGAATACAGACTGCCTGTTAAACTGTTGACTCACTGAGTTTGCAGTCCAATAAATCTCCCAAGCTTTTTGCATTTGCAGTTATTACATTTCTAATTTATTAGATTCAACCCATCATTCTAGCTTGTCAAGGTCTTTTTGCATCCTTATTCTCTTACATCTGTTGTGTGAGCTATGCCTCCTAACTTCATGTCATCTGCAAATTTGATAAACGTGCCATTCAAATTTATAAACATGGCCACAGATAGAACAATTCACCTACCTCAAGGTTGTTAGAAATAATAACAGTTCAATTTATGTGGCACTTTATAAACTTTAAAGTGCTTTGCAAACATAATTTCATTTAAGCATCATGAAATCCTTGTGCAAATATTATTCTTATTTATGGATAAGGAAATTGAGCCTTAGCTCAGTTATAAATTGGGAGACAAGTTGCCCTAAGGGATACTGTTCTAGACTTGGAGTTAGGAAAACCTGGGTTCAAACTCTGCCTCTGTCACATAGCTATGAGACTCTGAGAAAGTTACTTAATCTTTTTGAGCCTCAAGTTTCTCATCTGCAAGATGGGGATATTAATACATGTAATAGCTAATCCCACAGGATTTCTGTTAGACTCAAGTGAAAATCTTAAAACATCATAGAGACATAACCTTTTATCATGATTATATGACTTGTCAAATTTTCACACAACTAGTTAGTGACAGAGTTGGGTTAATCCATATTATCTTTTCATTAATCACTTATTCTTTACATTTTATGAGTTAATGCATTTTTAATATATCTAACTGCATTATCATCTATCCCATATCTTACATTCTAGTCACAAACATATCATAAAAGAGTTTTTTTGTGAAACAGTTAATTTTGATTATATAAATTTTCTTAAAAAGTTTGCACAAACAAATCCAATGCAACCAAAATTATAAGGAAAGAAAAAAAACATTGGGGGAGGGGATTTCCAACAAATCTTTCTGATAAATGTCTCATTTTTCAAATGTATATAGAACTGAGTCAAATTTATAAAAAAAAAAATAAGTCATTTCACAGTTGATAAATGGATACAGGGAGTTTTCAGACAAAGAAATCAAAGCTATCTCCAGTCATATGAAAAAGTATTCTAAATCACTAATTATCAGAGAAATTCAAATTAGGGCAACCCTGAGGTACCACCTTACACTTATAAGATTGGCAAATATGACAAAAAAGGAAAATGTTGGATGTTAGAGTGGATGTGAGAAAACTGAGATGCTAATGCACTGTTGGAACTCTGAACTGTTCCAACCATTCTGGAGAATGATTTGGAACTATGCCCAAAGGGCTTGAAAACTGTGCATACCCTTTGATCCAGCAATACCAATGCTAGCTCTATATCTCACATACATCCAAGAAAGGGAGAAAATGACATATTTAAACAAAAAATCTGTAGCAGCTCTTTTTGTGGTGGTTAAAAATTGGAACTCAAAGGGATACCCATCAATTGGGGAAAGGCTAAATAAGCTATTGCATATGATTGTAATGGAATAATATTGTGCTTTAAGAATTGACAAGCAGGATGTAGCCACTCTAGGAAAAAAAAAACATGTATCCAGCTCTTACTTCAGTAAACTGGTTTTCATCTGAGAGCCTTGTTCATTCTGGGCTGCTATTTGGATGTGATGCATAGTGAGTTTTCTCACAAAAGCTGTTCATCTTCTAGATCTACTGAATTCTGTGTTGTCTATAAATGAATACACATTCCAGATATTGATGATAAGTGGAATCATTTTTGCAGAATTATTTGTGTATTTGTGTGTGTGTGTGTGTGTATGTGTGTGCACGTGTATCTACCACAGGGTGGAATCCCTACCTGCTACCCTAATCAGGCCAGGGTTGGGTAAGCAAACAACTTTTAGACACCTTTTCTAGCCCCTTCCTCACACCAAGAGGTGAGCAGTATGATACTTAAAAGGCTTCTCAGACACCCAGGGCACTGCAAAATCTTACTGCTGCTTCCAGTGAGAAGATGACCCTTTGGCCTGGGCTGTCTGTGTGCAAAGTTGTGTCTTCCACTCCCATTGTATCTGCACTGGCTGCTTTTTCACTTGCTTATTGCCATAAGACTTTGAGATAGGTAAAAATGGTAAAGTGGTATGAGTGATGACTTTTGATTCATGCATAAGTTGAATTTGAGTGAGGCAGAGTTGTGCAACATCATCAGCCTCACTCTATCCTCCAGCATCATCACAGTTCAGTGACAGAAGAGTGTCAAGATGACTGGTGATGGCTCAGGATTTGTGTTTTCAATGCCTAACCAAGCTCTAAGCACTCCATAATACCTGCTTCAGCTGCTTTCATGATTATTGGAACAAATTGTTCTCATCCACACATTTCACCAGAAGTCTTCACATGATTGGGGTAGACACTCCCTAACTCACCTATGGGTTTGAGATCCTTTGGTTACCCTCAACCTCGTCTAAAACTTCTGCCAAAACCACTTACTAGGGTATGACTTCTGTGCATGCTATAGCTTGTTGGAGCCACAGGTGAGAATTTGGTAGCTCAGGTAGACACCCAAAGGTGTAAAGCAGTCCTGAAAAGGGCTTCAGAGTCCTCAAACCAGAGGTATTAGTCTTCTCTGAACATACCCTACACCCCACGGCAGAGATGAGGAGGGAGAGAATTCTAGACATGGGGTACAGTCAAAGAAAATGTAGAATTATGAGATGAGTGTCTTGTGTAAGGAAGAGCAAAAAAAGCCAGTGTCCCTATATCAAAGGGTTCATGGGAAGGAATGAGGTATAAGAAGACTGGAAAGGTTGGAGTGGAGGGCAGGCAGTCTGTGCCTCTCTGCCTTGAGAAAGGAAATTTATCACTAGCAATAGCAGTTTTCAATAATTCAGCACATTTTTATGGTCTTTATATTTTCATTGTTCTAGTTGCTTCATTGTTCTTCAGATTCTGTTTATTTGTTTATGTATCAGCTTAGGAAAAAATGTACATTTCTCTCAATTCTTAACTTTTGTGATATCTTACTGAACAATAATATTCCATTATGTTCACCTGTTGCATTTTGTTTAAGCATTTCCTAATTAACAGTCACTCATTTGTTTCTAGTTCTTTCCTATCATGAAAAAGAGGACCCAGTGCTTCATGTCTCCTCTCTCAAAATTAGAAGCTAGAAAACCAGGATCTCTCCTCTCCCAAGCTCTTACCAACTCTTGCCTCTCACATAAGCTAGAGGCATGAAGTAATCATTTGCCCTACCAATGAAGACAATGTTACACAAATTCTACACTCCAGCCCCTGGTAACAGTAGCAAAATAAGAA
Source organism: Bettongia penicillata ogilbyi (assembly GCA_023548195.1). Classification (NCBI taxonomy): domain Eukaryota; kingdom Metazoa; phylum Chordata; class Mammalia; order Diprotodontia; family Potoroidae; genus Bettongia; species Bettongia penicillata. Next base: position 243,642 of record JAJHZJ010000891.1, on the reverse strand, counting down.
TTTAGTATTTCTCCCTTCTTTGATATCCATTATCGTCATTCCTTCCATACAATTAGAATTCAAATTCCTTTAGGGCAGGAACTATTTTGTATTTGTTTTTGTATCCACCCAATAAAGTAGATGTTGAGGGCTTTTGATGACAGAGATTTAAAAAATGGGTATAATAACTTCAACTGAAGGAAGTCCATATATATTTCTCCCCAAAGAATGCCAAAGATATGAAATATCTTTTTAAAATGTTAGCTTAGTTAAATAAAACTTTATTTTCTATTTTTCTTTTTATTGAGCAAAAATAGCATCAGAATAACATTTCTTTTTATTGTAGCCTCATCTTTCTTGAGGACAGTGGCCTTGTTTGCATTTGTAGGCCTTTAAGGGAAGAAAGATTAATTTCATATTAAGAATATTATACTATATGAACACTCTGGAAACAGGTGTCATTTAATTTTTATCTTTATATTCCCAACGTTTAGTATGGTGTCAGACACATAGTAAGCACTTAATAAATGCTTGTTAACTGATCGATAAGCCCTGTGGAATTCAATTTCACTCCTTCCAAACTGACCTACTCAAAGTCTTGTAAATCCATTTTGCACCATCCTAAGAGCTGCCTGCATTCAGGCATCTGGTGGTTACCTTCAGTTCAAACACATAACTTCCAACAAAATAATAATTACAGAAACAGTCCTTCCAGGAAGAGGGAAAATGCTATAACAATAATTGCAATAGCTGTCATCGATCTAGCACTTCAAAGTTTACAAGATGTTTTGTAGAAAACACCTTGTTTAATCCTTACAACAACCAAATAAGGCAGGCATTATAGACATTACTCAACATATGAGGATACAAGCTCAGAATAGCCAAGGAATCCATCTAGGGTCATATAGTGCACAAGTATCAGGACTGAGATTAAAATTTAGATTTCAGTACCCTTGCTACCGTAATATAGTTTCCTCTTTGTCTTGCATTTGGCACAATAGTACCTCATACATCTCTAAATGAGTAATTTTTACATCCACATGTGTAGGCTCTTATAAGCCTTCTAGTCAAACCTCCAGGTTTAATCCTCAAAATCTATTTCTATTTCGTTTTCTTTAGCCATTCTCTATCTTAATAAAGGAAGCAGAGTAGTAGTTGAAATCTACAACCATTTATGTCATAAACTGTCTCAAAGACTTTCTGTAGAAGAATTGCTATGCTTTATTTACTACATCAATGGGACTTTAAAAAAAGTCTGAAAAGTACTATCTTTACTTTAGATGACAAAATAGTCTTTCAACAACTGCTCTAGAAGTAGGGACATAGAGCTACTTCACATTTCCTTTGATAAAGCAGTTCTGAGCTAGTCTGTACAAAAGCGTTTCCAGAATGAATATCCTGTAAGCACAGAAGGCCAAAATAATCAATTAGTCTCTCCTGCTGTTTTATTGCCTTTGTTCAAGTATCCCTATGGGAGAAACATCATTTGTTTCATTCTGGGTATAGAAAACTATATAGATAACCGGGTATCAATTGGTAACTTGCCAAGAAGGAGATTTCCTAGCATATTTCCTCCTCTGTTGGGTTGACCAATTATTTCGCCCACCAAACATAAATTCAAACTTCTATGTCTCCTGGTATATGAGTCTACAGAATTTTTAACGAAGAGATGGAAGGAATAATGTTTTACTGAAAATATTAATATAAGAAAAATGTATAGTTGCTATTAAATTTTGCATAGTAACATCTAATTTTATATATGACCTAATTCAAAACTAATATTTAAAAGATATTTTATATCCTTCACATTTTTTGAGAAGCAAATTATGAACTTTCTTCAATTGAAGTCAAATCCATTTTCCAAATCTCTGTTCTTATCAAAAGTTCTCCATATTAAGTCTTTGTGGATGATGCAAAAGAATGAAAACTCAGAGTATTAAACTTGTCATAGGATTTATTGAGTTCACCTGCAAGGGCAGGGACACCCCCAAAGTGAGTTAACATTGGACTTACATATGCTTAAACAACAAAGGAGGAGTAAGGCTTCAGGAGAGAGGAGATTGGGAAGGGACTTGCAAGAGCTGGCTTATTAGATAAGATGTGTTGACCAGAATGACCCAGTTCCTCCCCAAATCAGGGAACCTTTGAGTTCCCTGAACGGATGTTATCACATAGGATAATCCTGTGGAGGGGTCACTGAGGCAGGGAGAATGACAAGGAGGTCCTTTAATTGGTGAGCTAATGCTTAACACCAGATGGAGGCAATTGTGCTCAGTTTGTGATACACACCTAAATGTGATGCTCCAAATAGTAACTTTCAACACTCCTAACTATAAAAGTCTTGTAAACACAAGGTTAGTCTTCAGTTTCTTTTCTAGAAGCTTCCCCATGTGGAATCTTCTCCTCATACTAATATTCCCATGATTTACTCTGTACACCCTTGTATCAGCTCCAAAATTAATATTCACAGGTTTCAAATTATCGTTAGGAATAATTTCCTCTCTCTGATTTCTTATAAGCCCCTCTTATAAGCCCCATTTCTTAGGAGGACTTAGAAGAATGCCATGGTTTCACCACAATATGACTATTCACTACCTCAAAAGGTTCTACACAAGTACATTCTAGAACTAACATAACCATTATAACACCTGACAATTCTAACTAATTCTTCATTACCATAACATTACCTGAGAATCATTAGTCTAAAACTTCAATATATGCATCAAAACCCAATAAAAACCCTGCATTTGGCCTGCAGTCTAAGCTGATTATCCCTGTTAGGTAACGATTGGGAACTTTTCCAAGACTCTGTTCCATTTTAGCATTAGTTAGATCTAAAAAGCTTCAGGCAGAAATAGGAGGATAGAAAGAACTTTTAGCTCATGCATATCAGGTACATATAATGTTCTAAAGCCCAAATATTGCTTCATGTAATGCATCTATCATATCCTCTGAGAGTTTGCAGTACTCCTATGTTCCCCGGCTACCCCGATGCAAGTATCAAATGTGTTCTGCCTTAATCAGCAAGGTGCTAATAAGAATCCTAATAGGACTTTTACTCAAAGTTTGAGTTTGAGCCAAACAAGAACAAAAAGAACCCACACTCTTCCTTTTATTGACTAGGGCTACTTATTAGGATGGGAGGGAGGGAGAAAGGAAAGGAAATAAGCATTTGTTAAGTGCCTACCGTAAGTCAGGCATTGCGGCATTTGCTTTACAAGTAATATATCAAAAAAACACTAGGAGGTAAGTGATGTTACTATCCTCATATTGCAGCTGAGAAAACTGAAACAGGCAAAAGAGTGATTTGCCCAGGGTCATGTAGCTGGTAAGCATATGAGGATGGATTTGAACTCAGATGTTCCTGACTCCAGGTCCAGTGTTCTATCTACTGTACCCACTTAAAGGCTCATGAGCTAACGTGAGCTAAATAAGGAAAGCCTAATGGAAGTGTGCTTCTGAGTTCATATTGACCTGTAAATGGACAACTTTTCTGACCTACTATAATTTTACATTTTATAACACATGGGTCAATTCTACAAACATTTATTAAATTCCTACAGAGTGCATAGCTTTGCCGTCTGCCCTAGGTTCTAAAGGAGATATTGTCAAGTATTGCATAAGAAACAATCATTACTCTTATGGAGTTTGTAGTCTAGTAGGAAGTTAAGACACTTATATAATGATACATGATAAACATATCAAATCAAATAAAAAAGCACTAAGAATCTACTAGGTGCAAGGTTTATAGAGAGCCAGGGAATTTGGGGAAGATAGTGTCATATTAAGACTGGAGGAGCACAAATCACTCACAAGTTCCCTGGTAAAGCTCTAAGAATGAGTACCAAAGCTATAAACTTTAACATCCAGGCCTGGACCACACACACACACACACACACACACACACACACATAGCAAAAAAAAAAATAACCCAACTTCTAGAATCCTGCAGAACTGCAGAATGAAGACAACATAGGGAGGGTGCAAGGCACAAAATAAGTCTGACCTACAGTAGGAGATAGGGGAAGAGCAGTAGCCATTCCCAACATGGGGTGTCCCAGTGATCCTATCCACAGCAGGAAATACAGCATCCAGGCAGCCTGGTCCTTATCTACAGCAGGAGATGAGGCCAGAAAATTTCTATGGAAGGCAAAGGAGATGGTTAGCTGCCCAGCTCAGGATCAAACAAGGTCTGCCCTCACTATTCAGAAATATGGAAATGGAGTTTGACTCAAGCACAAGCCCTCAGTGTAGAAACTGTATCTTGATTTGTGAATAAAAAGAAGAAAATACCAAACATGATGAAGAAATACCTTGGACTGAGAGAAATCCAAGAGGTAAATAAACACAGAAGAGGAGAATAACTGCACTAAGTAGATCCTCAGAGAAAAGGATGTCTCGACCACAATGACCACAATAAGAGTATCTGGAATAAATTAAATGAGTTATAAAATGGAATACCTGGGGGTCAGGGAAAAGGTAAGAACAGTTGATACAATAGAACATAACAGTGATAAATCTTATTTAAAAATTGAACTGTTTGAAAATTACAGTGGACCAAATTTAAAAAAAAAGATTCCATGAGAAAATAAGAAATATTCAAATAAAAACAAAATATTGAAATCCCAGATGAAAATGTAAGGTCTTTATTGTCAAGGATATGCTAACTACATGTATTGTAAAGGTACTTGGAGTAAATGAAATGAAATATAAAATGAAATACCTAGGAGGAAAAACAGAGAATTAATACCTTAGAACAGACAAATTTTGGTAAATATTGTTTAAGAATTAAAAAATTAGAGTGCACCAAATGGAAAGTGACTCCACAAGACAACAGCAAATATTAAAGTAAAAAGAATGCAAAATAAAACAAGAAAAATGTATACATTATTAAGAGAACGATATAGTAGAGAAATGGTCTCAGAATTAGGAAGACTTCTATTTACAGTTTGCCTCTGACAAATACTAGCTCTATGACCTGGCCCTGGGAAAGTCATTTAACTTCTCAATGTCCCAGGCAGCTCCAAAATACAATAAGCTATGGATGAGAAGCCAAATTACATTGGAAAAACAAATTTCCTCATCAAAATTTCCATATACCAATGAAATCAAATCAATGAAAGGTTTAATAAATAAACAAAAGAAAACAAAAGCTAAACAAAATCTATGTAAGGCATCACACCTAAGGTCCAAAGAAGAAAGATGGAAGTATTTGCTTATTTCACAAATGGGGTCAGTTTGAACAAAGTACACAGAGGCAGGAGATAGCAGTGTTAAAAAGTAGGCATGTTGAATATATGAAGCTGAGTAGAATGGGATAATTATAAAGATAGAAAGAAGGGCAGATGATGAAAGCATTGGATGCCACAGTCAGGAGTTTTTATTTCATTTTATGGACCACTAAGAACTAGGGAAAGTTTTTGAGTAGAGGGATATTTTGAAAGATTACATGAAGAACAGTATGGAGAATGAAATTAAGCAAAGATAACTGGCATTGTCTTCTACCATATACACTATGAGGATATAATAATAATTCACATGGAAAACTGAAGGGTCTGAATTACATGTAACAGTGACAGAAGGAATTGAGATCGGGAAAAATATGAGAGCTATCCCTATGTTATTTCTCATGATTTAGAAACAGATCAGATGTTAAGTAGAATAGGGTAGGGAAGAAAAGGGAAGACTCATTGTAGACTTCTAAGCTATGTGTCTGGGATGGGAGAATGGATAAGGGAACCATTGTCAGAAATTGAAAAGTTGAGGATGACAACATAAGTATTTACTTTGGTGGAGAGGGAGAGATAATGGCTTTAATTCTAGAAATGTTGAATTTGACATCCCAATGAGATAATATATGATAATCAAGCAGGCAATTGAAGATACAAGACCAGAAATCTAAGAACAGATTGGAGTAGAGATGCAGATTTGGCTTGAGGGTAAATGAAAGAAGCCACAGAAATGTTAAAACAACTATGGAACATACAGATAATTATAGCACAAAATATTACAGTCTGAGTACTTTAGGGAAGTTCAAATCAAAGTTATGTGTTGAACGTAGGGAGGTAGACTAGGGAAATTTTTGTAAAGAAGGTAATATTTGTCTCTTTTCAGAGAAAGAAAAGAGGAAAGAGGATATTCCAGGATGACTCCAAGGCCTGAGTAAAGGTGAAATGACAAAACCTTTCCCTCTTTCCCATGAGGGGAGGAAGGAAAGTCACTTGATTTCAATGAAACATAAAATTAAAAAGATTGGAATAATAGAAAAGGTTGAGTTCTCTCTCCAATGCTCCATCACCTGCTCTGGTTCACTTTGGTCCCTAACATACCTGCAGCATCCACCCTAAATCTTCTCTATCATGATTTACCTCTTATTATTAAAACCCTAGACCTTGCATTCAGATTCACGTTTAATAAGTGAAACAGAAAATTATACTGAGAAAGCAGCAATCAGGTGGGATTAAAGTGGGGGACAGAGGATAATATTGTTCCTCTTCCCTCTGCTCTCAGTTCTCCACATCTACACTTTCTGACAAAAGTCCTGACTCATCTTAATCATTAGTGTAGTTTAGTAGCCTAAAATCCACACTAATGATTTTTAGAGGTGAAAAGACTCTTAGGGAGCATATAATATAGCCCATCATCTTATACAGGTGGAAACTCTGGCTTAGCAGGGTGATATGACTTGCCCACAATCGCACAGATCATTAGTAAAAGAGCCAGGAATAGAACCCAGATCTCTCGAGTGCCAATCCTGTGTTCTTTCCAAAACGCCATATGGAATCTCTAGGTCCCCTTTAGATAAATCCCTCCATTTGGCCTCATGAATGTGCTAAATTCCCAGGACTCTGACTTTCTTGAAGGTCGATAAATTTGCTCAGCATCTCCTTAGCTCAGAAGCATTCTTAGCTTCCTTGGGAAGAAGGGACTAGTCTTTGCCAGTTGGCTGCTGGATGTATTGCTTTGCTTCTTTCAAGGACAAGGGCTAACAAAGCAAATGATTTTTAAATTTTTTAAATTTTTAATTTTTTTTCTTATTTGAAGTTTTTGTCTGTTTTAATTTGGGAATGTCTTTTGAAAGTTACTGAAAAAAGATTCCCCTCCCCAGTATCTGGAGAATAAGACAGCTATAGAAATTTCAGTCTAACAACTACTGAAAATCCCTTTTGAGTCTTGCAATGACCCCCGCTGGAAGTAATAGTGTTATAAACATAAATATGTTACTTTACTTCCCTGGACCTCAATTTTTTCATAAAGAAAATGGGATGTTGGTTTACTTCAGATGTTCTCTAAGTCATTCTTAACTTAAACCTTCTATGGTGTCAGAAATATTTTTCTTCAGAACCAGAGCCAAGAGAGTGAAAGTGAAGGAGGAAAGGAAAAAAAAAAGCAGGGAAAGGGACAAAGGGAGGAGGAGAAGGAAAAGATCAGTGTATCAGTCAACTAGCATTTATTAAGCACCCACTATGTACTAGGCACTATGTACTTTCTAAATATCTTACTTGATCCATACAACAACACTGGGAGGTAGGTGCTATTATTGTTTCCATTTTGCAGCTGGAGAAACTGAAGCAGACAGCAGAAGATAAGTGGCTTAAACAGGGTCACACAGCTAGTAAGCATCTGAAGCCAGATTTGAATTCAGGTTTTCCTCTGTCCAGGCCCAGTGTTCCATCCATTTCACTATCTAGCCATCCCTATTTAATCATTCATTTAATAGAAGAGGAAAATGAGCCCAAAAGAAATAAACTTAGCTGGTATCAAATCTGTTAGTAAGTGGCATAGCCAGGATTTGAAGAAAGGTTTTCTGATTCTAAATCCATGCTTTTTTTCCTTTATGACAGTGCCCTGGTAAATCAAATCTAACCAATGGAATGATTTCAAGGTTGTTCTACCTGGGGGAAACAAAAGGTATTTTGTTTTCTAAGTGTATTTACTGCACATATCCCTCCTCCTAGATCAGACCCATAAGCTAAATGCATCCTTCCCTTTGGCATCCCTTTGTTTGTGGTGCCAAGAATCTCACGTTTATTGCTTAATTCCCCTTTTGATCTAAATTTTAAGCAGTCCTTGAAACCCATTGTACCTGACAAATAACATCATTGTCATTGAAGATCCAAGATTTTGAACAAAGTTGCCCACTGGAACTTGGCTTTAGTTCCTTCTTCCCTCCTCCCCCTACCCAAAAGCCTTAAAGCTACACATGGCCAAGTTTCATTTATCTCCGCAATATGGGAGTATTCCTGTAAGAATTTACATACCAGGTGGGGAGGGAAAACTAGCTCATCCCCTCCTTCCCTTCATCTCCTCCATCCCCCAGCTAAAAGTTTAGAATCATCAGCTTCAGAACCTGTGCAGAGAAACTGCTGGGAAAGCTATTAAAATGCAAGACTGAGGCCTCACAGCTTGTATTACCAGATGCCAATCACAGGGGTGTGAGCTCCCCACTCAAACAGCTTAACATCTGTTTATTTCAGACAGATCTTTATTCATACTTAGGGAGTACAGAAGAAAGTAAATTAATGCCAAAGAGATAGGAGAAAAACATCTTAGCCAAAAGCATTACAAATACACACATGCACACACACACAGAGCCTAGAATGGAGATGTGAATGTTTCTGCTGCAGGAGGATGGCCACAGTGGTCTAGCAGTTTGTGAAGAAAAGGTGTGGGTGCTGGTCTAAGCACATGGCCCCCTACAGGGGACATTAAAGAGAAAATGAGAACTGCATTCAAGGGTTTTCTGTTGGGAAGGAGAACTCAGAAGATGAGCTGCAGGCAGGGCTTCAAGCTGTAATGAGAATGGCAGCTCATTAGGACTAACAATGCTAAAAGTTAATGAGCAATGAAAACATTTTGGCAGTTATGTAGCGGATGATACTGGTGCTATTCAGGTGACTGTAGTTTTAAGAATATAGCTCAGATCTCCGTATTGAAGCCAGGTTTGAGTGGCTCCATCGTTGTTGCCAATGTTTCCATTCCTCTGACTGAATGAGACAGAATATAGTCTCTTTCAATGTCATTTCTTTGCCCCTGAACAACTCAGGAGATCTAGGGAGATAGTTTGACTTTGAGATTGTTGGATTACATGACTTAATTTCTAAGACAGATCCTTCTTTATTCTGATGAATGCCCCTTAGAAAAGATTCTTTATACCCATATTTGGCAGGGCTCCCTAATAAACCAGGTATGATCAGTTTTCCCCAGGTTGAAGGAATTTTCAGGTTTATCTGATTTCAGGTAGTTCAGGTCTTCAAAAAGGTGAAGGGGTAGAAAGGTGTGTCTGTGTCCTTTTACCTCCTTCCTTTGCACCCTTTTCTCCCCTCCAACACTTTACCTTCAGGGATCTATCCTGCATTTGATTTATGTTACTACTAGTTTAAGTGGTTGACAGATAAGTAAGGGACACATCCCAGGGTCACAAAAAGAACTGAAGACTGAAGGGAAAAAAGAAAACTCTGTAATGGTAGAAAAATAGGTGATAGGGTTAGTGTTGGGAAGAAGAAAGGGACCTTCCCAGGATACCCTCAAAACAACACAGTTTTTTGCTCTTCTGGACTGCCCATTATCTTTTAGTGGATGATTCTCAACTAACTCTCTCTCTCTCTCTCTCTCTCTCTCTCTCTCTCTCTCTCTCTCTCTCTCTCTCTCTTTCTCTCTCTCTCTCTCTCTCTCTCTCTCTCTCTCTCTCCTCTCTCTCTCTCTCTCTCTCTCTCTCTCTCTCTCTCTCCCCCCTCTCTGTCTGTCTCGCCTCACTTTATTACTTTGAAAACTTACATAATTTTTATACTTTGTTCCTCTCCGGGTGGAAGTAATGAATTTGTTCTTTATTAAGATGAGGAAATCAGTCCATTGTGAGGCTCAGAAAATGAGTAACCCTGAGGGGGAAGAAATCTGATTCTCTAGATCTCCCTCTTTCCAACACTACATTCTTGGATACCTCTGGCCTAGAATGTTTTCAGTTATTTTTCTGTATATACTCTCAGTTTATCTCAGGTTGCCAACTTCACCTCAACCTCTAACTTATTAGTTCTCACAGGGGCTAAATATCGTCAGGCAGCTTTGTTTAAGCGTCTTCAAAAACAGAAGTTTTCAGGTGCAGTCCAACCAGTCTAGGCCCCTTCTCTCAGTGAAAGAAAAGGGGAACATAGAGACAGAAGCATTTAAAATGACTGATGAATCCTTGAGAGAAGCACCTGACAATCCAGAAATTCTGCCAACCTCTGAATACACCTCATCTGACTTATTGATGATTAGAGTACCAAAAGGTTCCTCTTTGCCTTACAGTGGCTCAAGGTCCTTTTGCCATCTTGAGGTTAAAATATTGTCATTCTTCTCAGTCTTGAGGTGGTGGTAGTAATAATGGACTATAACCATGCAAAGAAATATAAGAAAGTATAACGCATATACAAAGTAAGGTTAAACGGGAGAGAACACTAACAAATGGGGGAGGGAGCATTAGTACTAGGAAAGTCAGTGAACAAACATTTATCAATGTTTATTGACTACTGTCCACCTACCATGTACCAGCCTCTGTATGAAGTATAGAAGATAGAAAGGTAAAAGATAGTCCCTGCCCTCAGGAATCTCCTAGTCTAGTAGGGAAATAATATGCAAAAAATAATGTACAAGTGAGTTAGATACAGGATAAAGTAGAGATAATCAACAGAGGGAGGACTGGTTGATGCAGAAGGAAGCACCTCAGCTAGGCTGGGAAATAATATAGTTATTGTCTAAGGTGAAGGTGAAGAAGGAGGATGCTGGGGAAATGAGAAAGCACTTGTATAAAGTCATGGAAAAAAAAAAAGACCTTATAGTGGAATATCTAGCAGGCGATAGTTTATAAAGAGTTCATGAAGAAGTCTTATCAAATAGGACTAGGGAATATATAGTGAATAAAGTGAAAGCTTTAAATGTCAGGCTGAGGATTTTATGTTTTATTCTATAGGCAAGAGCAGATAAGCCACAGAATAATCTTTCAATGCATTTGATTAAATGAGGACAATGAACTTATTTTCAAGTGATATTGAAGAGTCTTGGAGCATGGCCTAGACATTCTCAGGCCTGGTCAGAAGACATAGGTTTAGTCAAGACCTAAGGGGTTTAAGAGAGAAGAGTCTCATTTTAGTCTTTTAGAAGGTTTATTTTCATTCCATTGCACAGGAACTGCTGGAAATCAACCTCTGGTTTCTTCTCATACTTCTTCTCATGCCTTATGGTCGAGGAGAGAGAGAGGAGAGAGAGAGAGAGAGGGAGGAGAGAGAGAGAGGAGAGAGAGGAGAGAGAGAGAGAGAGAGAGAGAGACCAGTGTGGGGGGCATATAGATTTCTCAGGCCCACTAGTGACAAAACTGTGATTTTTGTGAAGTTCATTCACTCTTTCAACAAGAAGTATTTACTAAATGTTTGTACTTTTTTCAAAACATTGTGGTAGGTACTGATTGATTTTCAAAGACTTTGGGTCTCCCCTTTCTCTGCCTTTTGCTATCCTCCACAGTGTTTGTGTTCTGCCATTCCTTCTCTTTTCCTTTCCCACCTACCTCCTGACACATGTTCTACATCTGTTACCAACATATACTTTCAGTGGGAGATTTAGTTTCAGAGCTTTAGCTGGCCTAGGAAAGCTTCTTTGTGGTATCTCTACTTCTTTCCTTGTAGGAAGAAAGCTCTTTTTGTTTTTTCTAAGAATTTTTACTACTAGGAATTATAGGAATGCCAACAGGAACACCAGCTATAAAGTTAATTTTAGTCTTATTAGGGAAATGTGCCCAGATTTTGAGTTAGATTAAATAATTTCTGGTCTGACTTTTTCTGTGCTCATTTTGCTACTCTCCTACAGTCTCATAATTTCAGATAACCATTTTTAATTTAGAGATCAGCTAGTGCATCAATTTCCCAAACTGTGTTCTATGAACTGCTGGTATTCTATGACATCTGAATAGAGGCTCCTAAGAAAAAGCTGATGCCAGGGATATTTTGCCTACTGAAATGTTAAAGACATAATTATGTATGCATATGAGTACTTGAGTACAGCTTTTTTGTATAAAATTGGTTTAATTTCTGTATTTTCTTCTTAAATTTGCCTGATTCCCCTTTTAACTTGGGCTATTCCGTACCCTCAGATGAACATTTTTATTTCCATCAATAAAATCCAAGTCCTAGCCCCAAAGTAGAAAAGTGGTTTGGGAATAATTTAGTAGGGAAGAGATTGAGCTAGTTCAACTTTCACATTAGCAGGTGAATAAAATGAGAGCCACAAAAATGATATGATTTGCTTGTCACAACTAGACCTAGTTCCTAAAGTCAGATATTCCATACTGGAGCTGTAACTGAGGATTTTATCTTGGAGCAAATGAAAGATTGTTTTGTTTTTGTGTTCGTCTTTCATTGCCAAAGATGACCATGCTGTCAGAGAAGTGATGACATGACTTGCACTTGACTTTGTTTTGAGTGAGGGAGGGCTGTGCAGGTCACCAGCCTCAGTTCTCTTCCAGAGCCATCTGAATCCCGTGACCAGATATTCATCAGGATGACCCAGAGCAAATGAAAGATAAGAAAACCTCAGATGAAGGGATGCTATATCACAGAGAGGTAGCCCATGTAATTACTTTCATTGATACCCATTGATACATCAAGTTTCAGCTGGTAAAAGTATCTATAACCCACAAGGAAGCAAGGCTTCTAATGGTTTCCTGTTTTAACTAATATTGTTGATAATAAGGTATTAAGGTTTTTTTCTTCAGAATAATTAGCCCAGATAGCTAGAGATTACCTAGACTAGGGGTTCCTAACCTTGGAATTGCTTTTGGAGATCCAGATAAGAGTTCAAGGGTTCTATAAACACAAATGGGAAAAAGGATTTTAATTTTCACTGAAATTGGGCATTTCTTGAATTTAATTATTTTTAGAAAATCATTCTGAGAAGGGGTTTATAGGCTTCAATAAGCTGTCAAATGGGTTCTTGACGCAAAAAGTTCTCCTGATCTAGAATAACTTCATTTTACAGAGAAGAACACTCAGGCACTTTAGGGATTGCCCATGTTCAAAGAGGAATGCTTATTTGAATCTTACAGAAACTGAGGCTGTTAAAGAAAGGTCAGCTAATGCTCAAATATTAGAGAGTAATAAACTATTAAAGCTGTTCAGTAGCTTTAGAGATCACCTTGTCCAATCCTTTAATTTCTCAGGAGAGTTAATATTAAAACAGGGACTGGCAAGCAAGTTTTCTGACTCCTAGATATCACTTCTTTCATAGATTGTTTGAATTTGGCCTCCTCTGGAAGTACTGGCCCTTCTAGGTTTCCAGATTCAGAACAAGTGCTTAAGGAGAGAGTAGAGGTTTTGACTATTCCTGACACATCTTTCCCAGGCTGCCCTGCTTTTCTACACCTCTATCCCCGCCCCACTACCAGCAGCAAAGTGTGTGAAGTTGGAGGATTACTTTGAGGGGAGGAATTCCCAGGTCCCTGCTTCCTTCTTCTACATTACCTTGCCTGAGGGCAGGCCCTCCACCCCAAAAACACAATACGTGTACCACTGGGTCAGTTGTGCTTAGAGGTAACAGTTAATTGCTAGTCTGGGGAGCAGTATTTCTCCATCTCTGGAGTGGCTCACATCTGCCTCAATATTAAATCTCTGGGTAGGGTTGGGGCACCACACTTCCAATTTAAGTCTATATACCACATCTGTCTAGGGGGGATTTTGAGAAGTCAGGTAACATAAGACTTAAAGGGGGAAAAATATCCCCAGGATGGAAAAGATAAAGTTGTCCATCATAGGTTGAGTTGTTTTTTTCCATTCTATAGCTTTGTTCCCTTTCTCTTCAGAATTACTGTGAGGCGGGGGTAGGCATATTTCTGCCATTCCTCTGACCTAACAGCTTCCCTCTCTCCTTAGTCAGAATCCCTTAGGGAGGCACTCTTGTGGTCACCCACCTGAAAGATCAGACCTCATCCTCCTTCCCCACAACAATATCAGATCAGAGCACAGTTCCTCTATGCAGGATCTCCAATCTCTCTTCTTTCTCCTAGATTAAAGAACCAATATAGTAAAAGGAGGGCCAGAGCCTGCTTTGACCCTCACTCACATAATGCTATCATCTTAAACACCCTATGTCCAAAACTGAATCTGTTATCTTTCATTCCCCAAACCCGCTCTTCTTCCTAACTTCCTTGTTATTGTTGAAGGAGCATCATCCTTCTAGTCATCCAGATTCTCAAATTAGGTGTCATCCTCAACTCCTCACTTTCACTCCTTATATCCAATCAGCTCTTAGATCCTGTCATTTCTACTTTGCAACATCTTTTATATGACCTCTTTCTCTCCTTACACTTCAAATACCCTGGCTCTCATCACTTTGTCTTTCAAATATTACTGGTTTTTCCTCTCTGCTTACTATTCCTTTCCATTCTAGTTTATCATCCATTGAGCTGTCGCATTTATTTAGCACAGATCTGACCACTTGATCACTGCTCCCCCTTTCCCCACCACACACATTTCAGTAAACTCCAGTGACTATTACCTCCAGGATCAAATATAAAATTCTCTCTTTGGCTTTTAATGCTCTTCAAAACCTGGTCTTTGCCTACCTTTCAGGTCGTCTTACACCTTATTCCCCTCCATGTGCCACTGGCCAAGTGCCACTGGCCTCATCATTCATTGCTCCCACAAGACTCCATTTTCTAATCCAAGCATTTTCATTATCTGTTCCCCATGCCTGGGGTTCCGTCTTTTCATCTCCACCTTCCAACTCCCCTGACTTCCTTCTAGTCTCAACTAAAGTCTCACTGTCTGTAAGAAGCCTTTCCTAATCCTCCTTAATCTTGGTGGCTTCCTTCTGAGAAGACCTTCCAACATATCTTCTATATATCTTGTTTGTATAGTTATTTGTGTGTTCTCTCCTGTTCTGGGCTGCGAGGTCCTTGAGAGCTGAATCGTTATTACTGTTATTGCTGTTTGGCTTTTCTTCGCATGCCCAGTGCTTAGCATAGGACCTGGCACATAGTAGGTTTTTAATAAATGGTAGTTGACTGTCTCTAGTTTAATCAAGTTCTGTCCATTCACCAGGCTCCATACCTAATCCTTCTCTTAGAGGAGTACAGTTGATGTGAGGAACCCTGTAAATGTGCCAGACTGGGCAAAGTTCTCTCTCTCCATCCTAGTTCTGAATTTGCTCTTGATTCTGAGTTGTCTTAACACTAAACATCTCCTGTTCTCACTCTCTTTTCCTTCTTCCCCTTGCCTCACTTTTTTGCCAAGACCCCGAGTAACAAAATTGAATATCTTTTACCTGATACTTTCACCTCCTGATTGAGTGTAGTAAGGTGGGGTGGGAGGAGTGAAGTAAAAGAGGAGAGGGTTGTAGGGGAGAGCGTACAGACAGATGTCCAATATTAAACATTAATTCAATCACCACACCCAACTTTGTAGCTTAGAATTTGAGATTTTCATGGTATTCAATATTTCAGTCTTTATAATCTGCAATTAATGTAAAACTGGTTGCTTCAAATATTTTAAAGTCATCAGGGAGAAAAGGGCATGGTGTTTTCCTGATAAATTGCACTTGAAAAATGCCAAAATATGCTGGCACTTGGTGGTCTAGGTAATTTTATCTCACCCATTCTGGGACAAAATTTTAGTTAAAAGGGCAACTAGGTTATCCCAATGGTATGAACATAGATAAAAACATGAATCCATTCATCAGAAATCTATTCACCTATTTCTTTGATTTTGGGGCCTTTCTTTTGGGGATAAAGGGGGAATATCTGACATTCTGCATACTGCCATCAAAATATGCCATCTTAGGTAAGATAGTACAAATAGTCATTGAATTTCATAGTTAAACTAGCATTTGGAATAGCCTAGTAAATCCTGATTCCCTGACTTGGCTAACCTGTAGTGGCACCACCCATGACCTCAAAAGACTACATTTCAAGCAAATAAGGGATAGCTAGAAGGTTCTAGAAAGTGGCCAGAGTGCATCTGAATCAAAAACATTGTGAATTCACTTCAAGCAGTAGTTCACATGGGGAGACAATGGAGATCTGTGTCTTTCCTTTTTTTTCCTTGCTTTTTCTGCACTTAGGCAAAATCCTAGTTCAAAAATGTCTTGTACTTTTACAATTTGGGGCCTTATAGGACAAACTGATAGTTAAAGTATTATGTTTTACTATCAGTTGTTAGGATATTTCCCTGTCCACTGTTACTCTGAATATATTTTAAATGTTCTTTCTATTTGGTCATCCATGTATATGCAAAATGATAGGCTACATTGGAAAAGGCAATGGATTTGGAATCAGATTACCTGGGTTTAAAATCCCACCTCTGACTCTTACTATTTGTGTGACCTTGGGCAAGTCACTTCTCTGACTTCATTCTCATCTGGAAAATGAAGGAGTTGGACCATGTAGAATCTAAAATTTTTCTCAATCAGTCAAAAGGAAATTACTAGGCAACTATTCTGTACCAGGCACTATACTAGATCCCAGGAGTTAGAAATAACAAAACAAACAATCCCTACTAACCTTCTATGATTATGTGATTCTATGTTATTTCTCCTATTAGAATGTAAGTTCTTTGAGGACAGGGTCTATTTCAGTCTTGTTCCTGTATCCCCAGCATCTAGTATGCTACGTTTGGCAAATAACAATCAGAGGTATCAAACATGTGGCCCACAACACTTCTGAGTGCAGTTGGAAACAGATTAAAATATAGTAGTAGCATTTGTTAAAATAAATAAAAAATGTGGTATAAAACTTGTGGTTGTCCCAATTTAATATGTTCATGGCTACAGTTTAATTTCTATTTTAATGAGAAAAAATATTATTTTTCTATTATATTAATAACAAATCATTAAGTTAGGATCCAGGCTTTTCTCCTTTGATTTCCTCATTTAAGGTCTGGTCCCTATAAAAAGTCAATCTCTGAAGGACATGGCTGATTAGTGAGATTGCCCTAGTCCTCAAGATAAATTCTCTGACCTTGAACAGGACTCCACACAACTAGGAGACCTTATTTCTATTTAGAGTATAAACAGAATCCAGTCTAAGTGAGTTCTTTCCCAAAGAAATAAGCCCCTGTCGTTGTACTCCCTCCATTAAAGTTTAGGCTGACCCAGCTCATGAAGGAAAGAACCAATGAGAGTGGTCTGGATAGAGATGAATTTTCCATCCAGATTGATGGAGGTGGTTGAGTCTCATGATCAAGACACATTCTCAGCAGGAGGAGCTGAAGACTTCTAGCCCACCTTGTCATTAAAGGTTCTAGTAATCAGGGCTCATTTTCACTTGTCAGGGGCATTTTCCTTCAAAAAAATATTTAAAGCTTTCAGGCTCTCCACATTTTGGTTATAAGAAAAACTATCAATTTATTAATTATTAGCTAGCCTAATTAATAAGTTGATTAATAATTATCTAGAAACTCTCAGTTTTTTGTTCATCACATGAGTTTGATACCATTATAATAAATCATAAATTGTCATTTTCATCACTGTAATAACTAGCATTACTATATAGCAGTTTAGATTTACAAAAATTGTCTCTTTTCTCTTTAAAACAACCCTGGGAGATAGCCCCATTTTGCAGTTGAGGAAACAAGAACATAGAGGTTAAATGATTTGTTTTAGAGCCACATAGCTAGCAAATGTGAGGTTAGATTTGAACTCGTGTCTTGAACTCTAGGCCCAGAACTCTATCCACTATACTACCTAGCTGTCATATACTTTGCAAACGTCTACTGTAATAATGTGAATTGAATTGACAATGTCTTTCGTGTAATTTTATGCTGGATGTCACTTTTGTGGATCTCGTTAATCTGAGTTTTAATCTTCTCTGGCTCTTCTTGACCCCATTTGGTTTTTCTTGCCAGAAATCCTGGAGTGGTTTGCCTTTTCCTCCTCCAACTAATTTGACAGATGAGGAAAGTGAGGCAAACCAGATTAAGGGATTTGCCCAGGGTCACACAGCTAGAAACTATCTGAACCTGGATATGAACTCACATCATAGCTTCCTGGCTCCAGACCTGGTTCTCTATCCACTGGGCCACCCAGCTGTCAATAATTTGAACAGAAGGACAATTCTGCATATTAGGTATTGTTGTTATTTATATGTTTTTTAACATCCTTGCAGTTTCTCATGTCCAGAGAAAGGACAAAGTGAAGAAATCACTACTAATTCTTTTTTAATGTATTTTCTGGGATTGTCTTCTAATTTATTTCCTTTAGTTTATCTCTTCACAGATGAAAAAAACCATCTCAGAAAGATGAAGTGATGTGCTCCAGTCAAACAATTAGTATAGGAGCTGAGGTCTTCTGACTCTCAGTTTAGGACTTTAACAATACAAATGCCAGATAAATGATTGGATTATATTTTCTTTCAGCTAAGTAGAAAAATATTTCAATCCTTTAAAATTCTACAATCTCTGTAATAATCAGAATCTAAGAGAAATTAAACCTATGTTTTTTTAACATTATTTAAAGGTTTGTGGGATTTGTTGGAGCTCACGTTATTTGACTTTAAGAGAAACATATTTTTCAACATTGCATAAGACCTTAGAGATAATATAACTCAATCTTCTTGTTTTTCAGCTGAGGAAACTGAGGCCAAGAGAGAAGAATTGACTTACCTAAATTCACAAATATTTAATAGGAAGGTGAGCTAGCATACAAATCCTTCCCCTCCTCCCCCCCAAAAACAACAAGGAAAAGAAAAATACTTCCTGTTTGGGAAAATAATTGACCCAACCTTTCCACAATTGACA
Source organism: Bettongia penicillata ogilbyi (assembly GCA_023548195.1). Taxonomy (NCBI): domain Eukaryota; kingdom Metazoa; phylum Chordata; class Mammalia; order Diprotodontia; family Potoroidae; genus Bettongia; species Bettongia penicillata. Next base: position 224,908 of record JAJHZJ010000891.1, on the reverse strand, counting down.
ATGTCAAAATAATGATAGAATCAACAACAAAGAACATCAGTAATAGAAAAAAATCACAGAACAGGATCAAAGTTATAATTCTGAACTTTAATATATCATGACAAGGACTTTTTCAGACCCTGATTCCTTTGAGACTCCTCCTCATTTCCTTTAGATTTCTGGACTATGGATTTGTGCTAATTTGCATGAGTATATTAAAGTCATTTTTGTTCATTATCAGGCCAAAGGGAGACAGGTGCTGCACTCTATGGGATTTATGAAATTGGATGGCAATGGGAATGTGACAAGAATATAGAACATTATCCTCTGACTATACCCAGAGAGTTCACAAATGAACTTTAGTAGGAGACTGCTACAATATAGTTGTGTTGAAAAATGAACATAATTTGTATTCTGACCAGGACTTTCATAGACCTTTGGGGGTTACTCAGGGATGTGTTGAATAGAACTGGCCTAGAGACAGTAGAAATGTTGCGGTAAGCATAGGCAGCTAGGTGGTACAGTGGTTAGACTGTCAGGACTGGAGTCAGGAAGACTCATCTTCCTGAGTTCAAATCTAGCCTCAGACACTAGAGTGATGACCCTGGGCAAGTCACTTAACCCTGTTTACCTCAGTTTCTTCATCTGTAAAATGAGCTGAAGAAGGAAATGACAAAATCACTCAAGTATCTTTGACAAGAAAACCCCAAATGGGGTCATGAAAAGTTGGACATGACTAAATAATAACAAGACAGGCTGATTTGCTTCTCTTTCTACCATAATCTGAGACATTATCCTGACACTATCTAATGAAAAGACTATTATCTCAGAATAGAAAGTTATTCTCAAATGATCCATTGAATTTGGAGTTGTAAATGACCTTAGAGGTCTTACAGTGTAGCCTCCCTGTTTTAAAGTCAAGGGAACTTCACAATCAGAGAGGGGATAGGTCTTGCCCAAAATTTGCAAAAGTGATAAGTGGCAGATTCAAGATATAAGTCCCAGTCTTCTGACTTCCTATGTGGAGCCATTTACATTTCAACATTCCTGTTGTTCCTTTCAAGGACATGCCAGAGAGTAGAGGAGCCCTGACTTCTGAGCCCTCTCCTTTCCATATGACCAAATTACATAACCATATTCTAAAACCATCAAATCTCCACTCTACTTGTTTTCTTCCTGTGGTCAAGTTCAAGATCACTTTTAATCAGAAGAATCAGTTATAGTGTACAGAGCCAGCATTTAGAGCCCACATCTTTTACTGGAAAACTTACTCTTTAATTTGTATTATTAGAAATATAAAGACTCTATCCCCTTAGTCATCATGGGTAAAATGCAAATCTGCTTCTCAGAAATAAAAGCTTGATATCTGGAAACATTTGTGTGTGATCTGTATATTCTATTTCCAATTAGCAAAAAGAGTATATATGGTATACATCACATCATAGAAGAACATTGATATTTTGGAACCTTGGTTTCATGGTTTCAGCACTTTCTGAATAGTCTCAACAGCAATATTCAAACATGCATCGATCACCTTCTGGGTCCAAGGTGTTCATAAAAAATAGATACTATTTTAGATTTAGATCTGAAAAGTACTATGAAGATCACATGATACCAGATAAAGTCCTGACAATCTTTATTTCATTCAATCCCTCATCTTACAGAGGAGAAGACTGAAGGCCTCAGAAGTGAAGTGAGTTAATCAAATAAACATAGATAATGTATGTAAATGCTAGGTTTTAAAACTACTTTCTCTGATTCGAAGTCCAATTCTCTTTGTGCTACACTGTGGCTATATATTCTTTCACTAGGCTGAAGACTGAATTCATTGATCTCTCAGATTCTAAGAGGGACTTTGAAAATGAACATAACAAAATTCCTTCTTTTCATTTTTTTGGTCAGGAGTCCACCATAATTCTCATTTCAATCAATCAATCAATCAAGAAGCAGTTTAAGAGCCTACTACCCACTAGGCCCAGGGCTAAGTGCTGGAGATCCAAAGAAAATGCAAGAAACATTTCCAGCTCTCATGGATCTTACATCTCTACCTAGTGCTTTAGGCCCTTTTCATGGTTCTCCTTTAGTTCTTTTTGTTTCTATGAAGTTCTTAAGGAAGGGAAGGTAAGTTCACCCCATGCCTATAGCATACCTTGTTTCTCAGGTGTTCCCTGCTGATCCTTTTTCAAGGCTCTTTTTGCACACAGCTGAAGGGTATTAGAAGATTGACTAACGAATAATATCAGAAGGGGCTAATCAGTTGGAGAATGCCTGAAGAATTATGGCATATGCATTCAATGAAATACTATTTTTCATGAGAAATGATGAAATTGACAAACTCAGCAAAATCTGGTAGGACTATACGAACTAATGCAGAGTGGTCACTAGAACCAGGAGAACAGTTTATAAGTTAACACCAACAAAGACTACTTTGAAAGACTTGAGAACTATTTTAGAGGGTTGATGGTTGATGATGTAGCATGATATCTCACAGCTCCTGATATAGAGGCAATAGACTCAGAGCACAAAATGAGGTATATTTTTTGAAGAAGGCCAATGAGAGTATTTATGTTGTGTGACCTGTCTTTGTTTTACAAAGCCTACCCACCCCCCCAATCCTTTTCTAATGGAGGAAAATGAGATCAGAGAGAGAGAAAAGTTTTTGTTAATTAAAAAAAAGAGATGAAATTAAAATGCTTAAAATATCAAAATAACTGCCTTGCCCAGAGAGAGGAAGGCCAAAATAATCTGAAAATTATCCTTTAACCAAATTGCTCTTTGTCTAGTTCTCAAGTTCATATTAGACAGGAAATTCTAGCTTTTTTCGTGCTTTTAACTAGTTTTCCCTATGCCTAAAACTTTCTCCTCTTCATCTCTGCCTCTTGGTTTCCCCAGTTTCCTTCAAGTCCCATTTAAAACCCTATCTTCTTCAGGAGCTTTCTGTAATCTCCCTTAATTCTAATACTTTCCCTCTATAGATTCTTTCAGATTTAGCCTGCATCTAGTTGGTTTGTATATTGTATCCTCCTGTGAGCTCCTCCAGAGCGGAGACTCTCTTTTGCTTTTCCTTGTATTGCCAATGCTTAGCACACAGTAGATAATTCTTATTTATCAGCTGATTGACCAAAGATATATTGTGTTCTGTACTTAAAATGATGTGACTAACAGAGAGCTGGCAGTAAGACTGATAAATTTGTAATGAGTGGGAGGAGTTGCCAAGAGTGAAATTTACCCAGTGAGACATATTCAGACGAATTACTTCCACCTTTTTTTTTTTAATTTCAGTCATTTTCCTTTCCATGTAGAAGTTGGAAAGTCTCATTTTATTGGCTTGTAGTCACCTCAAACTGACATTTCAAATATCCAAGGAACTCAAAAAGAACACTGAGACTCAGGACCAAAGCTCTGCAAACATTCCTAGGGACCATAATTGACTAGACAGTTGAAGGTAACTGACTTGGAAGCAACTGAAGTATGTGTTCTCAACCAATCAGATATTTGGCTAGCAGTTGACTACTTAATAAGGAAATGAATCAAAACCAAATCTCAGTTGGTCTGTAGTCTTGCATTTTATATAACATTTATGTGACCTATCCTTCAGTGCTACACTTTCACCAAGAGGGTCAATTTTAATTCTTTAAATTAATGTTTCCCAACCAATGCTGTACATATCATTAATGAGTTTGAATAACATCTTTATCAATATGCAAACTTTTACTACCAAAGTCCTAATTTCTCAAAGAAAAATTCATAAATTTAAGAAACTAATGCATGATAGACAAGGTAATTTATACACTAACTAGTTGTGATCATTGTACATAGAGTCAAACTCTTAATTAATTTTGTAGATGGAAAGTCAAGGTGTCCATATACATTGGAAGGAGGGTTCTCTTGTGTGTATGGACCCTTATAAGAAAGAAAATTAGGAATTATCCATATGTGGAATGAGATGCAAACAATTTCTTCATTATGAATGTTAAATTGATGTAAATTATTTTAATTGAAATGCATCAAATTCACAGTTATTAGTTGCTGCATACGAAGAAATAAGCTCTCAAAATATGCATTTTCTATTTCATCTTAGAGAATTTTGAAAAAAAAATGTTGTGTTATGAGAGAAAAGTGAAACTGTTTACAACCAAAAAGACCTAGAATCTAGCTAAATATTTTTATGAAAAAGAATGAGTTGCAAAGCTCACTTATTTATTGAATATATTTTTACTTGTAAAGGAATTAAATTTGAGTATCCAAGGCAACATGACAACTGTCTTCAATTTGTGAAATAAAATTGAAGTATTTTTCTAAAAGTTAAAATTTCTGCGATATGCACACAGAAGAATAATTGCAAAATATTCCCTTCATTTTCTGAATTTTCAAAGTCATTAGGCTTGAATATTAGAGACATCACAAGCATTAGGTGTTAACACATGAATTCACTTTATTTAATATGAGTGCTAATATCCACCAGCGGGAGTCTTGTAGTGGAGAAATTTATAGATTACTAATCCATTTGTGAATCATCAAAACAGCAACTTCACAGACATTAAACAAGTAAAAAAAATAGGATTATTTCCAGATTTAGGTTCACAATCAATATTTAGTAAGTGGTTAAAAATCAAAGACAAGAATATCTAGCTTTCCAAAAAGATGCACAGTATAGATTATAACCTTTTTCAACTATGCTTTTATGAATTCAAAGAAGAAATCATTTGGCACCTAGCCCTTTTGTGCATATTGAAGTCTGAAGGTTTGCCATATTAAAGAGAGATTAAACTTGTTGCTTTGTTCCAAAGAGCAGAACTAGGTATAAAGCATGAAAATCACAAAGGGAAAAGTTTATTTAGAACACAGACACACACACATATGTATACTGTATATGTACTCACGTATATATGTAGGTATATGTATATGTGTGGTATATATGCATACATACATGTATTACATTATGTATATGTATGTGTGTATATGTATACATGCATATATGCATGCATATACATTCAGAGAGAGAGAGAGAATGCAGCTAGGGGTTCAGTGGATAGAGTATCCAGCCAGGAATCAGAAAGACTCATCTCCTTGATTTTAATTCTGGTCTCACACACTTACTAGCTATGTGACCCCGGGCAAGTCACTAAACCTTTTTTGCCTCAGTTTCCTCATCTGTAAAATGAGTTGGAGAAGGACATGACACACCACTCAAAATATCTTTGCCAAGAAAACATCAAATGGGGGCATGAGGAATAAGACATAACTAAACAATAACATCTAAGAAAAAACCTACCTAACCAGAGTTGTCCAAAAGTGAACAAATGCCTCTAGAAATAGTAGGCTCCTCCTCCTTTAGTCAGGGGCTATTTGAGCATATGGGTGTGTTATAGTGGGGATTCATTTTGGAACAGGGATAAGAACAGAAGGCTTCTGAGGTCCTTTCCAACTCTACACTTCTGAAATTAAGTGAATGAATGAATACATTTTAAAAAATTCAAATACTTATTATGCACCTAAACCCTGAGGATATCAATTTTAAAAAAATCAAGTCAACCCTATTTCTCCAGGAACTTATATTCTAGTAGGGAAAAAAAAACACAAACAGAAAAGTGATGGACAAGTTAAAGTTTTGGTTCTGAAGTCACACAGATCATGAGTGAAACATTTGGACAGCTGATTGACAGAACACAATAGACTTTCTAAAAGTAATGATGGGATTAATTTAATTATTTCCCAGAGTAAGAGGCAGAAAAGTGAGATGAAAGGACTACATATTTAGTGGTAGCACTGACGACAATATGGTTAAAGTGAAGTAAAATCAGGTCTGTGGCTGGTTACACACTTGCATGTACACACATTACATATACATATATATGTATACATACATATATTATATACACACATACATACATATACATGTGTGCATATATACAGACAAGACAACATGACCCAAATGCTCAAAACTGAATGACTTGATTCCGCCAATCTTTAGAGATTCTCATCAGAGTATGTGGTTATCAGCGTCAGGGAAGATGGAAGATGCCCCAAATATACTAGATACATTTTAATTCCAAGGGTAAAAATATAACAAATGAGAAAGAAACATAAAGCCACAATGAATGCTTGTTTTCTACAGTATTTCTTTTAAAATCATCATGGACGCCTTTATGTTTAAATTTTAGCCCACATTATCCCTTCATGGATTTGAATTCATATTTGTGGGAGGTACTTTCTGGTAAACAGACCTCGTGTCGATTGAAGTCCCCACCCCAGTGTGAAAGTGACAACCCCTAAAATCACCTCAGATCTAGACACACAATTGTAATATTAATAAAATCTTAGGGGGGGAACAGCATAGAATCAGTTATAGCATTTCATTGGAAAACAAAAGAAAATACCGCCTCCTAACAGCAACATAATTTTAGAAATATTCTTAGTAACCATTCCCCCAAAGAACAAATTTCCACTTTTCTTTACCCTAGTTTGATGAGGAAGTTTCCAGATCTTCAGGCCTAAAGTTTAGGGAAAATGCATGGTGTTTTGGCCCCCTGAACATTTATCACTCATATGTTAATTTGCAGGTCTTTGCAGCCTCTACATACCAATGGAAGACCTGATTTTTTTTGAGCTTGGTTAGTTCATTATTTAACTCTTAAAGTGTTTCCGTTTAACCAGTAGTCGTTCCACTACTTGGCTTCTGATAGGTCATGTTGGCATGTTAGTGGCATAGAGTAGTCAATCTATCCATCAATAAGCATTTATTAAGTATCCAAATGCCAGGTACTGTGTTAAGCACTGGGGAAACAAAGAATGACAAAAAGACAGCCCCTACCCTTGAGGAACTCAGAGTCTAAAAGAGAAGACCACACAAATAAATATGCAAAAACAAATTATATACAGGAAAAATAGGAGATAATCTGCAGAGTTTAGGCCCTAGAATTAAGAGAGATTATGGAAGACTTCCTATGGAAGTTGGCATTTTAGTTGAGACTTGAAAGGAGGTGGAGATGAACAGGGAAATCATTCTAGGCTTAAGGTATAGCCAGAGGAAAAGTCAGTTGCTGAGAGATGGAGTGTTTTGTTCATGGAGCAGAAACTGTAACTGATTGTACAGAACGCAGAGAGGGATGTTATAAGGAGACTGGAAATTTTGGGAGGGTGGCTATGAAGTTTTTTGAATGCTAAACAGAAGATTTTGTAATTGATCTTGGGGTGATAGGGAAGCACTGCATTGTTTAGTAAGGTGATGATGTATTTGAACCTACACTTGAGGAAAATCACTTTGGCAGTTAAATGGAAGTTGGACTGGATTATGGAGATAATTGTAGCAGTCAGAACAACCAGCAGGCTATTATAATAGTCTCAGCATTAAGAGGTGAAGGCCTGAACTAGGGTTTTGGTAGTGCTATGGTTTCAACTCTGCCCACCCAGGGATGCCAAAAACTGTACCAGTTTCGTGATGTGTTTTGGTGGAACTGTCTCAAGGAATTCAGTCAGATCATCTCTAATCCAAGTATAAGCATTTATTGACATTGACACCTTTCATGAAGCAGGCTAAAAGAGATTGAAACTGTCAATTAAAATATAATTGGTAAATTTAGAGAAAGCACATTCAGTTGAATTATAATGCCAAAAATCTAATTGTAGAGTGGGAGGAAAGGAAATGGAGACACCTGTTTTAGATAGCCTTCTCAGGGAGTTTATCCACAAAGGGCACAAGGGATGAGGGATGACGGTAAGCTGGGATGGAAGGGTCAAGTGGACTTTTTTTAAGGTTGGAATAAACATGGGTGTGTTTGTAGGCACTAGGAAAGCAATCAGTAGATAGGGAGAGATTGAAGATAAGTGAGAGAATGGGGGTGAGGGAGGTGCCAGTTGCTGAAGGAGGTGGGATGGCATGGAATTCCTTATGCTTGTGGAGGCGTGTACCTTGGCAAGCAGTAAGGCAACTTCTTCATGTGAAAAAGGAATAAAGAAGCAAATAGTGGCAGAAGTCATCTACATGATAAATGAAGAGGAGGAGAAAAGAGAGAACTCTCAGTGAATTGCCTCAACATTTTTCTGTAAACTACAAGACCTGATTCTTAGCTAAGAGAGAAGGGAGGGGGGAGTGATAGAAGGCTTGAGTAGTTATGAAAAGATTTGGAAGAGTTACTATGGAGAGTGACTTGATTAAGGACATATAGAAGGATTGCCTAGTGCCTAGTGGCAGTGAGGCTCCAGTTGAGGTTATGTAACTGTACTGATAATGTATTTTTGCTTATTGTCAATATAATTTTCCTTCTTAATGGGAAGATCTTTCCCATCCATTAATATGCCCATATGACCCACTTAAGTCACACGGAAACCTGAGTCACATGAGTCTAAGTCACAGGAAGAGCTGGAGCTAGAGCAGAGCCAAGAGGAAGTTAGTCAGAGATCGATCAGATATGGGAAAAGCAGCTGGTTAGCATCAGTGAGAGAACTTGTTTGCTTAAGGGAGCTGGTGTATGGCAAGCGTTGTTATTGTGTATAGATTTCTTTGTTAGTATGATGGATTTGGCTTTCTGTTGTCTGAATAAATGTTTTGGTTCTATCTTCCATGTGGAGAGTCTGTTGTATTTCGCGATTCAGAATTGTGCCAGCATATTCATGGCCACTCTAGGCGCTGTGAATATAGCATTGGTGCTACAGTAACTTAAATTTATAGCAGGTCAGATAAGTATTTATTCACCCATCCAAATGGTTGAGTGGTTTTCCCCACTTTTATTCAGCAGCATCTGTGTAGGATTGGTATGGTGCATGGTAAAAGTGATGCAAGATTGAGACTTGGCAGGTTATTGTTAGTTACATAATGGGAGAGAGGAGGAAGGGACTCAAGAAGGAAGACGATTTTGAATCCTGAATCAGATACTTACCAGCTGACTTAAATGGTCAAGTCACTTAACCTTATTTGCTTTAGTTTCTCATCTGCAAAAATGACCTGGAGAAGGAAATGGCTAACCATTCTAGTATCTTTGCCAAGAGAACTCCAAATGGGGTAATGAAGAGTAAAACATAAATGAAACCACACAATATTATCTGATCCCTAACTTCTCTCACCCCATTCATAAAATGAGGAAAATAATAGCACCAACATACACAAAACAATTTACAAATCTTAAAGTGCTACATAAATATCAACTACTATCTTTAGCTATTACTGGAACCCCTCACCCTTTCCCTAAGGTGCAATGTGACATGGCAGACTAAGTGTTGGATCTAAAGGTAGGAAGATGTGATTGTCACCATTGTCATTATTTCCGTATCCTCTGTCTCTGGTGAAGCATCCCTTTACTGTTGGGCTAGTGCATATACGTCACAGGTGAGGCTTGCAAGCAGATCTTCTTAGTTTTGAGACTTTTTCTCTATCTATTTTATATATTGCTTCTATAAAAGACAAATCACATGCCTCTGTAATTTTAGCAGATCATTTAAATGTATCAGGCTTCAGGGCACTTTGGGTTGACAAACAATTTTAAATCTCGGTTCAGCAACTTGAAAGCAGTATATTGTCCCATAAATTACCATTCCCCAAACTCTCTCTCTGTTCATATGTATATATACACATATATGTATATGTATATGTGTGTATGTATACATGTATATATATATGTGTGTGTATATACAAATGCTTTTATATGATTAGTTATTTTTGTTTTGTTTTATTTAAGAAGAGTCAGTGATAGAATTATTCAAGACAGTAGCTGAAAAACCACAAGTATGATTTTTAATGAGCCCTTTCCGTGAATGCTTGTCATACAGTAGTCTCCATTTGCGAGGTCAAGAAAGGAAGAGATTCTTCATTCCTAAGGATGATATATTGTCCCCATCTGGCCATCCTGGACACTGAATGATGAAATAGTCTGTCCTCTCACTGCTGAGTCATGGTGTTGGGACCTTTAATTAGTCTGGTGCTGATTTGAACAGAGAATAGGGGCTCAGGAGGGCTGATGTTACACAGGAAGAACTTTCACAGCAGCTGGGGTTCCTCAAGGGAAATTTTGGAAATATGGATTCTAAGTATGTCATGTTCAGGGAAAGATATAGTCACAAGACCTGAAAGTTACAAAGGGAACACCTCTAAAAATACACACACACACACACACACACACACACACACACACACACACACACCCCTGGGATAACTAGAACATTAGAAAATTTTACATTTTGATTAATTGAATTTTCTTGTTAAATGAGGGTTTACTCCCAATTCCCTTTTGTTTCAGCCCTTGTTTCTGAAAACCTTTCTCAAGTGTCTGAATATAAAGCTATAAGTAGCAATTTTTGTAATCTGGCAAGCAAACTAAAATAGGCCTAAAGTAAGTAGAACAAGGCATATTCTGAAATCAACTTTTTAAAACAAATTCTATTTTGAATGAAGATTTCCAAATACCCCTGAATGGGAGGGAGATAAAAGTTCCAGAATATAATGAGGCTCTTCCTGGGGAAACAGTCCTTGGATTCAGGGGAGAAATGTTGGATTGGGATAAAGTTCAAAGAATTTACCTGGCATAGATGATGTGGGGTAAGGAGGAAGAATGCACACACACAAACATACATATATGTGTATATATGCATGTATATATATACACACAAATACATATATGTACATTTATAATTTTACCTAATTGTTTTTGAAAGCTAGATATTAACATAGTTGTTTCCACCATGCTTAAAGACTGAAAGTGCTCTCAGCACCCTCTAAAATTCAATACCCTGAAGCAAAACCCTGATCACTCACTGTACTTAGAGCTCTGCCTGAATCCATTTTCCTACCTCAATGACTATGACTAAATACTTCTGAGCTGACTGAGTTTTGGACTCTGGGGTCATTGGTGATATAGTCTAGGCTCATGACGAATCACAGAAAAGACTGGAGACGGGATTCAATGTGCATTGATCCTGGAGCATCACATGGAATCTGTTTTTTTGAAGAAATAACTGATTTTAATCTGTTTTGTTCTTCTTAACACTTTTTCCCTAAAATTGGAAGGTAGTAAAATCTAGTCTGATTGGTGGAGACTCGATCTAGTAATAGAATTATAGTCAGGGACTTTTTTTTTGGCTGGGGAAAGGCAAACCTACTTCTATACAGAACAAAAGGTTGAAAAAGCATGAAGCATGAAGATAATCAAACTCTATAGTTTAATTAGTGTGAATAACAAATCCTGTAAGGTTCAAATTACCATATTTTATTAAAACCTCAATCAGTGTGAATTAAAATACATAGGATCACTTCAGAGAGCTCATTATTTATTATATTGGGGTCTAACTATAGCTCTTATGTGAATTGTTTTTGTAACTTTGGGTAAGTCAATCTCCTTGAGACTTAATTTCCTTATTATAAAATGAGGGAAATTGACTTCATGGTCTACGTGGCTTCATGGTCTATGGATCTATGATCCTGTAATATATGGAACAAACTAATGGATGACACTAGAAAGGTTAAGATCAAAAACAAAAATGGAAAGGTCATCTTTAATGAAGACAACATTGACAACAAATATTTGGTTTTGATAGAGAAGAGTTTAAATTCAGTAGCATATTAGGATTTTAACTTATTTAATTCAATTCAACAGAAACTAAATTCATACCGGGTACAAGGTACTTAATTCTGGGTGCTGAAGATACAAAGATGAAAAACAATTAAATGTTTTCTTTTTCTTGAAAATCTATTATCTGATGAGGATAGGTGGTGGGTGATTCCATATATACTTAACTGAACTGTCACTTAACTTTAACATAACTTCCACTTCTTCATCATTTTAATGTTAAGGTCATTCTGGGTTCTGAATGGCTAGGTCAACAGACCTCAAACATTAATAATAAAGATCTGATGCATTTGTCGAGGGTTTGACAACATTGCTAAGCTGAAAACATTGTGAATCTGATTCTAGGTCTGGGAACTGAATGTATGTTCTTTGTTTTAGGATCAGTCTAGATAAGTACAGAGGTTTCTTACCAGAAGGTTGTCTACACACTACTCTGTATGTATGTGAGTGTGTGTGTGTGTGTGTGTGTGTGTGTGTGTATGAGAGAGAGAGAGCGAGAGAGAGAGAGAGAGAGAGAGAGAGAGAGAGAGAGAGAGAGATTGATTTTGTTTTGGTTTTTTGCACAGCATCTCGCAGGGATATTTTATTAAGGTGTAAGAAGCTTATGATCTGTATAAGTAAGGATTATTTATAATGATAAATTCATTTATTTTACCTTGTTATGAAGAATTGGTGTTTCTTTGAGTAACTTGGTGTTTCATTTGTATTTGTCACTAAAGGACATATCTTCACAATTTTGTATTTATATGCAGAAAACAAAACCCTTTGATATAGAGTTAGAAGAAACCTGAGAAGGCATCTAGAATAACTGTAGCACCAGAACTTCAGCTCAACAGGAAACTTATTTTTTTTCATTTTCACAGTGAATTTTCTGCTCTTCAAAGGCACATACATTTAAACAACTGACAAATCTTCCAGGGCATAAAGTCACATGTATCAAACAACATTTGATTAGTTAATTACAAAGGAATTCACAATTTGAGAAAGCTGTTTTTTCCATTCAAATCTTGGTTGAATATGTGAGACCAGAGGGTCAATGGTTGTTCTTGTATTGTTTCAGTGGTGCTGACTCTCCGTGACCCCATTTGGGGTTCTGCTGTTAAAGATACTATAATAGTTTGTCATTTTCTTCTCCAGCTCATTTTTTCAGATGAGGAACTTTGACAAACAGGGCTAATTGACTTTCCCAGAATCTAGTACGTGTCCAAGGTTGGATTTGAATACAGCTAAGGTCAACAGGTGATAGAAATCTAACATTAAGTACACTACGAGCATCCCAGGATGATCTGGGATATTGCGTACACTCCCTCTCCCTAGGTAGCCTCTTTTAAGTCTAGACCCATGAATATGACCTAGATTTAGTTCGTGTGTAGGCTGGCATTTAACGAAAAGGGTGATAAGTTTGGCTTTTGGACACTCTTTGAGGTCCAGGAGCAAGCGTGCCTAAGCAGAATCTGTGCTCATATCCACAGGGCAGCCAAGGTGGGGAATTGGACAAAACAGCCCACCTCTCCATCCTAAGCCTGTTTCCATCCCAAAGAGAAGGAAGCCTTAAGGACGGAGTTACTTTTTATAATTTCTTCTTACTGCTTAGTGTCACATTAAGGGGATAAGACTTCATCATAAAAAGCAAGAGTCCTTTCATACTGAGTCATTAGGTTAGGAACAGCTTTCCTTCAAATAACTGAGTCACAGATGTGGTTGGATAATTTCCAATGTGCCCAAATGCTGTTAGTATATATGGTCATCTGTAATTAGGAAAGCCACTTTCATCATGTCCTGTTCAGCCTCCACTATATAAAAATGAATATAAAATAGTAATGACTATCAAGAAGTTTATGCTATACTAGGAAAAACTACACAGCTTAGAGAAACCTAATACTATTTTATTGTATGTAATAGAAATAGCATTGGTTACAGAGGCTCAGGTCATTTAAATCAGCAGGAAGGACATTCTTGGACTTGGTCTAGAATCCTTAGGGCATAAAAGTCAACCTTATGACAGTTTGATGTTCCTGAGCTTCAGGAGAATGCCTACTGTATTATGAGACTTATAATTTACAATTGTTGCTGTCTTGAAGAGTGTGGAGATAGAAGGAAATAGCGATTCTTTCTAATAAATTGTTTCTTTCTGATTATGTTTTGGTAAATTTATTTTATTGACTTTTACTGTCCCTAATTTTTCAATTATGTTCGATTCTGAAGCTTTAATCATTGGACTAGCCTGAGGTATGTCCTACCCAGAGAATTTTGATAATTATATAACAATGGTACAAATAACATTGTTCTAAAGTTCCTTGGGAGGGAGATTCTTTAACATACAAAGATTAATTTAGGAGAAATTGTTTACAAATTTTTCAAGAACAAAAGCTGACAATGACTCAGAAAAATACATTTCAAATGAAAATTCAATGTACTATAGTTCTAAACTAGTCCAAATGAGGGGAAAAGATTGAATCCATTAGGTAGCACATTTCCTGCCTAGAATGTCACTAGTAAAGAAGTCTAGAGAACAGAAACGTCCCATAGAACATCCTAACACCGATGGTCAGCCTGGTCAAGTTCAATTTTGAGGATATAAATTATAACTTAATCAAAGATTATAGACTAGTTCATGCTTTTGGATATTGAGGACAGGGTCTGACCAAAAGCACATTCTGTGGAATACTCCAGGGGGGAGAGAGATAGAGAGAGAGAGAGAGAGAGAGAGAGAGAGAGAGAGAGAGAGAGAGAGAGAGAGAGAGAGAGAGAGAGAGAGAGAGAGAGAGAGAGAGAGAGATTATGTATAAGGGCAAGAAGGAATCCCAGATCTAGCACAAAAGGACTTAAACTTGTGTATGGCATAGGAACATGTGCCAAATGACAGCTTTTTGCTCGATATTAGTTGAGACCCAGAATCAGGGCAGAACAAGAAGAGGATCCAATCCTGGGCCTGATATTCCACGATGTGGAATGGTTGCAGGATGTAATCTATCAAATAAGAGAGGATCAAGTTCAGCAGCAAGCAGAGGTTGTTATCATGACAGGGACCCCCAGACACAAACCCAGAATGAAATGACTCCAAAATATGTGCAAGCAAAGCCTCAAAGCAAAACACAGGTTGAGAATAAATTCAACTAGAATTCCAAGAAGAGATGAGGGAATAGTTTTTTAAAAACACTTTAGTTTTTTTTTTTTTTTTTTTTAATAAATTAGATGAGAGCCCTAGAGAAGGGGAAAATGGAAAGAAATGAGAACTATGGAAGAATTAGAAAAAAGTATGGCAAAAGAATCATAAAACTTTGCCAAGTCACAAACTCTAAAAGTTAAAATGAAACAAGCTATTGGTAATGATTCCATGAGTCAGTGTGTGTTCATCCTTCATTACTGAAGAAGGCCATGCCATCAGAGAAATGATGACATGACTTGCATTTGACTTTGCTCTGAGTGAGGGAGGGCTGTGCAGGTCACCAGCCTCACTTCTCCTCCAGAGCCATCTGAATCCAGTGGCTAGATATTCATCAGGATGACTGGAGATGACCCAGGATGAGGCAATTGGGGTTAAGTGACTTGTCCAAGGTCACACAGCTAGTGAGTGTCAAGTGTCTGAGGTGAGATTTGAACTCAAGTCCTCCTGACTCCTGCACTTGTGCTCTATCCACTGCACCACCCAGTAAAAAATATTGAAATACTGTTAAAATTTGGGGAAAAAGAGAAGAACATATAAAGTATATCCTAGCAAAAATATCTTAGCTGGAAAACTAAGGAGAATTAAAAAAATAAGAATCATTGGGCTACCTGAAAGCCATTACTTAAAGAAAGAATAAAAAAAAGCCTAGATATCTTATTTTAAGAAATCTAAATATTAAACTATCCAGACCTCTTAGAAGTAGAGAGCAAACTGGAAATAGAAAGAGTTCACTAGTCTCCTCCTGAAAGAAATTTCAAATGAAAACTGCCAGGAAACTTAGAGGCCAAACTCATAGCTTCCAAGTCTAAGGGAAAAGATGACTACAGACTAGAAAGACTTCTGGTACCAAGAAGCCACAGTCAGGATTACACCATTTAGCATCTACTACCATAAAGGAATGGAGAGCTTGGTATATAATATTTCACAAGGCAAAGGAAATATGTTTAGAGCCAAGAGTACTCATGCAGAAAAACTGAATCTAGTTCTCCTGAGGAAATGACTTTTAATGAAATAGAGGACTTATAAGTATTCCTGACAAAAAGATCACAGCTATAAATAAACTTTGAAGTGCAAACAGAGGAGTTAAGAGAAACAGAAAAAGGTAAACATGAATGTACAATCAAAAAAGACTCAAGAAGAGTGAAGTGCTTATAAAATAATACAAGGATACACGTCCTCTTTGAATCCTATTATCAACAAACAAAACAAGTTTTCACATGATTATGTCTGAAAAAGACGATGTCTCATTCTTCTCTCTATCAGAAGATGAGTAGCATGCTTCATCATTATCCCTCTGGAATTATGGCTAGTCATTATATTTCTAAGAATTTAGCATAGCAGTGTTTCATCACACCCCTATACCATAACTTGTTTTTCTATTCTCCAACTTTTTGGATTCCCTCAAGTTCCCATTCTTTGCCACCTCAAAATGAGCTCTAAATATTTTAGTACATCCTTAGAATTTATTTTGCTTGGGACTAATTTCTCTCTTTATCTGCCTTATCTCCAATTTTCTCAACCATGATGCCAGAGGATTAATGATGAAAAATGCTACCTAGCTCCTGATAGAAAGGTGAAGGACTTTCTTTTGAACATGAACAATGTGGAAATTTGTTTTCTTTGACTTTATATGTTTGCACCAGTTTTACTTTTTCTTTCTTTTTCATTTGGGGCAGAGTTTTGCTGATTAAAAATAATTTAAAAAGATCAAATCATTGGGCCTAAAAGATAGATTAATAAAGGAACCTAATGGACCAAATAAAATGCATAGAGTTGAAGAAAGGGAAGCTATAAGAAGCTACATGGATCAGAAGTATGGAAACATAGGGAGAAGCAGGTTCTACTAAGAAAGTTCCAGGACACTGGAACTGAGGCTGTTTGGGTCAATCTGGTAAAGGTAATGTCAGGATAGACACTCTGTGGCTGAAACTTCCAAACTACAGAATGAAGGTAGTATTTCTGTTTCTGTGTTCTCCTCTTAAACTTTCTTATGAAAGCTTAAAACTTTCTCCTGGGAACAGGGAAGTTTGTTTACCTTTATTTGTTTTAGACATTTGCTTTGTACTACATAAAACTGCTTAACCATAGGCCATTGCTACACTGGGAGTACTTGTTGGAAAAACACTTAGGAGGAGGTAACTGAAGAAAAAATAAAAACACAGAAAAAACAAAAACATCACCAGAGGAGAGATAGAGATAGCTCTTAACACTTACTTGTTTTTGCTACAACAGCATGCTATCTCTGACTTGGCATGTAGAACTAACAAAAGATTAAAGAAAATGTTAGATATTTTTAAGCTACCCTTCAGAGCATTCATGTAGCATTTATCCCCGCCCCCTCCTGGTGCCAAATGCCATTTGAGCAATTCGTCAGTAGTTGGGTAAGGGACAAATAGAAGCGATTGAATATTTTTGATCACCACTGCACCCTACCAGTTCTATATTATAGAATCCATGCAGGTTGCCAATATTCATTAGAAAGGAAGACTTCAAAAAAGAATTCCCTTCAATGATAAAAAAAGGAAATTCCCCTAAAGCTCTATTCTGCTTCCCATGGCAGTGTGGTATGGAGTGGACCATAGTATCCTGAAGTCTATAATAAGAAAAGCAAAACTTCTAGCAGGTGTCAGCAAGATAGAAAGCCTTTTATAATGGCTGTGGTCATTGGATCATAAGATCATATTATTGTGTATTCTTCATTTTCAAAGGAACCAACCAACATCACAGAGTGATTGCTTGATCTGTGCATGACTTGGATTTAAGTGAGGCAGGGATGAACAAAGTTCTTACTCTCTCTTCCAGAGTCATTGAAGTCCAATAGCAACACAAAATACCAGGATACACCAGGATAACTGGTGATGGCCTTGGATGCAGTGGTTGATCTTGGCATTTTTGATGTCTGACCAAACACTCCCCAGAGCCTATGTTAGCTACCTTCATGGCTGTTGGAACAAATTGTTCTCATTTGCCCACTCCATCAGGGAAAGTCTTCATATGCTTAGTGTAGGCAACCTATCCTCACCCTCACCCCTGCACTCACCAATAGGTTTGAGGCCGTTGGTTGCCCTCAACATAGTTTAACCCTTCTGCCAAGATGATTTACTAGGGTGTGGGCACAGTACACGTTACAGGGTTTTTGAGACAAAGGTGAGAGTTGAGTGCAAGGTAGGCACCAAAGGTGGATGGGTAGCCTGAAAAGAACTCAGCAAGCCCTTATACCAGAGGTGCTACTGCGCCTTTCACAGCTCCCATACAACCCATAAAATAATGTATTTAGAGCTGCAAGGAATTTTAGAGGTTATCTAACCCTACTCCTTCATTTTCATTTGAACTGAGTAAAGCCCAGAGAAATTGAATAAATTGACTGATGTCTGCTGCCTGAGGATTGGCCTGGTTGATTGTGGAGCATTATCAATAGAAAGTTGGGCAGCTCAAGATGAATTTTCCAGCCAAAGTTACTTATGAAGTAGAGAATGGCATGGTCAGTGGACGACATCCTCCCATCAGTGAAGTAATCCATTCATTTACTCATCCATCTAACATGTAAGCCTTTAAAAATTAAAGGACCAAGAGCCTTTGTAGAAACCTTGACTTGTTGCATCATCAGACTGTGTACTAAATACAATTAGATGAACTCATTCTCCATACTACTTGCTTGGTGTTCATGCCTCCACAGAACTAATGTGCAGAATCCTAATACCAAAACAAACTACCCTAGAACAAACAGCTGATTTTCACTTCAACAGATGTGGTCCTAAATTCCCAAAACACTACATACAGGTGTATGTGTGAATTATTCAAAAGAGAATTATTCAAAAATTAAATTTTTAATGTGTTTAAAATTGATTTAACTAAAGACAAAACATTATTAGAGTCATTAAGCAACAACTCAAAGGTATTCTCCTAAATAGTCTTTTCTCATTTATAGATATCTTATGTTGTAGGACATAATGTTTTAGTGTTGGTCAAATAAAATATATATCTATAATTTACATTTATTGGTCTTCTATTTTATATAGAATCCCTAGGGCTCTGATTTCCCTCTGGAAACTCTGTGTATGACTTTGCCAACTGAAAAAAAAAATCTTTGTAAATTTTAACAAGTTGCTGATAAATTTCTGCAGCACATATTTTCTTTTTTCATTTAAAAGTCAAATCACAGCACTCATGTCATCTGGAAACAATACCTAGGAGAGCAAAATGCACCAATTTATAGTGTTGCCGCACATAAAAAAATCACACATAATGTACCAGTTGATAGTAATTATCTTTTTTAAACTTTCTTTTTGAACAGCTCTCCTATAAATAGCCCTTAATGAAGGTATCAACTCTCAATTAAATGAATCAGCTCTTAAGTTGAGGACAAAAATGTAAACCAAAGCAGGCTCCTAAGTCACTGATGGTGGGATAACAGTGTTAGAGGGTACCTCAGAGGCCACTCAACCCAAACTCCTTCTTTTAGTAAGTATTAAATCAACTATTCTTGGCACAGTAGTTAGAGAGGCAGGCCTGGAATCAGGAAGACTGAGTTCAAATCCAGCTTCAGACACTTATTAGCTGTGTGACCCTGAGCAAGTCACTTAACCCTGTTTGCCTCAGTTTTTTCATCTATAAAATAAGTTGGACAAGGAAGTGGCAAAAACCTCTCCAGTATCTTTGCCAAATGAAGTATTTGTCAAATGAGATTATGAAAGTTTGGATATGAGTGAAAAAACTGAATGACAAAAATAAATTCATCATGCACTGTGCCATTGTGTCAGGGGATGGGAATATATATATATATATACACACACAAAGGAATGAAGCAATGCCTATTCAAAAAGAGATTGCAGTCTAATGAGGGAGAAATTAAGTATACACATACACATACACACACAGCTTAAATGAAAGTAATAAGTAGTTTAGAAGGAGACTGTTAATGCTTGGTGGGGATCTGGAAAGGCTTCATGCAGACGTTGGTATTTGAGATGCATTTTAAAGAGGAGGAATATATAAGGAAGAGGAAAGGAAGTAGTGAATTCCGGGAATGGGGTCTGCCCACTGCAAAGGCATGGAGATAGGAAATAAAGGGTGAGAAATAGGGAGATCAATTTGGTCAGTGTCAAACGTAGAAGAAAGATTGAGAAGGATTAGTATTGAGAAAAGACTATCGGATTTGTCAGTTAAGAGATCTCTGATAATTTTGGAAGGAACAGTTTTAGTTGAGTGATGAGGCTGATGGCAAGATTGCAAAACTCTGACAAATGAGTAGTAGAAGAAGTAGCCGAATTAAGTGTAGTCATCGTTTGTCACGGAGTTTTGCTGAAAAAAGTTAGGGCTAGTAAAAGAGTCCAGGGAATCCTATGAAGGACCTTACTGTTCCCTCCCCTTTGCACCCAGTCAAGAAGGGATTGACCTGTTGGGAAAACCATCATATGTGTAGGATCTTTGCACTTTCAAGTCATTTGGAAGTCAGACTCATAGACTAGGAGGGAATCAGGGGTGCCATCTCATCACAAAAAGGTGGGAAATTGTTGCCATTTGAATTGATTAAATTCTTAGAAAATCTGGGGTAGACTATCTCTTGAGTCTAACCAGTTTGGGCAGCGACTGGTCTTAGCTCAGTCCTCACTGTCTCAACCTGACAATAATTATAGTACTTCCAGCCTTAGAGGGGTACAGGTAAAGTTTATGTAGGATAGTCTATAGTAAAACATCTGTTAAATATGCTAACTAGTTGATTTAGGGTTAGATTAGGGAGTGGTTAAGGAGTGGTTAATTTTTAAAGCAACATGCACTTTTGGTATCTACTGAGAAAACATTTTACCCAGAGTTCTTCGGGAAATAGACCAAGTGGGGAGAGGGTTCCTGGGGGTGTGGTTTTAGGCCTGAAACATCACTAAGTCAACTAAGAGTCAGAACTGACTAAGGAATACTAGGCTGCTCTCATCAATGTCTTGTTAGACGAGATAAATATAAAGGAGTACACATATGTCTAAGTCTAAGATACAGTCAGTGAGTAGTAAATGTCATCATGACCCAGTACACATCTAGTTCAGTCAGTACACAGCTGGTTCAAACTAATCAATTGTATTGGTGCAGTTGACTACTGTATCAGGAAGGGAGATAATGGTTGTTGCTAGGGCAAGTTGTGTCCTTGGGCTGGGGAAAAGTGCCTGGGATACTGTTTTGAGGCTAGGGAGAAATGTGATTTTTAGAGAGAAATGTGATTTTAGAATTGGGGTCCAAGCACAAGTGTCCCATCAGAGAGGGGTTGAAAATTAGATAGCAAGGAGTGGGAAGGAGGTTACAGGATGCCATCTGTTGAAGAAAAGAAGTGATGAGATCAAGTTTATAAAGAGAAGGCAAAGGGTCCCCTCTTTTTCCATGGTAGGAGTAGAGAGTGGGAGACAAAGTCAAGAGGTATTTAGATGAAGAGAATGAGAGTAGATAGCATTCATGTTGAATGATTTTTTTTTCTTCATTGAATAAGAGCAAGTTTTTCAGCTGAGGGGGAAGAAGGGAAGATCGAGGAGTGCTTTGGAAAGGAAGAGATTGGGAAGACATTGTGAGAGTGAAATGGAGCATGAAATATAGAGAAATAAAAGGATTGCCTTGCTTCAGTGAGGATCTACTTTGGGTTGGATAAAATGAATTTGCAATGTACATGTCCAGAATAGTTGTGAGGCTTCCTCCAGCTTTGTTTAGTAGCTCATGAGCAGGCATACTGGGAGTAATTCAGGACTCAAATTTAATAAGAGGAAACTGAATGCCAAGCAAATAATGTGTTCATCCTTCATTGCTGAAGATGGTCTTCATGCCATCGGAGGAGAAATGACATGACTTGCACTTGACTTTGTTTTGGGTGAGGGAGGACTGTGCAGGTCACCAGCCTCACTTCTCCTACAGAGCCATCTGAATCCAGTGACCAGATATTCATCAGGATGACTGGAGATGACCCAAGATGAGGCAATTGGGATTAAGTGACTTGCCCAAGGTCACACAGCTAGTGAGTGTCAAGTGTCTGAGGTGAGATTTGGCCCTCCTGATTCCTGCAATGGTGCTCTATCCACTTCACTACCTACCTGTCCCCTCCAGGCAAGTAAAGTTACTTGCTCAAGGTCCTAAAGTCGCAATTTCAAATGTAACATTTGAACTCAGGATTTCTAATTCCAGAAGTTCTGTTCTTTTCACTGATGTAAACAACATGCTTATGGTGTTCACACACACACATACACAAATTAAGAAAGCATCTTTCATAAAGTGTTAGAATTAGAAAAAAATTCAAAGAAAATGAGATTTAAATGGTTATTATTAGTTTCAGTGAAAAGCATGATGAACTTGATCTTTGATGTGTCAGGAGGTTACCAAATTTACCTGAGAAGAATAAGAAATAGAGATGTCATATACCGTCTTCCACAATTGTGAGATCTTCTACTTAGACGTATCAAACCTGCACATGCTGCAATGATGTTAAAGTCCTTCATCCTGTCAAAAATGAAAATATATTTTCAAATCTAAAGACCACTTTATAAGTGTTCCTTGCATACAATTTTTGCAGTGGATACCTGTGTTTAGCCTCAGATCTTTCTGAGCCTGTCTGGTTATTGTGCCATACAGGAGGAATGACCTTGATGACACAAGAGGCCTTCTCTACCTCTGATTGCCATTGTTGAATTTGGTCCTGATTAATGATGAAGCTATTTAAGTACTCAAAGGTGTATAAATGATTATACATTTTTATAATAGGTCTTACTGGCAGAGAGAGTTAGCACATTGTTATTACCAGTATTCACAGCTTTTCTAAATTGAAAATTAAAATTGAGGAGAAAATAATATTTGACATATTAAGCAAATCGCAGCATTTTTCTTAGATTATCCTAAATAAGAATTTTGATTTGGTAAAGATTTCCGACTAGAGCTAATCCTCCCCATCCCATCTTTATTGTAGAGATAAGGAAAGGAAGATCCAGTATTTGTAATTGGGCTAAGGTCATACAGAAAGTAGCAGAGCTGGGAGTGAAACCCAGGCTTTGACTTTGATACCCTGCCTGCTCCTTTTTCAGTAGAATTAGATGGAAGCAAGCCAAGAGAAAGGGGCAATGTTGTGAAGTAGAGTGACATTAGCATTGCAGGTAAAGGAGGTCAGGAATAAGAATTTCTGTTGTGTTTGCTATATACTGGTCACTGTGCCAGGTGCTCTGTCATTTATTACATATGTAAATTTAAGCAATAGTATAACTTATCTGGGCCTCCATTTTCTGACCTTAGAAAGGAATGAATTAAATCACATTAGAAAGATTAGAGTGAAAACCCTCTCTAGGACATTTAGAGCTGACTGTATGCTGGTCACTTAACCTCTCTCTGCCTCCGTTTCCTGACTTGTGAAATAGAGAGTTTGGACTCTTCATTCATTCAACAGTAAATGTTATTTAGATAGGTAATATGGGGGATGGACTGTAGTCACTGTGAGTCAGGAACATCTGAATTAAAATCCTCAAATGCTAGATATGTGACCCTGAGTTACTGATGAACTTTTATGTGCCTCAGTTTCCTCATTTGTAAAATGAGTAGTGATTTGCTGAGTAGGTGCTGGGGATGAGGGGAGGGGCAGGGTGGGTATTGAATACTAATTGAAGCTGTCTGCTAAGACAGCAAGTTTAAAGAGAACTCTCTCACTTGATGGTTATCCATTCAAATTCAGATGCAGTATTGTCAGGTATGGTAAGAGGGAAAGTGTGGAAGCAACCAGCCATACTTTATAGAGAATAGACCTATGTGCCTTTTGGGCATTTATAGCTACAGTTTCCAATCCAATTTCATTTGTAGGAAATTCGAGGTCAAATAATCTATCAAGCTTATCTCCTTCATGCCTAGCATAGCCAGTTTCCAATCCCTCCTTCCTTCCTTTCTTTCCTTCTTTAATCCCTTCATTCACTCCTTTGTTCCTTTCTCCCTCCCTTACCTCCTTTCCATCCTCCCTTTCTTCCTTCTTTTTTCTTCCCTTTCATCTTCTTCCTCCCTTCCACAAACATTTATTGAGCAAATAGGTTTTTTTTTTTCCACTTTATTGCCAGGCACAATTACTTACTGCACTCTAGTTCAAACACCCACACATTGGCACCAGTTCTGCCTTGTCAGGGAGAATGAAAACATCTCCAAGGGCAAATAATCTAAGAATCAAGCTCATCTCCTGTTCTGGATTTAAGTGCCACAGACCTCTGCTTGTTTACCCACCTGCATCCCAAGGCTCCTTGCCTACTTAGGTCTTCAACACCTGCCTATCCCTGACTGACCTCTAATACAGAATCACCTTCCTAATACATCATCCCTGACTTTCCTGACTTCTGACACTTGTCTATTTCTTAGGCTTTATCATGACAACCTGAATCTTTTATACTTTTATTTCTTAATATCTGATTCCTGCAGTTAAACAAGAAAGCAAAATGTATTATATACATACCATATACCGAACATCACATCTAGAGGTTGGTTACATAATTTAAATAACATACACACACCCTCTCATGGTGATTGCAGCCTAGTTAAGGCAGAAGAGATAAACAAATTGTTCTAACCCATCATATTACATAGCAAGTGCATTAGAAGTCTGGGAAGAAAGGGAGAGAAGATTCTAAGGAGAAGATGGCATTTGATTTGAGGTATATATCTTTCTGAATTTACTCTGACCTTTTTTCCTGTTCCTCTCCTTTCACACTGGAATTTTGAATACTATTTAATCCTTAATTCTCCCACTTGCAATCTAAACTATGACATGGCTCTCCTAGTACTGAACTCTACCATGCAGGAACTCCTCTGTTCTGCCTATACTTTGGAAAGGCACAAGGAAAGTGGATGTGTTTTATCACTCATTTCCCCATTATTCAGAGGGATACATCTGTTCATTTCGAGAATCACATAGGTAGCATCTAAGAGATCTGAAATTTGAACAGGATCTTTTGCACGTGATAACTATTACTCAGAGCTGTGATATTGTGGTTGGATTGCAGCTCTAGTCCTTTTCTCTAGATCTACTGCCCACCACCTTTGGTACTATCAGAAATCAAGGCAACTGAAAAGGTGTTTGAATGCCACTGACTTTTAAAAGCAAACTCTGCGGAAACCCATTAATGACAAAATGCCTCATTAGACTCGGCAATCTTACACAATTAACAGATTTAATCATTTAGCATTCCAACACTTTCATTAAATGTATAATTTCATATGTGGAATGATTATTCATTTATCAATAGGAGATGGCTCTACTCCAGAGTAGAAGTAAAAACACAATTAGGGACACTATGGCAAAATACTTATCTAGGAGTCATATGGGTGCACATTGAATGTGCAACCCTTCATAAGACTTTATAGCTGAGCTCATAACTCTCAGAGGACATAATGCCTCTAAATAGACTGGATCATTAGCAAAATTACATAGCTAATGAAGGGCAAATTAATGGAGCTCTGTAACATTTTATAAGCCTGTAAGAACAGCAACTTGTCGTACATCACTGGGAAATAATTGCAGGAGAGTTGCTCGAATGAACTCATTAAGTCTTAACAACACAAACTGGGCAGTTTATCCTCTATGGAGCAGCTCCTTCAAAGAGGTTTTCCTCTTTAGCCTGGGTTCTGGGAAGCAGATTTCATGCCAGGGAATGTAGATATACATTCTAGCCCAACTTTCTATAATCTAAAATAACAGACTCAGAGACGCCATGCTGAGAGAGGGGTAGGAAAATAGAGATGTTGTACCCCACAGCAAAGAGTTAGTGAACTGTCAAATTACCAAGATATTAGATCTGTTGTTGTAAAAATAATTTCTTTTTCAGATTTTACTCTACCTCCTCTGACCTACCTTTTTTTTAACCAAAAGGCTGAAGAAAAAGAAAAAAAAAGAGCAATAAAACTTATTTGGACTGACAAGGTCAGCAATCTGTAGAAGTTATACCCTATAGTCTTCAAGCATATACACAGAATAATGATGACATTTACAATAGGAGAGCATGGATGGAACTATATGTCTTAAAATAATTAGCATCAGCACGGAGCATTCTCATTAGGTCTGAATGTGACTAATCTAAATTTGGAACTCCTTTTGCAAATATTCATGAGTGCCTGAATTAGGCCTTTATGTAATTATAAGTAAAAGCATCATATCAATCAAATGAAAGCCTACAATTCTGCTGTTCTCCAGCCATCTATCGAGAGGGAACCATTATGGCTCAAAAGAAGAAAGGCCACTCCTTAGTGTGCTGCTACCAACCTATTTGAAATATCATGAAAAAGGCAGGATTACCAACATTTGTAATAGGAAGGGAAGATTACTTAGCATCAGTACCCAATTCAAATTCATTTGAGAATTAGTGTGATCCTTAGGGAAGGATTGCTGGATTTGAAGTCACAGTATATTGGTTCATGTTATGGCTCTGATATCATATGTAAATATAAAAAAAATTACTCAAAATCTATTATTTAAGTGGTAAGGGGAGAGAAAACTAATGCAAACTATCATTTCCTAGTCAAGCACCATGACTCAAGTCCCAAAATGCCCCAGATATATAGAGAAGGCAGAGAAATCTCGGGGGAGTAAAGGATAGGGCACATTTTAGCTAAAAGACAGAATAATGATGCTTTGAAGCTTCTTGGCCCTGGGCGAGTCACTTGAATTTCCTCAGTCTCAGTTTCCTCTTCTATAAAATGAGAAGGTTGGACTAGATTTTCCTGGTCATCGTTCTAGGTCTATGATCCTAAGTAATTTGATTTTTCTGGTCGCAGTTTCTTCATTTATAAACTGAGGTAAGACTAGATGACTTTTAAGTTTACTTGTAGCACAAATTCTAAAATAATTCAGCAATGATTAATCAAAAACCCAGTCTGTGCCAGCACTGTGCTAGATGTTGAGAACATAATGACATGGTGGAAAGAGTCCCTGCTTTAAAGCAGTTTGCATTATACTGAAAGAAAACAATAGGTATATAACTCTCTAAAGTTATATAAAGTAAATGCTGCAGATGAGATGGGAAAAACTACTAATAACAAGGATCAGAACTTGTGGTCCTTGATATTAGGATGAGAGTTGAAATTTGCTAGAAGATTCCAGGAAATGGAGTCAAGAAGGGAGAATATTCCAAGTGTTGGTGACAGTCTATGCACAGAAGCTAGAGGAAGAATTTAGTATATCAGAGAAGTAAGGAAGCCAAATTGACTGAATCCTAGAGAACATGAGCTGGAGGGATATGATACCAGTTTAGAAACCTATGTTGGAGCCAGATTGTTAGGGACTTTAAATATTTAACAGGGGATTTTGTATTTTATCCCAGAAGCAAGATGGAGTCATTCAAGTTTCTCCAGCAGAGGAGTGATGTGGTCAGACATGAATTTTAGGAATGGTAGCTGCGTGGAAGATGGATTGGAGACCAGGAGAAATGGGAGGCAGAGAGACTATTATAATAGTTACATGAGAGGTGATGAGTACTTGAACTAGGGTGATGGTCATGTGACTGGAGAGAATCAGAAAAATGAGAGAAATATCAAATCAGAATTGTGAGAGGAAGAAACAGAAAAAGAAATAGGGACCATACTTAGGAAGAGAAAATAGCCATCTTGGCTATCTATGTGGGTGCAATTTTATCCCAAGTCTATCTTTGATGGATCTATCAATATTCATTGGTACCTATTATAATAATGACTTACATTTACATGGCTCTTTCCAGTTAACAGGTTATTTTATTTCTTTTGACCACCAAAACAATCCTGAGATGAAGGTAGTATTATTATACCAATACTAGAGATCAAAAAAGCAAAAGCTGTGTGACCTGAAAGGCTGTGACCCACTTTGGTTCATGCAATTAGAAAGAGGAAAAACTCATTCATATTCCATCCTAAATCTTCTGATTTCAGAACCATTATTCTCCACTACACGACAACAGCTAATGTGTAAGTTCCACAATGTGAAGATACATATGAAGATATAAGAAACTAAGTACGTTACTGTGGGCTGGCCTGTTTAAGGAAGGCTTTACAGAACAGGCTGAAAGTCCTTCTATGTCACTCTGGTAGAGAGGATAGGGAGAATGTCAGGGGATAGATAAATAGTTGTATGAATAAAGAAATGAATGAGAGAATGTATTTTAATACCGTATTTATCTTCTACACCATATCTTTGAACTGAAGTACTAAAGGAGATAGTGATATCTAGGACTAGTAGGAGTTGATGGGAAACGAGGGAAGGGGAAGATATGTCACCTAAATATTGGACCAAGCTTTGGTTGTTCATGTTTTGTACTTGAAGAGGACCAAGGGCATCATTATTTGGGGTCACAGCACAGTGTGTTCGACTCTGGATGATTCAGAAGATTTTCTCACAGGTCAGGCACAAATAGTCCCTTTGAACGCTTCAGATGGATATGTCTCTAGATAAGGGCATCTCATGTTTCCTCTCTGTTAATGCAATTCTGCTTTGCTTATCGAACACAGCGCCTTCTTTGATGCAGACATGCCATCCTGGGTTGTCCTATACCAGTATCTCCTGTGTCTCACAATCAGTACTAAAGTTCTTTAGAAAGAACTTGAGAGTATCCTTGTAATCCTTCTTCAGGCTTCCATGTGAGTGTTTGTCTTGTATGAGTTCTTTGTAAAATAATCTTTTAGGTACACCTACAGCTAGCCAATTGGAGTTGCCCTCTCTGCAGTAGAGTTTGAATGCAATTCAACTCAAGAGAGGACCTCAGCGTATGGTCCCTTATCTTGAGAGATAATCTTCAGAATCTTCCTAAAAGAATTCAAATGGAAGAGGTTCAATTTTCTATCATGATGCTGGTAGACTGTTCAGGTTTCATAGGCATACAGCAATGAAGTCAGCATAACAGTACTCTCTCATACTTTCTTTTGGAACCTTCCAAATGATGAGGTAGCTCTGGCAATTCCTGTGTTAACCTCATCATCTCTGTGTACATGCCTGGAGTGTATACTGCCAAGGCAAGTGAACTTATCTATAGCATTTAAATTTTCTCCATTTGCTGTTGATGGTTCCATATATGAATGGTGTAATGCTGCCTGGTGGAGAATCTGTGTTTTCTTGGTACTAATTGTGAGGGCAAAATTAGTGCAAGTTTTAGAGAAACGATCCATACTCTGCTGCATCTCAGCCTCAGAGGCTGCACTGAGGGCACAATCATCTGTGAACAAAAAGCTTTGCACCAACTCTCCCTTCCTTTTAGTCTTGGCTTATAGCCTTTCCATGTTAGTTCATTATCAGTGCAGTAGCTGACCTTGTCATTTTCAACTTCATTAAAGGTATCTCACAACTTCGTGGAAAACAAGCTAAAAATATGAGAGCAAACACACAATTCTGATTCACTGCATTAGTGATTGGGGGAGCTTGAGATCATCATCTTTTATTCAGAACCCATTATGAAGCTGGCATACAGTCCTGATGAACTTCTCTGGACAAGCAATTTTTGCTATGATCTTCCATAAGCTCATGTGACTGACAATGTCAAAGCTCTTGGTCAGGTCAACAAAAAATGTTTACAGACTTCTGTTCTGCTTCTGGCATGGAGTTGCCAGGCAGGAAACACTGTGTTGAATGTTTTTCTCTGAAGCCATACATATTTTAGGGCATCTTTTCTAGCTCCATCATTATGTCAGGAAACAAGCAGTGTAGTCCTTTAAAAAGCTGCTCAAACACCCAGTAGACTGCTGAATCCCACTGCTGTTTCAGTCTAGTGCGAAGATGGACCTATTCCCTGGGTCACTTCTGTGCAAGGTTGTGATTACAGTTCCCAGTATACTCATACCTGCTGCTTTATTACTTACACCTTGCCACAGAACTTCAAAGTAGGTAATCTAGCAAAATAATAAAAAAGTAAAATAATGAGGATGGGTTGTGTCTTGATTTGTGAGTGAATTGGATTTCATTAAGGAAGTGTTGCACAAAGTGACCACCTCACTCTCTCTCCCAAAATCATCAAAAGCCAACGACAAGACAAAAGTTAACGGCCCTGGGCCAGTGGTAATGGCTCAGGATGAAGTGGATGACCGTAGTGTCTTCTATGTCTTATTAAGCTCTAAGTGCTACACAACTCCTTCTTGGCCCATTGGAATTCACCCATTCTGCCAGTGTAAGTGTCCTCATGCTTGGGGTAAACATCCCTCTAACTCATCAATAAGTTTGAGGCTTGTCAATTACCATCAACCTGGCCGCTTAGTTACCTGCTGAAATGTTTTTTACCAGGGTATGACCACTGTGCATGCTGCAGCTTCTTGGAAGTACAAGTGAGAGTTGGGTGATAGGTAGACACCAAAGATAGATGAGCAGTCTTGAAAGAACTCAGTAATTTATCACACCAGGGGTGCTAGTCCTCCCTGAATACTGCTTACACCTCATGATCAGAAGGGAAGGCAGCTATAGAGTTTCAGAGCAAAGGTAAAGTTCAGAAGGTAAAGGAGCTAGGAAATGACTTTCTGGTTGGAAAAAGAAATAACGAAATTAATAAAATAATTATGGTCATTCTCACTGGCAGGTTTTAGGATATGCAAATATGATTACTTTTTTTAAAAAAAAAATTTCTTATTGTGGAAACGAAAGACTCATAGAGGAAATTGAGAGGTCAAGTTTGGTAGATCTTCCTTGATGTAGAGATAAAACCTTGCAGAGCTGTGACTGACCAATGACAAGGGTCACCTATGGAGTTTTGGAGACAAAATTGGAAGGACTGTGGCACACTGAAATGCTGAATTTTAATTCAGAGCATAAGTTCAAAGTTAAATGAGTGATTATTATAAATATCCAGATTAACTACAAAGGACATATGAAAGAAAAAGTTCTCTGTACCCAGAGAAACAACTGATAAATAGAAATATGTATGCAATAATTTTATATATACACATATACATACATACACATGTGTATATGTGGGTGTGTATATTCATACACACATATATTTATATATGTGCATATGTTTGTGTATATATGTATAGAAGTATATATGGCTATGGGTATGTGTATACATATATGTATATATATACATATTTATATCTAATAGTAGCAATCTCTAGGGTAGAGGAAAGGAAGAAAAATATAAAATAGAAAAAATAGATTTATTATATATGAATGTATATATATTTTACATATGTAATAGGATAACAAGCTATACATAATAGATTTTCAGTTTCATATATAATATTTTTATATGATACTATGTTATGGAAATCCTTGTTTTATCCCATGCACTTAAAACAAACAAACAAATCCAGGTCATGCCATTTACTACTTATGTGGCCTTCAGCTCTCTAGGCATCACTTCTCTAATTTACAAAATGAAAGGGAAGGACACAAGTAGATCCTTCCCAGCTCCATATCTGTTATCCTATTACTGGGAATATTGACATCATAACTATAACTTAGGAAAATATTTGATTCTCTTAAAAACTGGACAGGATTAATGGTCACATAATACAGGGGTAGCTCAAGCAATGGTTGCAAAGAGTTAATTAAGAAATTTAATTAAATTTAGATGCCTATATTTCTTTTCCTTCGTATAATTATGTGCATTTTGATAATAAATATAGTGATTACTAACGTTCCTTAATGTTTGTGCTTAGAGTAGCCATTTTTAATAAAAGCATTCTACTATTTTTTCTTCCTGTACAATATAATTGAGGGGAAAATAGTCTATCCTTTTTCTCACAGTTAACTAAACAGAGTGTGATCTTTGATGAGGAATGTGTACATTGTTGTAGGCCAAAGCATATAAGGATAGGTCTCTGCTTCTTTGTCCCTCTCTCCTTTCTGGTAGATGATGAAATAAATGTGTACTGCAGCTAGATGTATACAGACCCCAGGGGGCCTGCTACAGCCTAATGGTTTGGAACTTTTACACCTCCAGGCATGGCATCACAATATTAGGATTCAAGGGACGGCACAATTGAATTTATTCTTCTTGTATGCTTGATTGATTGGATTTTTTAGAATTTCTGTGTTAGCACTTTATCCTCTCTTCTTTTTTGCTCTTTAATTTGACCTGACCAGCCAACAAACTGACTGTATGTAAACAGCTAATTCTGAGATGACTGTTACAACTAGAGCCAGTTGGTTTTTTTTTGGTCAGAGTACAGTCAATTTCATTTTTTATAATTATTTATTATTATTATTTTATTATATATTTATTTTTATCATTATTATTTTATATTTTATGTTTAACTTCCATCTCACTTCTTGAAGAAAATATACACAGTGCATATATAAGTGTGCGGCTTCTTGATAGACACTTGATAAGCTTTTAGTTTCTGGTCATTCCTTTAAGTCAGAGTCCCGTTGCCCCACATTATTTTAGTGTCCTTTCCTGTGCCTACTCTCATATTGGAGTTGGCAAATATCATGGTATGTATTGATTTGAATTGCAGAGTCTCATTTAGCAAGAATGGGAACTAACAGATGGACAATCTAAGTGGTGCGGGGACAATCTCAGGATACAGAAAAAAACAACAGGAAGAAATTCTAGAGCATTAGTTAGCATCTCTGTGGAGAAGTAATGACAAAATATGGAAGGAATAATACAGAATAAAAAGGTATTTAGGGATTGCTCTCTTTGTCAGGGACATAAATCTAGAAGGATATTTAGAAGCCATCAAATTTAACTCCCTCACTTTACAAATGATGAATATGAGATGCAGAGTAGTTGTTACTGAAAACTCTATACATACATTTGTATACACATGTGTATGTATGCCTGTGCATTTAGGCATATGTTTATGATACACACATTATATATTATATATGTATATACACATATATACATACATATTCATACACCTGTAAACATGCACTGGCAAATCTTAAATACATGGGCTGTAATTACTCTTTTGTTTTCCTCTTCCTACCTATGGATAATAAAAGATTCACAAAGTCAATTCTCAGAAAGTACATTGAAGGCCAAATAACAGTTTCATTTTTTAGCTCCATTGAACATTATCCGTTTTCTAGTACTTTTAAGTCTCAGCCAAACCAGCCTCTCTGTTCCTCACTTAAGATATACTCCATCACGTATTTCTGTACCTTTGCTCCAGCCATACCCCATTCCTGGAATACACTCACTCGTACTTTCACTTCCAAAACTTAACTTTCCATTTAAGACTCAATTAAGGCACCATCTTCTGTATGAAACTTTTGCTAATGTTTCCAACTGTTAGTCCCCTTCTTCCTTGATTTCAGCTACTCTGCATAAATTTGTATTCATATCAGCAAGCATTATGCATAATAGGGACAAGCTAGATGCATTTCCAATAAGATCAGCGGTGAAAGAAGGATATCCATTATCACCATTGTTATCCAATATGGTATTAGAAATGCTAGCTGTAGCAATAAGAGAAGAAAGAGAAATGGAAAGAATTCGAATAGGTAAAGAAGACACTAACATCATTCTTTGAGACATTATGATGATATACTTACAGAATCCTAGAGAATCAAGTAGAAAACTACTTGAAATAATGAACAACTTTGGCAAAGTTGCAGGTTACAAAATAAACCCACATAAATCATCCACATTGCTATATATTACTTACAAAACCCAACATCAAGAGATAGAAGTAGAATTCTCATTTAAAGTTATGGTAGATACTTTAAAATATTTGGGAGTCTACCTGCCAAAACAAATCCAGGGACTGTATGAACACAATTACAAAACACTTTTTGCACAAATAAAATCAGATCTAAGTAATTGGAAAAAACATGAGTTCCTTGTCAGCAGGCTAAGTTAATATAATAAAAATGACAATTCTACCTAAATTAATTTACTTAGTGTCATAACAATCAAACTACCAGAAAACTATCTTCTAGAGCTAGAAAAAATAATATCAAAATTCATCTGGAAAAACAAAAGATTCAGAATATCAAGGGGATTAATGAAAAGAAATGCTAGGGAAGGTGGCCTAACCCTACCAGATCTGAAATTGTATTATAAAGCAGTAATCATCAAAACCACTTGGTACTGGCTTAGAAATAGAGGGGTAGATGTGTGGAATACACTAGGTACTCAAGGCAAGGTAGTCAATGAATATAGCAGTATACTGTTTGATAAACTCAAAGATTTCTGCTTCTGGGATAAGAACTCACTCTTTGACAAAAACTGCTGGGCAAACACGATAATAGTATGGCAGAAATTGGACATAGACCAATGCCTGACACCATACTCAAGAATAAAATCCAAATGGGTGAATGATCTAAGTGTAAAGACTGATATTACAACAAACAAAGGAAGCAAGTGACAGTGTATTTGTCAGATTTATGGAGAATGGAGAAATTTATGACCAAACAAGAGATAGAGAACCTTGTGTCACCCTAAATGTATAATTTTGATAACTTAAATTGAAAAGTTTTTGCACAAATAAAGCCAATGTAACCAAGGTTAAGAGGAGCACAGAAAAATGGGAAAAATTTTTTTCAAGTACTGTCTGTGTTAAAGGCCTCATTTCTAAAATATGTTGAGAACTGAGAGTCAAATTTACAAGAATAAAAATCTTTTTTACCAATTGACAATTGGTCAAAGAATACGAATGGACAATTTTCACAAGAAGAAATTAAAGCTAGCTATAGTCATAGGAAAAAATGCTCTAAATCACTATTAATTAGAGCTGTAAATCAAAACAACTCTGAGGTACCACATCACATCTATCAGAATGACTAATATGACAAAACAGGAAGATGATAAATGCTGGAGAGGACTGAGAGAGTTGGAACACTCATTGTTGGTGGAGTCATGAGCTGATCCAACCATTCTGGAGAGCAATTTGGAACTATGCCCAAAGGGCTACAAAAATGTGCATACCCTCTGACCTAGCAATATCGCTTTTGGGGCTCTATCCCAAAGAGATCATAGAAATGGGAAAAAGGTCCCACATGTATGGAAATATTTATAGCAACTCTTTTGTGGTGGCCAAGTACTGGAAATCAAGGGAATGCCCATCAATTGGGGAATGGCTGAACAAGTTCTGGTGTATGAATGTAATGGAATGCTATAAGAAATAATGAACAGTCGGACTTCAGAAAAACCTGAAAAGACTTATATGACCAGCGCTGAGTGAAATGAGCAGAACTAGGAGAACATTAGACACAGTTATAGTCACAGTGTGCAAGGATTGTTTCTGATAGCCTTAGCCCTCATAGCAATGCAAGAACCTAAAACATTCCCAAAGGACTCAAGGCAAAATGCCATCCACATTCAGAGAACGAATTGGAATGTAGAATGAAGAAGACTATTTTCTCTTGTGTTATGTTTTGTTTTGGTTTGACTTTTCTCATGGTTTCTCCCATTTGTTTTAATTTTTCTATGCAACCTGACTAATGTGAAAATGTGTAATGTATATGTAGAACCCAGATAAGATTGCATGCTGTCTTGAGGAGGGTGGGGAGAGGGAAGGAAGAAAATGTAAGATTTATGGAAGTGATTGTTGAAAACTGCGAACAAATAAATTAAATTTTAAAAAATTAAAAATTTAAATTAAAATTTGAATTTCAATTAAATAAAATTAAAACTTAACATTAAAAAAATTTAAAAATTGCATTCATTAACTTAGTATTAACCATATATATATATATATATATATATATATATATATATATATTTTTTAAATACATTTATTTTCTCCCACATTGGAATATAGAATCATTGCAAATAGGGATTATTTCATTTTTGTGCTTGTTTCCCTAGTGCTTATTGATTTATTAATTTACTGGGATTAATGCAATCCAATAAACATATATTAAGTGCCTACCCTATTGCAGGCACTATTCTAAGTGCTGGTGATACAATTAATAAAAGAAAATCAGTCATTGCCTTCAAGAAGCTTGTAGTCTGGTGGGAGGAGATGATACACAAAAGAAGGCAGGAAAGGATCCTGGAAGATACCAGGAGGTACATGGGACACCTTTTTTCATGTAGTTGAATCATCAGAGGAGGAGGCAGAGCCAAGATTACAGAGTAGAAAGGTACCCATACTCTAGCTCTTCCCCCAAAGCCCATAAAATAAACATAAAGAAAGACTCTCAACAAACTCTAGAGCAGCAGAAGCTACAGAAAAATGGAGCAAGGGAGATTTCCTGCCCAGGGTGACCTGAAAGGCAGGCGGGAAAGTCTGTCTCACTGGACACAGAGTGGAGCACGGCACAGCCTTCTGAAAGAGATCCAAAAAGAGAAACTCCTAGGAATATTGTGGCGAAATTCCAGAGTTCCCAAGTCTAGCAAGCAGCTAGAAAGAAACAATTAGAGTATTGAGGAAATACAATCAGGATAACACAAGATTTAGTAGCTTCTACATTAAGGGATCAAAGGGCTTGGAATATGAAATTCCAGAAGTCAAAGGAACTAGGATTAAAACCAAGAATCACCTACCCAGCAAAACTGAGTATAATACTTCAGGGAAAAAATGATCACTCAGTGAAATAGAGGACTGTCAAGCATTCTTGATGGAAAAACCAGAGCTGAAAAGAAAATTTGACCTTCAAACACAAGAATGAAGAAAAGCATGAAAAGGTAAACAAGAAAGAGAAATCACAAGCGATGCTAAAGTGGAACTGTTTACATTCCTACATGGAAAGATAATATTTGTAACTCTGGAAACTCTTCTCAGTATGTGTGTAGTTGGAGTGATTATACATACACACATATATACATACACACATACATATATATATGGAAAGAGAGAGAGAGAGAGAGAGAGAGAGAGAGAGAGAGAGAGAGAGAGAAAGAGAAACAGAGAGAGAGACAGAGAGCACAGGGTGAGTTGAATAGGAAGGGATTATAGCCAAAAAAACTATAATTAAGGGGTGAGGGGAATATATAGGGAGGAGAAAGGGATAAATGGAATGGGGCAAATTATTTCTCATAGAAGAGGCAAGAAAAAACTTTTCCAATGGAGGGAAAAGAGGGAAGGTGATAGGGAAAAAGCGAAGCTTACTCTCATCATATTTGGCTCAAGGAAGGAATAATATGCAGTCAATGTGGTATGAAAACCTAAGGCAATAAGTAGGGTGGGGGGGATGATGGAAGGGAGGGTAAATGGGAGGAGAGAGTAATTAGAAGTAAACACTCTTGGGGAGGGACAAGGTGAAAAAAGAGAATAGAAGAAATAGGGGGAAGGATAGGATAGAGGGAAATATTGTTAGTCTTATATACAACATAACTAGTATGGAAGCCAATTGCAAAACTACACATATATAGCCTATATTGAATTGCTTACCTTCCAGGTGGGGATGGATGGGGAGGGAGGAAGGAAGAGTAGTTGGAACTCAAAATTTTGGGAACAAATGTTGAGAATTGTTTTTGCATATAACTGGAAAGTAAGAAATACAGGTAATGGGGTATAGAAATTTATCTTGCCTTACAGGACAAGAGAGAAGATGGGGGGAAGGGAAGGGAGGGGTGTTAGAAAGTAGAGCACATTGATGGAAGGGGCAATCAGAATGCATGGTGTTTTGGTGGGGTGGGGAGAGATGGGTAGAAAATTTGGAACTCAAAATTTTGTGAAAATGAATGTTGAAAATTTAAAGTAAATTAAAGAAAAAGAAAATCATCAGAGAAGCAGAATGAGTTTTTGACCTCTATAAAAGAAAGCACTGAGAGGAGTTTGGTACTCTACCTTACAGTCCTTCAATCAGAAGAAAGAGCAGACTAAAGGAGGTAATGTCAATCAAAGCTTAAGTTAGAAGGGATGAGATTATCCTGGGAGGGGCCTCTTTGAGATGGAAACTAGGCAGAGCAGCAGATGCAAAATGGATCACACAGTTAACAAGTATCTGAGACAGGAATGAAACTCAGATGTTACTGGCTTCAAGTCCACCACTACTGTAATGAAGTGGAATATAATGCTATTTTATTCATTCAATTCAATCAATTACATTAAAGGTGCCATGTTGGATGCTAGGTAATAGCAATACAAAGAAGGGAAAAGGACATAGTCTTTACTCCGAGGGGGCTCATAATCAAACAGGCCTGGGGAAATGAGTTTCTGCTTGGGTGGGGATATGAAATTTATGCAGATTTCTATGACAGGTAAAAATGTGATTTAGACAAAGAAGAAATATAAGAAAGGGAGGGAGAGATGTCTTTCAGCAGCATAGATTAAAGAAGGCTTTATGGAGAAGGTGACAATTTATCTAGGATTGAAAAAGAAAAAAACATTAACAGATATGACTTTGGAAAGAGCATAGTTCAGGAAGGGAAACCACAAGCTTTTGTGAAAGCAAACAGGGAGGGAATATAGGTTAAGACAGTAGTTTACAGCTGATTTTGTCTGGAATTTAATCTCTTTGAATTATAAAATAAAGCTGAAAAGATATACTGGTGCCAGCTTGGGGAAGGCCTTAAATGCCAGGCCTGAGAAGCTGTGTTTATATTTTATCCTAGAATTAATAAGGAGCACAAAAAGTTTTTGAGTAGGAGAATGACATTGCCATACAATAGGAAGATTAATTTGAACATTGTATGACGGATAAATTAGAGGGCTAGGGGAGAGGAGATACCAGAAACAAGATAATCAGTTAACAGTCTATTTCATAGTCTGGGGCAGGCATTCTTGTCTTTTAAAATATCTATATTTATATCAACATCTATAATATATCTATATCAGTCTCTGTCAATTACATATCTACCTATAGAAATATATATGTATATATATATACATATATAAATATATTACTGCATTTCAATATAATTAGTTCTCTTTCTAATCCTATTTATTTTATTTAAAAATATTATTCTGGGAAGGTGTTAAAGGAAAACTCTTTCATGGGCTTTTCATCCTGATAAAAGAAGGAAAACTCCAAAACAGAAAATTAAAAGGAGTTTATCAAAAACACCAAGCCTGTAATGCTACATTGGCAGATGGGGCAAAAGGGATCAGGCCTAGGGATTCAAATAGAAGCTACTTTTAAACATAGTTTTTCCTAATAAGAAAAAATAGTCCTCATAGCTCCACATCTCTAAAAGTGGATCAGCCATTGTGTCTCAGCTCCTCTCTAAGTATTGTGATTGGCCAACCTTTCAAATGAAGAGATAAGTTAGTGAACTTATGTGGTAGCTTCTCTCAACTACTCCATGCACGAGGAGATGGAACTGGAATGAAGGAGATATGATTAGAGGGTATGTCTTGAAGACCATCCACTATGTAACGGAAGGGTTTTTCATATGAGTTATTGGAAGGAAATCAGAGCCAAAGAAATTACAGAGCCTTGAATGATTGTAGAGTCTACTGTTTCAAGACTAGAATTCTCCACATGTGATTTCTTTGGGGTTCAGTTTATCAGTATGCATCATTATTAATGTCAATAATCCCCAAA
The DNA here is from genome assembly GCA_023548195.1 of Bettongia penicillata ogilbyi. Classification (NCBI taxonomy): domain Eukaryota; kingdom Metazoa; phylum Chordata; class Mammalia; order Diprotodontia; family Potoroidae; genus Bettongia; species Bettongia penicillata. The sequence continues at coordinate 185,886 of JAJHZJ010000891.1, read as the reverse complement.
TTTAAAAGAGTAATTTTCCAAGAATATAAGCTAGTTACTGTCTTTGCAAGATCTGAGTAGACTAGGATCCTTGCAATTCTGTTATTTTCATTTCTAATTTTCTCAATAACATCTTGTCCTCTAGAACAACATTGGGGGTGGGGGGGAAGCACTATCACCCGAACCAACAACATCTTACTTTCCTCTCCTCTGCTTGCTTTTTAAAGTACCATTTTAACTCACATTTTAATCCTTACTGTTTAGAGCCCTCTTGGCATTCCTCCCTACAATGTCAGCATGGCTTTCTGCAAAGCTCTGCTCACCTGTATAAAATATATATAGCTTAACAACTCACTAAAGAGCATTGAAAACAACTGGAGAGAAAGAAACCAAAGCAATAAGAATTGTCAGTTTTAGGAGTTTACCAAAAAGGTAATGCTAAAGGCTAAAACTCACCTTGCCCTCCCTCCAAAATAACAGTCACACATTGGCCCTGACATGGAAAAATACATCTCCTTTTCTCATCATCTGGTTAGGATCGAGGGGGCGGTGTTCCATGGAGTTAAGTGGAACAGCAGAGTCCTAGACTTGGAGTCAGGAAGACCCAAGCTCAAATCCTGACTTAGACATCTATTAGCCATCAGTAAAACTTTCTCCTTGATGTGAGTGATACTGTGTCCCTTCACGATGTTGTTGTGACGACCAAATGTGATAACACGTAAAATATTTGGTAAATGTTAAAATGTCAGATTGATCAGTTGTCTCAGTAGAATTTACAGAAATTCAGGAAAATCCTTAAAAAGTGACTCTATACCTAGGTCCTTAGAAAACAGTTTGAAATAAAACATAGGTGTTGTCATGTATTCCTACCTGCTTCCTCTATAAGTACTTTATTGCCATTGGATCAAAGTGGCTGGAATAGTGGGAAATAAGGCTGAAAAGATATTTTAGGTTATGATGACACTATGGAGGGGACATGCACGACTGCCTAAGGCATTTAGTCTTTATATAGGAGGCTATGAGAAGTTATTCTAGATTTCTGAGAAGAGGAATTACATAGTGAAAGTGCTATTTTTAATCTGGAAAGAGTTGAGGAAAAGAGATTTTGGAAGCAAAGGGAGAGTTAATAGGTCATTGAAATAGTCCAGAAGTGAGGCGATTTTAAATGTTTATCTGATGTGGTTGAATGGGAATGAAAGGTAATGAGGGCAACATTTATTCTGGCTAATGGTAAGATAAAGGTGGTTAAGTGATCCTGTTATACGATATTCAGTTATATTATTCTCCCCCTAATTATGTCTTAGTATGCTAACTTCTCATAAATTAAAGAGATAGAGTCTAAAACTATCAACTCTACCTTTTCATATTATATACAGCACAGGCTGAAGTTTCAAGGGAGTTAGATGTTTATCAGAATGAATTTTGATTTTGCTTCTGAAAGTTGTAGAAAATGCACTGAGCAGATATAGGTATATACAGGCTTGCTTCTTCTCCTCTTCCTCCTCCTTCTCTTCCTTCTTTTTCTCCTCCTCCTTCTCCTCCTTTTCCTCCTCCTCCTCACTTTTCCCATTGCAGTGGTAGGTACTTTTGCTGGTACTGAAGAAATTATGTTTCTTCTGCTAGGCTTCCATGTGATTTAAGCAGGTCACATGGACCTTTTAATGAATGGAAAAAATCTTCCTATTTAGATTACCATTATAGTTGGAGGTGTTCAAATGCTCCTAAATATCACAGAATTGTCTAAGTGAAATTCTTAACCAAGTAAAAGAAATATCTTAAAATTCTACTCTTTAAAAAAGAAAAAAATTGAATGAAAGGTGATTTTTTTTGCCCAGATTATATAATATGAAATTGAATGGACATGTTCACACACACGTGAAAGAAGAGAAAGAGAACACTTTTACATCATATTTTTAACACACAATAATTTCTTAATGTTACTAATGAATTATGGAATATTAATAATTTCTAAGAAATCAAAACTGTTAATGACCAAAGAGAAAATGGAAAGATGATTTACGGACAAAAGTAGGCTGAATTATATTACTAAAGATGACTTGGATTTTGTGAATATTGCCTTGGCAACATATCAACTTTTCATAATATCTGGATACCTCCCTTCTAGACAAGGTTTTTACATGATTTTTTGTGTCATAGACATTTGTGGCAATCTGGCGAAGCCTATGGACCCCTTCTCAGAATAATATTTTAAATGTACAAACTAGAAGACATAAGATTATAAAGGAAACCACTTATATTTAAGTAACATTTAAAAGTTCATAGACCATAAGTCAAGAGCCCTTGGTCTATAGAGACTTTCTAGTTGGATTTTGTCACTATTGTGGCAGAAATTCTAAGCAAATACCTTTAAGAAGTGATATTTCCCTATTCTATACTTCATTTGATATTGGCAATCAGAGCATTACTAATCTATATCTGTGGATGAATGTTTAATCTCATATGATTCCTTTGAGTTTAGTTTCCTTATCAGTAAAGAAGATAATAATAGCACCTACCTCAAAGAGCTGTCATATGGATCAAATGCACGAGAGACTTTGTTGAAGGCCTGATTTTGCTCTACTAAACTTTGTTAATTAATGAATAGTAAATTCAACAATGTCTTATATTCCCTTTATGTTGCAGTTGATTATATACCTCTCAAAATGTCATTGTTGTAGCAAGTTATGTTGTAAACACTGCTTCAGGTATTTTTTTCCAAAGGTATTCTTACTGCACCATTCATTTATAAACTTTATGAAGTTGAGAAAGTTGCCTAGAGATAAAGCATTTAGAGCTGCATGACCAGGAGAAAATGATTAGCTAGTAATACCAGGGAAAGGAGGGATATTCAATGAAAGAATGACTGCTCCATGTGCTCAATTAGTATCCATGTAATATCAGTATCACTAAAGGACCTTATTCTCCTATCATGATGGAACCAATGAGGAGAATTGATCATAGAATATTTTAGATCAGGTGAATCCTGTGCAAAGAGGAGAGATTAGGATTTTGAGAATTGAGTCAAAGAGGCAAATAGTGAAATCAAACAAACAACACATCTTTTACTAAAAACAAACATTCAGCAAGGACATAAATGATGAAGTGCCACTTTTCAAGTTCCTAGTTCCTTGCCATGCAGGGACAAGTAAGTCATTATGAATAAAACATCCGCTTTGTCCAAAAATGACACCCTCTCCTTGACAACAGTTAATATGGAATTCAAAAAGAAGCAGGTTTTAGTGCACTTAGCTTATTCCCTTTTGGCATACTAGCTTTCTCTGAATGTACTTTAAATAACTATCACCATATGGACCAGTCTGCCACTTATGGCCCAAGGCCTGTCCAGAATGAATGACACCTGACACTGAGAACAAGGGTAAGAGTTACATAAGATGAGAAATGTAAAGTTGACTTGTGGGTGGCATCACTAGAAAGGTTAGACAAATTAGTGAGATCATATGCCCATTTTAATGGGCATATGCTTCATAGAATTAAAAGATCAAGAGTCGAAAGGGGTTTTAGACATCATCTTATCCTAAATCTGACAATTTTGAGATAAGGAACTGACTTCCATACAAGATTAAAGGTAGTCAAATAAATTTTTCTTATTCCAAATCAAACTTTCTTTAGCTTGACTACTCATGTTTGATACTTTCTGGTCAGCCCTGCTGGATTGCATCCATAACACTGACTGATATAAAGACAAATGTATAATAAGAGAAATGTGAAATAAATTGCAAGCACAGTAATGTAAAGATCAAATGATTAGAACTAATGAATTGTGAACCAGATGCCAACTACCACTAACTCCAGATAGGCCTCAGTATGAGTCAAATGAGAAAATGAATGAGAAAACAATTTGAAGCAAGAAGGGCAATGCAGAAATGTAGTATGTTACATTATTGTTACCAGGAGTAGTAATAGCATATAGGATGTACAGGGAGAACTAGCACCTCTGGTGTGAGGGCTTGTTGAACTCTTTTCAGGGCTGCTCATCCACCCTTGCTGTCTACTCATCACCCAAATTTCACCTACAGCTCCAAGAAACTATGACATATACAGAGGTCACACCCTAGTAAAACTGCTTCAGCAGACAGGCTAAAAACCAGGTTGAGGGCAACTGACAGACCTCAAATCTATTGGTGAGTTAGTGGGGGTGTCATCCTCAAGTATGTGAAGACTTCTCCTAGAAGGGGTGGATGAGAGCAATGTGTTCCAATGTCATCCACTGCATCCAGGACCATTACTAGTCATCTTTAGTCTTGTCACTGAACTTTGAATAATTCTAGAAGAGAAAGGGAGACTGATGACTGTGCAAGTCTGCCTCACTTAAATCCAATTCATGCACCCATGATGTCACTGGCCCTTTTCAAAACAAAGAACGACAACAGCAGTAGGGATATTGTAGATAGTCAAGAAATTTGTCGACTGAGTGATTCATAGAACCAGATGGTGTGGGAGAACAGGAAATGGTTCATGCTGTAATGAGGACAGATTAGCTCCCTTTATGGTTATTACCTGAGTAATTTCATTTATCATAAGTCTTTTATCCTACTACGGGGAGACTATAGTAAACACAAGGGACCTATGAGAGATATCTTATTTTCTTATCCTACCAATTTTCTCCAATTCAAGTAAGAATCCTCACTATTCAACATCTAAGCTTCCATGCATATAATCATAGACTGAAAGCTGGAAGGTCCTCATTTCCAGGATTCAAAACTGACAGTTGTAAAATCCAACGTACTCAGCCACCTTTCCTAGTCGTTAAAGAGAAGGCTCATCTGAGGGACATGCTGAGTGTTTTAGAGCCAAGGGTTGGTTGAACACTTGCCTTGAACCAAACCAACTGTGCCACGAAATACAGGATCTCGGCCTTTTGCAATTTTATAATCTGGTCAGAGAGATAGGAATAGAGTATGATTAGAAAACAACTCATAGTAGTTTGTACTTAAGTGCTACAGATAAGATTGGAAATGGAGAGCAGGGACACACTGTACAAAACCTAAAGGTAGAATAATTATGGTATTTTCTAAAGAGGGAACAACATGGGGAAAATGGTATTAAGGAATTTGGATCTGCTATCAATGCACAGGGATGGGAGTGGATGTAACTGGCCCTGAGAGGTCAGTTAGGAGGCTATTGCGATATCCAGGTCTGAGATAATAAAGTCTTAACTGAGACAATATGGAAGAATGGAAAAGACGGAAAACCTGAGGGACATTGAAGAGAAAGGTCAGGATTCAGTACTAGATTGGGTAAAGGAGATGAAGTGAAACCTGGCACATAAAAAGGTGCTTTATCTATCTGTAAAGAAAGGGAAGAATAAGAGAAAGATATAATTTTATTTTTTACTGTATGGAGAAACTGAGGCACAAAAAAGCTCAGTGAATTGTTAAAGATTATATAGCTAGTTTCTGAGGTGGTATTTGAACTCAGGGACTACTGAGACTCCAGTTTCTTCTTATTCACTGTACTACACCCACTCCTTATTAATTTCTAATCTTTACAATAAAATCCAGGCTAAATAACACCCAGGTTTGTAAGTTACACCTTATTTTTTAAGATTTGATCTCAAAACTGTCTAATAAACTGTGAAGAGTTTGTATAAATGATGATCCTGGGTGATTTAAGGGCATACTCACTAAGATAATAAAATGGGGGCCCTGGAAAATCATGATTCATCGTTCAAGTCACTGGAAGCTGTGCAGGTTGTACTATCAATGGCACACAGAGGAGTCATACAAGCAGCGTCACCAAATTACTGTCTTTGGCAGTCAAGTGAAGCAGGTTGGATGGCCTCGAACTGTCATCTAGTGATTGGATGCCTCAGTCTACCTGCCCTTTCTTCCATCAAGGCTGATTTCATGCTTGCTGTGTGGTGTGAGACTGTTGGCAAGTTATACAGAGCTTTTCACCAATGCAATGACAAAGAGAGTTACAGAGAATGAATGAGCAATTTTCTTGCTGGGCCAATATCAGTACATCTCAATTCACTTTGGATTCATAACATTTATAATAGAATTGAGCAGTGCTAGATCTACTAGCCGTATGCTGTGATAAGAGGGTCAATGACTGTCAGCAAGGTTTTATGATTTCCTCCTTTAAAAATCTTTTTAAGGGTTGTGTTTTGAAATCTTCTAGTTTCCATTTTCTTCATCATACATGATATCACTTCCAGAATAGCGGCTTATGCATAATGGAAACTCATATTTGTACATAGAGCCTTTTGAGAGTGACTAATGTGGTATCATTGATGTTAGATGAAATACTTTCCTAGTGCCCAGTACATTTAAACTTTTTCTTTTCCTTCTTAAAAAGTCAGTCCAAACCATCCACCAACTATACATGGTAGAGCCCTAGTACAATCCTGAGCTTGGCAGGGTCGGGGTTAAGTATAATACATGTGTTTTCTGTGTTATACTGTATATCATTATGTGTGAAGTTGATATGACTCATAATGTAAGAAAATCCAGATTACCGTAAGGTCCTTGAAAGAAGAGTTGTTTGGTTTTGTTTGGTTTTCCATGGTATTAAGGTATAAAGAAGTTAATTTATAGCAGCTCTTGAGAACCTATTGTGAAATTTTCAATGTGAGCATTTACACCTCAGAAATTGTCAAACACTATAAATTAGAACTGGAATTTCTGTTTTGTTGATTTTTTTTAGATTTAAGAAAATTATGGAGAAAATGTTGATAATGCAACTTAAGAATAATTATTTCAAATCCATTTTTTCAGGTAGGCATTAAATATATACCAAATTAGTACTATATATAAGCATGCAATACTGAAGACATGCATTGTAGGTGTTTATATGTAATCTTAGTATTTAATATTTTAATTTGAATTCCAGCCTTCTTACGTTTTCACTTCTTTGAACTTCAACACTTAATGTAGAAAGTTATTTTTGATATTTAATCAGATTTGATGTTGCTATTTAGCTGTTTTCACTTGTTTATGATTCATTGTGACACCTTTTGGGGTTTTCTTGGCTGAGATAGTGGAGTGATTTGCTATTTCCTTCTCCAGCTCATTTTACAGATAAGAAAACTGAGTCAAACACAGTTAAATGATTTGCCCAGGGTCACAGAGTTAGTAAATGTCGGAAGCCAGATTTGAACTCACAAAGATGAATCTTCTTGACTTCAACATATTACCCAGATGACCACCTAGCTATCAACTTAATCAGATCCTCTTTTGCATATTTATTTTTATTTAATTCTTTTATATGTGTATCTTCTTTCTATCACTACCAGGAACATATTAAGCACATCAGAGAAAATAAAACCAAAAGCATAAGTTCCAAATCAAATTCTCCTCCTGAAGGCTTTAACAGCCAAAGTACCCTGAAACAATCTTTGTTTTCTTTGATCATTGTTAGCAAAATTTGGCTTAAGGGTAGGGACTATTTTCATTCTTCCATTTAAACTTAATTTTATTTGTATATAGTTTTCATTACTTGAATTTCTTTTTTATTATTCAGAGTAGTGCCCAACACCAATGACCTTATATAAAAAACCTATATGGCAACTAATTTTCCTTGCTTTAAAAACTATGGGATTAATGCCTTCCTTTTCTCATTTCTTATGGAAATGTAGATATAATATGGAGGTCTGAATGAATCCATGACTATTCAGAAAAATTTGGTCTAATAATCCATATAGCAAAAGCCAAATGGTTATAGACCACATATTGCCAAGATGATGAGATTCAGTTGAATGGATGGCCTGTTAAGCTAGCCTCTCAGCACAAATATCTTAGACATGCATTGCTGACAGGCTATATGCTAGTCCTAGGATTGAACAGGAGAATTAGAATATACTAGGAGAGATTTAGGAAATTTGCTCAGCTTTTGATGATCTCAACTTTTTGACAAACTAGAGCTGATCTCTTCGGCATCAGTATTCCTCCCAGGATCCCAATATAGATGCAAATCATGAAATACCAAAAGCTCATAAACATCTGAAAGTTAATTGTGAACCAAATGATAATAGAAAGGGGAACAATGGGTTTAAGTAATAATTGTATTGGTACTTATGAGACATTATACATAGGTTATATCATTTAAGCCTTACTATATAACCTGTTGAGTAGTACAGTTATTTTTATCCCCATTTTACAGATGAGGAAATTGATGTTGAAGAAATCTTTTATCTCCCTACTATTTACCTCCCTATTATCTCTAAAATAAAATACAAATTTTACTGTTTAGCATTTCAAGTCTTTCCAATCTGGCTGTAGTCTAACTTGACAGACTTGTTCACAATGCACCCCCATACACTCTATTCTAGTCAAATCTGTCTATTTATTATTCTTCCCTTTAACACAACCTATTTCCTTCTTCCATTTCTTCATGTATTGTTTACAGGCAGCTAGGTGGTATGGAGGAATATAACCTTGGATGAGCAAGACTCAAGTTCAAATCTGTCCTTTTGAGGCAGCTAGGTGACATAGTGAGTAGAGAACCAGGCCAGGAGTCAAGAGGACCTGAGTCCAAAGGTAGCCTCAGATACTTGACATTTACTACCTGTGGGACGCTGGGCAAATCACTTAATCCTGATTGCCTCAAACAAACAAACAAAATCAAATCTGTCTTACAGTTACTAGCCATGTTACACTGGATAAATCCTTTCATCTTTGTCTGCTTCAATACAGAAAGCCTGAGTTCAAATTCAGCCTCAGACAATTGCTAGCTGTGTGACCTTGAAGAAGTCACTTAAACTCTTTTCCCCTTCAACTTCCTCATTTATAAAATGAACATGATAGAGAATGGTAGGAGCTATCTCCAAGAAGCATTGTGAGGATAAAATGGGAGTATTTTACAAACTGTAGAGTGTTACATAAATGATAACTATTATGATATCAACTGTTATCAGTGCTAAAAATGCTCTGTCCTGACCTTTGCCTCTTGGGATCCTTCTTTGGCTTCCAGCTCAGGCAGCTACACCCTTTGACATGAGGTCAAAGTTGCTAGTGCTCTCCTCTCATCAAAATGAGACAGTATACATGCATGCTTTGCAAATTATTCCTGAGTTACCTCCAGCAGAGTGATAGCTCTCTTTTAAGAGAGGAACTATTGAATTATTCTTTTTGTATTCCTGGCCTAGCACAATGCTTGAACTTAATACTTGTCTAACAGAATTAAATCAAATGATAGATTGGCATTCACAAACTATTTTTTAACTTGTAGATGAAAAAAAATCTTACATGTGTTGAATAGGTCATAAACAAGAATGGAAGAAGATTAGAATGTGTGGGCAGTGATGGCTGTCATATAGACTCCTAAAGATATGCCCACTTGAATGACATCACAAATCCAGATCAAAGCAATGTGAATTTTGGAGAGAAAGACAACATATTGGTCTAATAGATCTTTATATATAAATGCTTTACTCATAATCCATGCTCAAGTTATTGAGTTTATTCACAATCCAAACAGGATACATTTTTAGTGTCTCCTCCCCCAGCCCCATTCCCAAAGTCGCAAAGTGCTATGCTATCCCAGGATTGGTAATTGTAACAGGGAATAACCAAAATGGCGAAGTAAGGTTAAAGTTCCTACCAGAGGTGTGCCAGAGCCAGCTCTAATTAGTCGAAATTTTGTACATTTTCAGCATGAAATTTATACCCCAGAAATCAGGAACCACTAAAAATCAGGGCTTGATTGATTGTTTTAACATAAGAAATTGTTAGTAATGCAGATTAATCTTATTTTCCCCCCAGAGCCTGATTATTAGACATTTGTGTCAGCACACTCTTGTATTCCTCTACAAGCACTGCTTGAACTCAGTAGGAGAACAGAAAAAGGCTCAGGGAAAAAACTCAATAGCAGATTGGAAGCCTGGTAACTAAAAGAAGCCAATAATAAAATTAACGATGAACATTTGTATAGCCCATCATAGTTTGCAATGTGCATTGCATACATCATCTAATCTGCACCTCACAACATTCCAAGTTCCAACCCAGTTAAAATAAACATTAGTTTAGTCACATTGATCTGATTACACAAATTCAGAATTGCTGGGAGATATGCACGTAATCCTGACAAAAGTAGTTCTTTGTGAAAATTTGACTTGATGCTGCCAGAAAAGTTATTTCAAACCTTAGGGGAAAAAAAGAATATATTATACCCATATCCAAACTTGGGCTCTTCATCTGACCATTTGTTTATTTTGGCGGATTTTCTCACCAGGGATCATTACTCTAATAATCCAAGATCCTGTAGTTTCCTTATGATTGTGTCCTCCTTTGTCCAATGGATATTATAGTCCTTCTAGACCTTATTTGATTTTCCTTGGAAATGTTTAAAATGCCTCACATATAGCCTTTCTCTAGATCATGATGAGGCATCTGAGCAAGGCTTTAGTAGAGGAAATACACACACGTGTGTATATACACATATGTGAGTGCATATGCATATACATATATATGTACGCATACATATATATCTATATGTGTGTTTATGTATATAAATATATGTATATAAATTTAATTTACATAATAAAAACAAATAATTCTTTATTTCACATAAAAAACCAAAACTATCACTTAAGTAAGCATGCATAAGCTATTATATTATTTATGCATGATCTGGAACATTCCCCTCCAAGGCTAGTAATTTATTGTTCATACTGCATAATGTGTTTGCACATTAATGAGATGAGTCAACATATAAGAATGGATACATTCATTTCTGTTGACTAAGAGAAGCTCCATTTCTGTACTGAAAAAAAATGACCAATTTTTAACCCCTAGGCTAGATTATAAAGAGTTTTGAGTGACACATAGAATAGGAAGAAATAGATGCAAGAATGATTTATTACTTTGCTAGACTTAACAAATACCTTTATAGGTTTTAATATAAAGGGAAATAAGAAAGGAAAGAAGGAGAGGGAAAGAAAAAAAGTAAACTGCCTTGTTGTTGCCTCAAGCAATGAAGGCCAGACATGCTGCTGGGTCTTTCATCTCCTGCATTATAGTCTCTGTTTTACCCTTCTCTAAGTGTAACAACATGATGGACATTCCTATCATGATGGACATTCCTGCCATTTAAACAACCAGATCCTCTGTGTTTTATTTATCACTTAGTGTACTCCACTTTATGTAGCATTCTGTGAACAAAAATATTGCCATGTGAATAAAAAGGCACAGTAAATTCCATAACTATGAGGAAAAAAACACCAAACACCTTTTTTTGAAACTGGGGTAAGATAATTTCTCCTTAAATTCCACCTCCTTCAGAAAAGAAGTTATACCTTTTTTATTAGTCATGACATCCCCTGGAATAAATCAGGTTCACATCTAGGAAAATGACCTACTTGATTGGGGAAATGGGCCTCCATGCAAAGTCTTCTGATGTCCTATGATGGTGTAAAAGTGACACTGAGGTCTCAAGAGCTACATCAAAGGAGGTAAAACTCTGTCAGATCCTGGAAAAAGAGAAGGTCTTTAAATTTCATCCCAGGGGTGAACTATGTCTGCTCCCTGAGAGTGAGACTATATAACAAGGGTTAGGGAAGCTCATCACCAGAAGGTAGATCTTCAGGCAATGCATCTTTTGACCATGAAAAAGGTGGAAATATAATATGATCTCTTTCTTGTGCATGCCCTTTTGCTCCACCAATTCAGTGACAGAGTGATGGCAAGAGGGATGAAAGGTAATGAGAATAACACAGAATAAAAAGATAGGGATACACCAAAATGTATACCATGTTGAGACTACTTATCTATTGAAGTTTTTAAATCCTGGGAGATTAAAGAGTGACCTGCAAAGTCTTTTATGTAGGGGAGAAGTAAGAGAAAAGATTAAAGAAAAATGAAGGGCCATATTTTGAAGGGAAGGGGGGTTGAGAATCAGACTAAAGAATTTGGCTTGATGTGATAAGGAAACATTATAGGCATTTTAGGAAAATTAGTGTGGCAGTAGCATCCCAGATGGCTATAACAGCATCATTCAGATAATGGAGTTGGTGAAAAAGTAGTAGGTTTTCTAAAGTCATTACATATAAATATATTTTTTTCAAAAAAGAGATTGTATAGATATCTGAATATTTATATGTTTCTAGCTGTGAAGGAAGCATAGTGCCTTTAGGGGCATAATAGTGCCTTAGATTTAATATGGTACCTTTCTAAAATTGAAATTGCTCTTCAATATGTTATCATATTTTATTATCATTATTCCTTAAAAGTAAGGATATATAGATAATTCCATCATTTTACAAATGTGAAAATAAATGAGTGCTCATGGTCAGTCAGCTAGTTCCATTATTGTACTATAAGAAAGAAGAAGTAGCATCCCAGAGCATGCAGCTTCTGTTAATAGTCTATGCCAAACCTACTAGTGGTTCTGATTTAAGGCAAGACCATTTGCTAGAGAAGTTTATCCCTTTTAGCATGTGGAGTCTAACTGGGTACCACAGAGTTAAATCTCACTCCACCCACCTTTCCTCCCTAGTTTCTTTAGAAAACCTTTTGTTAGTTCTTAAACTTGTCATTTTACTATAGTAACTCATATTTCTACAATGATTTAAAATTTACAAAAAATAAATTTTACTATTCCAATTTTCAGATGAGAAAAATGAATATTTTTTTCCTAATCACTGTAGCTATCTGTGCTCCAACATCTTCCTATGACAAGTATTGAAATAAAAGCAAGACCTTTTGATCAATCACAAAATTAATGAACATTTAATGAGTGTTAATTACGTGTCAAGCACTGTGCTAAGGGCTATGGACACACAGAAAAGTTAAAACATCTCTTCTAATAGAAGTGAGAACACATCCACACATCTGTATGTTTAGGGATACAAGGAAAGATTTCCTAGGGATACAGGGAAAGAGATCCTTTCAAAGGTGTTACCTGAAGTAAGTTCAGAAGGAAGTCAGGGATGTTTTCTGAAAGGCAAAGCCAAAAAGGAAGATCAAATCAAACATGGAGGATACATTATTACAAAGGTGTATGAAGCGAGGCATTACTGTAAAGTAGTGAAGTAAGAGGCTTGGGTACTTGGGGGATACGGAGAAAGTTCAAGGAGGTGTGACTATAAAGTATGAAAACTGATTTTCTTGTTGAGTCAATTATGCAAATATATTGTTTCTCTAAACTTGATTTCTCACCTCCATGTCATTGCTCAGACCTCTTTCTATATATCTACTTTATCAAAGGCTTAGCTTCTTTTAAGACCCAACTCAACCATGGTTGTCTACAGGAAGTCTTTCCTAACACCCTTGTGTGTGTTCGCCCTTCATTGCCACATGACTTGCACTTGACTTTGTTTTGAGTGAGGCAGGGCTGTGCAGTCACCAACCTCACTTCTCCTCCAGAGTCATCTGAATCCAGTGACCAGATATTCATCAGGATAACTGGAGATGACCCAGGATGAGGCAAATTGGGGTTAAGTGACTTGTCCAAGGTCACACAGCTAGTGAGTGTCAAGTGTCTGAGGTGAGATTTGAACTCAGGTCCTCCTGATGCCTGCATTGGTGTTTTTATCCATTGCACCACCTAGCTGCCCTCCTGATACCCTTAGTGATTAATGCAATCTCTTATCTCAAATCAGCTTACATTTACTCATCTGTGCAAATGTTGTATCCTCCTCACAGAATGTATGTTACTTGAGGACAGGGACCTCTAAAAATATTGTCACATCCCTATCACCTGAAATGTTGTCTTGTAAATAATATATACAGAACAAATGCCTACAGAATTGAATTTTATTATAAAATAGAAAACTGAAGACTGTGGTACATTGGTATACTGATGATGTCAAGAGGAAGTGAGATATGGAAAGACAATGAGTTCTGTTTTGGACATGAGTTTCAAAGCCTGTAGGACATCTAGTTCAAAATGTCCAATAGGCAGTCAGGAACTCTTCTCTCCCCACCCTCTCAACACCATCCCCAATATCTTACGATCACTAATTTTGAAGGATATGGACAAAATCTGAACAGACATCCAAGTGCAATTGACTTGGGATATTTCACTGAGGTGAATAACCACCTGGATGAGATCACAAACCATTTGATTTTTGAATGTTTGTTCTCTTGATTATTTTCCTACTTCTCTGATTTTTTTTCCTCCAGTCTCCTCCATATCCTGGCCACCCATAAATCTTGGCATCCCTCTAAGTCTCTGCCCTGAATCCACCTCTTTTATCTCTCCAAGCACTCAGCAACCTCATCTTCTTCTGTGTTCAACAATCATCACATCTTCTAGATTTACAAATCTAGCTTTCTTTATATAAAGAGTCTCTTTCCTGAGTTCCACATACCACCAAGTATTTGACATTCTAAAATGGAATGTCCCATATGCTTCCTAAACTCTACATGTCCAAAACAGAACTCGTTATCTTTCTACTAAAACCTCTCTCTTCTGACGTTTGCTATTTCTGTTAAGAGGGAAACACCAATCTTCCACTCATTCCAGAATTAGAGTCATCCTTAATTCCTCATCATCTCTCACCTCACACAGCCAATCAGTTGTCAAATCATGCAGATTTTACCTCAATATCACTTTCTGTATTTGTTCTCTCTTATCACCACCTACCTGGATTATTGTAATAGTCTCCTAGTTATTGGCCCTCAGTAAAGTCTCCTCATTCTTCAATTCATGCCCCACACAGCTACCAAAGTGATTTCACTCAAGCACAAGTCTGCCCATGTGGCTTTTCTGACCTAAAACTCCAGTAATGATTGCATCCTCTAGCATTAAATCCAAATCCTCTGAGATATTTAAATCTCAAAAAACTTACTTGCTAGTTACTTTCCCTATCTCAAATTTTCCCCCCTCCAAGCATCCTTCCTTCAGCTGTCAAATTGAACTTCCTAAAACGCAAGTATGACCATATCACCTCCCTATCCGATAAATTCCTTTGACTCCTTATTACCTCCTCGACCAAATATGCAATCCTTTTTTATTTTAAAGCCCTTCAAAATGTGGCTTTCTCCTATCTTTCCATTCTTCTTCCACCTTACTCCCTTCTGGAGTCCAGTGACACTGACCTCCTTACTTTCCTTGCACGAGACATTCCATGTCCTGCTTCTAAACATTTTCAGTGGCTGTCACCCATGTTTGGACTTGTCCTTCTTTTCATCTGGACCTCATGATTTCCCTAGTATCCTTTGAGTCTTATCTAAATCTTACTTTCTGCAATAAGCCTTCATACACTTAATGCCTTCCCTCCGGGCTACCTTCAATTTATGCCATATCTTTTTTATTGGTATATAGTTTTTTAAATGCGGTCTTTGCACGTTAGACTGCAAGTTCCTTGAGAACTGGTACATTCTTCTACCTTTTTTATTTGCTGTTGTTTTTGAATCCTAGTACTTAGTACAGTACCTGTCACAGAGTGGTGCTAAATAAATACTACTTGGCTGACTTACTGACTTCTCTCCAACCTTCTTCTCCATACTTTATACACATCTTCCCTTCACACCCTCTATGTTCTAGCTAAACTGACTTTCTTCCTTCCCTATGCAGACAATATCTCTATTTTCTGTTCCTTGCACAATTTGCAGGAATGCACTACTGCCTCACTTATATCTCTAGAAAACTTTTGTATTTTCTTCAAAGTTTAGTTTAAAGTCACCTTTTCTTATTCTTCCTACACACTCCAACCCCTACCTCCCAATATTAGCTTGCCTTTATTCTATATAAACTTTGTACATACTTATATGTGTAGATATTGTTTTTCCCAATAAAATAGAGATCCTTGAGGATGGGGACTGATTTATTTTTGTCTTTCTATTGCTACAACTTAATAGTGTAGTTCTGCTACATAGGAGTTGCTAATTAAGTATGTTAATAGATTGATTAATTTATTCAGCAACACAGCTTTCAATGTTAAAAAATGTCTTCTTGTTTTATAGTTACCTCTCCTATGTCTTCATATGTAAAACAAGGAGAAATTCAAGGGCTCTATTAACAAAATAAATTTGCTTATAACACATCTGGAGGATTGCTAATCATAATTAGATTGATAAACATGACACTTTAATCAATTCATATTGCATTGTGGCTGAAGTTACATTACTTTGGGTTTCTGAACTTTCACATTTCCTGAATTAAAGGAATTTCCCATCTCAGCATTTTGGCTTAATCAAAGTTGCATTTTCCCTGCCCCCTCTCTTCCGTCCTTTAAGTGCACAAAAGATCCAGGTTTCATTAGTGACCCATTGACTATTGTTACGTCATAAGCCTTAGGAGTAAACCAAACCAGTAAAGAAGAGGCTAAGTGAGGCTGATTTCGGAACCACTAGCAAAGAGCATGTCTGGCATTTATTTGTCAGATGAAGATAAGAGTGAATCTTGGTTGCCAGGCATGAGAGGGACTCTGGAAACTGGAAACAAAATGAATTTGGAATGGAGAACTCCAAATTCAAATCCTGGTTCCACCACTGACAATCTAAGTGACTTTGGGCTAATTACTTAAACTCTCTGGGCCTCTGTTTCCTAATTTGTAAACTGAAGGGTTTGGACGAGATTATATCTAAGATCCCTCTCAGCTTTAATTCTTTGATTCTCTGAGTTATTAGTCATCCATACTATTCAAACTATAGGAAGATGGTTAAAGTGAAATCAGAGTGAATAAAAAACTGCATTAGGGATTTCAATGACCTTAATATTCATGCAACATAAACTAAGACTTGTGAAGGAGACCACCTTAGAAGCTTTGTTTTCTCGTGCTTTTATCATATGACAAAGTAGTTACATAAATAGTGTTCCTGACTTGATTAAATTTTCAGTGTTCTCTGGGCATGTCTTATACTTTTCCAATCTTTGATCAGCCTACTAGGAGCTCCCAACTCAGAATCCATTACCATTCCTCTCCCTCTGACTAAGATGGATTTTTTAGTGATGTGAATGCTGAATTTAGAGTCCAAAGACCTGGTTCAAGTCAAGTTTTTGCTCTGTTACTTATTAGCTGTGTCACGATGGATCTGCCACTTTATCTCACTGAACTTCAGTTTACTTATATATAAAATGGGGGTACTTTTACTACTTACATTACAAGGTTGTTGTGTGAATGCAGTGAGACAATTGTTATATCTACACATTGTAAAATTTGCATAGCAATGTAAGGTTTGCAAAGCACTTTGCAAATGTCATCTCCTACTACCACACTCACTTTAAATTTAAGGAAACTGATACAGACAGAAGTTAAATGACTTCACCAAGGCCACACAAATAGTAAATGTCTGTAAAAGGATATGAATTTAGGTCTTCCTGACTCTAAGTGCAATGCACCATCCACTGTGCCATGGAGCTATGTGGTGACCTCAGGTTCTGACTATTGTATTTAACTCCTACAGAATCATCCAATTTTAAATCCTCTGCTTGCCTGATCCAGAATTAGTCTATGAATGAGAGTAGGGCAAGCCCTAAAGAGCATGTGAAATTGTCTATATAAG
This sequence comes from Bettongia penicillata ogilbyi, assembly GCA_023548195.1. NCBI lineage: Eukaryota > Metazoa > Chordata > Mammalia > Diprotodontia > Potoroidae > Bettongia > Bettongia penicillata. The sequence goes on along the minus strand of JAJHZJ010000891.1, from coordinate 168,496 downwards.
TAAAGTATAAGGGCAGGAAGCTTAGGGCTAGACACTAGTTCCTTACAGTGAGGAAACTGTCAGAGCTAAGTACTCTAGATTACCACTAAAATAATCTGAGTACATTTAGCTGAATTTTTCTTACCTCGGGGACAGTAGAATAGAATTTGTACCAAGTGAATTTTAAGTTTAATCATCACACAGTGATGATGAAAATAGACAATTGATAAATCCATGAACAAGGACTTAGAAATAGGAAAAAGTCAAGTTCTAAGATTACTAATCAGTTTAAAAGTTCTAGAATTATTAGAGACACAGATGGCAGAACTAAATAGCCTAAAGTTCAGCTATAGCAACTATAGGAGCAAGCAGAGCAGTGGGGAATGGCCGAGATCATTAATTGATTGGAAGAGATAGAGGGTAGGGGAGCTATCTCTAAGCCATCTGAAATAGAAAGTGAGTGGCAGTTAGTGAGGAATATGGACTGCCTTTATCGAGATTTAGTGATGAGCTAGTTATGATAACTGGTCAGAGGTTTCTGTCTATGGCAAAATGTTCTCCAAGAATATGCTGTCATTTAAGAATTCTAATATATCCTGCATCCCAGGTTTTCATCTTCTACTGGAAAAATCCAAGTCCAGTAATCGTACTAAGTTTCTGAATCAGCTTCTTACAGAATGTCTGGTTCAGCATTGTGGACTGCATGATGCTGCTTATGTTCTCTTGCCTGTTCAAAGGAGGAATTGGTGTGGAGAACTTTACAAGCTTGAACTGGGTATTCCCTAGAATTCCTAGGTTTCAGGTTGTGGATATGCTCCCTGGGGATCATCAAAATTGATTGAGGAAGAGGGAGAGGGATTGCATATAGCTGTTTGGTAGTTCTTTATTTATTGTTTATCAATATATGGAATCTATACCAAGAATAAAATTCCACATATGGTTAAGTATGTTTTTCTTTCTGTTCATGTGTGGAGCTAACTGCATTATGCTAAAATTATATGATGAGTGCTCAGGAAAATATACCAAATTCAAGGAAGAGGTGGCACTTTCCAGTGTTTAGAACTAGAATGTTGATTTTGCTTGTGTAAATTCATAATTGTCAATATTCTCCCCCCATCTACAAATAGATAGCACATCAGTGCTGTCCTACACATGATAGGTTGTTCATCCTCCGAAAGCAATAGAGGCTTTGACACCTTTCTCATAAATCTTTGCAGCAGGGTATATATGTACTACTGCCAGGGTGAGAATAAAACTTGCCCAGCAGGATTCTTATTATTGAATAAGATCAGGATGGTGGCTTTTAGCACCACCTGGTGGTTTTTACTAAAGCTGTGCAACTATGTTCCACTCATCTCATTTGATGTCTTGTAACTCTGTTCTTAATGAGATCAAACATTACTCTCACTTGTGTTTGGGGTTAGTGGAGTATTTATTAGAGGAATACTTCATTAAACCTCGGACAATGCCCCCATCTTCTTTCCTGAGGCCCCTGAGTTTCTCAATCTGTGAATCTGTGAGTGAAAAGGCTGCCAAGGTAGTCCTTCAGTCAGTAAGCATTTATTAAGCACTTATAATGTCAAACTTTGTGGTAAGCAGTAGAAATACAAATTTAAACAAAAAGAAAGAAAAGTCCTACCTTGACAAGCTCAAAAAGTTCACAGTCCAATAGTAGAAGATAGAACATAAAAGTTAATTGAAAGAGGGGTAGATTTGAGGTATCCAGAGCAGGGGGAGAATGAAGAAGTCTAAAATACAGTCTGGATAGAAATGGAAAAATTGTTGGTCTGGATAGTACCCTCTTTAATGGAGGTTCTGGCAAGAGTCATCCAATTAGAGAGTACTTCTACTCTGTAAATTCCAGGGAAAATGTAAGATTCCAGGATGAAGAGGTTTCTTTGGCATTTTGAAACAGTCCAGTGAGAAAAGAAGAGATGATTGGCCTGGGTACCCTCCTTAAATGGAAATTCTGGGAAGAACCATTCAATCATAACATGAGTCCCTTCTAGATACAACGCAAAATCTCAAAGATGGCCTCAGTTAGAAGGAGTTCTTTTTCTCAAGTGGTATAATTTTGTCTGTTGGAATTGGAGACCAGTGCATAGTTATTTGGATGATCCATCCGCTAAGAAAGGGGTTGTTAATCTACTATACACAGATATTTCAGAATAATCAAGAACTTGGTTGGGAAAAATGCATCAATTTTTAACATAAATTATTTCCTTTGCAATACTATTTCTTTTATTCTATGCATTTAAAATATTATTTTGAGAAAGGGTCCATGGATTTCACCAGAGTACATAGCAGGGGTAGGGAGCCTGCAGCCTCAAGACCACATGAAGCCTTCAAGGTTCTTGGGTGCAGCCTTTTGACTGAGTCCAAGTTTTGCCGAACAAATCTTTTTATTTAGGGGAGTTTTGTGAAACTTGGATTCAGTCAAAGGGCCCCACTTGAGGACCACTCCACATGTGGCCTCAAGATTGCAGATTCCTCATCCCTGCATGCAAAAGAAGTAAAGAGACCTTGTTGGGATAGATCAAACTCCTAAACTTCATATTGGAAACACCGTTCTGCAGTAATCATTTGGTAGGGGTCAGAATACCACAAGAAGACTACAAAACAACCTTTTGGTTTATTAAATCTGACCTTAGGCTCTGGAGTACTGTGAAATATCTTTGGATGTAATCATCTGGATAAAGCAGCTAAAGTATCCCAAGAATCCTAGAAACTACTATAGATCCCTCAGAGTGGTAATATTACCCTATTGCAGAAGGGCCTTCACTTTCTATAGATTAATTTTTAACCTCTGCCAGCCTATACAATTTTCAAACAAGCCCCATTTCCACCCTTTTTAGCTAGTACTTTTGCAGCCAGACAAATAAGCTTTGCAGCACAAGCATTCCAGGACTATCTTTAACATTTGGGAACATTGTGCATGATCTTTAGAGTAAATAAGATGCCATCAACATATACTATCAATCTATGGTCCAAAAAGTCTTGGAAAAGATACCCCAGTGTAGCCCTAGCATCATAATATTTTATTTGTACTAGCCAAACAGCCTAAAAGATGGCCTTTTCAAGTCCTTACTAGATTGAATTTCCCCTGCTTCTTCAACTTACTGAAGAGACACTTCCAGTTGGGTCAGGTAATTAGAGTCATTAAGCATTGAAGAAAGATAGATTTGGAGTAAGATGACTGCCTTTGTATCTTAGTTCTCCCATCTACTTCTGTGTGATGTTGAATGAGGCTCAGTCTCAGATTCATCATCTTTAAAATGAAGGGCCAATAGTAACCAGCCTAGTAGCAGCTTTTATAAGTCATCATTTCATCTCATTCAACACATAAAGAATCATTACTATGACAAATCTCTTCACCTACATTTTTTTTCCACATGGAGGCAACTTGCAAGTTTATTATTATTCAGATTAGTTTCATTTGTCTACATGGCCTCCCAGACTTTGAATTTTCTCCCTAACCTTAAAGTAGATATAGCCTTTTGACATGGAAACACCTAAAATCAGGTTGTTAGTAGAGCCAAATTGCTAAGAAAGGTAGTGTTTCTACCTCATTTGAATTAAAGAAGTTGCTGAAGTGTATTCAGGCAGAAGATTCTACTAGTAGGCAAAGGGCATTGACTACCAGTTTTATAAGAGCCCAATTTTCCTTTCTACCTTTCAATTACAGTGAAGAATTAAAATTTCTTTATTTCTGTGTTGACCAACCATTTGAATTCCAACATGAAAGAGAACAAAGGAGGATGGCGGATGCTTCTCCCAACAGACTGATTAGAAATATATGCTCACTAACATGTATGTATGTATCCTCTAGACAAGCAGAACTGAGAACAGTGGGGTTACTGAGTCAGCACATATTTCAATAATTTCCCCTTTTTGGGATAAACCCTGAAAATGGTGCAGAACCATAATCAAATTTGTATAATTCCTCTATGTTCAACTGCATCATCCTAATCTAATGTTTGTGCTTAATCAATTAAAAAAAACTGTTATTGACTATAAGTTAGGCAAGTTAAATTCATAATAGGAAATACGTGGCTATGAGTATTGCAAACTCATAATCTTGTTTCCTTTAGTGTTGTAAAAATTGAACAAACTAAGTTTAACAAAGTCATAATCTCATATATCCCTTTAGGAGACAAATCTTGTTAAATAGTCTCTATAGTTAAACTAGAGAGCCGCTGGTGCGGTGGATAGAGTGCTGGGCATGGAGTTAGGAAGATCCATCTTCCTCAATCCAAATCCAGCCTCAGATACTTACTAGCTATGTGACCCTAGCAAGACCTAGCAAGACACTTTGTTTGCTTCAGTGTCCTCATCTGTAAAATGAACTGGAAAAGGAAATGGCAAGCCATTTTAGTATGTGTGTGTTTGTCCTTCCTTGCTAAAGAAGATCATGCCATCAGAGAAATAATGACATGACTTGCACTTGACTTTGTTTTGGGTGAGGGAGGGCTGTGCGGGTCACCAGCTTCACTTCTCCTCCAGAGCCATCTGGATCCAGTGACGAGATATTCATCAGGTAGACTGGAGATAACCAGGATGAGGCAATTGAGGTTAAGGACTTGCTTAAGGTCACACAGCTAGTGTCAAGTGTCTGAGGTGAGATTTGAACTCAGATCCTCCTGACTCCTGCACTGGTGCTCTATCCACTGCACCATCTATCTGCCCCTAACCATTCCACTGTCTTTGCCAAGAAAACCCCAAATAGGGTCATGAAGAGTTGTACACAACTAAAAAAATGACTGAACAATAACAGGTAAACTAAGTGCAGCTGTTTTCAGAGATAATTCTAGGGACCTGTAGGTTTTCAGTTATTCCAACTTTGCATAATCAAAGGAGAGGTATTTACTCCTTTCCTGGCTTGTGCTCTGGTCTCTGAGTGATCACAAATACTCTTTTCTTACTTGGAACTGTGAGAAGGATTCCTTCTCCACCCTAGCCACAAGTCCCACCCCACCAGCGCTCCTCCTCACTCTAGGACCTCCACCCAGATCCAAACTTGGGCAATATAATACCTCATCGTGAGCAAAGAGACACCTGCAAACACCCTCTGATTAGATGCTCAATTCTCCCACTATCTGTGGGCTGAGAACTCTGCTAGCAGCTACAGCTGCTGCCACCACCACTGCAGCCACCCTGCCGTTGGGATTGAACCACACTCCCCTCTCACAGAGCTCTGACAAACCTTTCCCACTGACCTTCTGCGTTGTGGTTTGAGAAGTCTGGAAACCACCACAGCTACCAGTGATTCAGTCCCCAGAGGCCTGCTACAGTTTGCTGGGAATGGGTCCGTGCTGATGCTGGGCTATGCTCCTCTCTCAGCCTGATGCAACTGACTTTTTCTGTCAACCTTCCAGGTTGTCTTGGGGTATAAGTTCGTTTCACTCCATGATTTTGTGGGTTCTACTGCTCCAGAGTTTGTTTAGAGTCATTTTACAGGTATTTGGAGGGGTTTGAGGAAGAGCTCAACCAAGTCCGTGTTTTTGCACCTGCACGTTGGCTCCGTTCCTCAGAAGTAATTTTTCTAAAGCATTTCTGATACAATTGTTTCTCAAATTTCACACTTTTAAAAAAATAGAAACACAATAATGACATCTATATTGCCAGGTATTTAAAATATGAAACAAATTATATTACCAGTCCAGTGACATTAATTCAAACAAAAACATTTCCAAGTTATTTTGCCTAGAAAATATTTTATTACTTTTGATATTTTATACTGATTTCATTCAAGACCAATTTAGAGTACTTGAATTTGCTAACATTTATATAATGCTAGTCATGTGCCAGGTGCTATGCTAAACACTTTACAATCATGTGATTCCCACAACATCCCTGGGAGATGTTTTTTAAAATCCCCTTTATTAATTAGGAAACCAAAATCAGCAGAGGAGGAATATCTTGCTTAATGTTGTATGGCTAATATATTTCTGAGATTGGATTTTAACTACTTTCTTGTATTTTTCAGAATTTTTGCCTTAATTCCAATTAACTGATGAATTTTTGCATTAAATGCTGACTTAGCATATTAACTTAAGAGAATGCATCTCACCTAAAATGAGAGTGGAATTAATTCATTCATGTCTGGATTCATATTTACAAAATAGAATAGTATAGAATCTCAATTTCCCCAAAGGCCGTTTACTGGTAGCACTGTAAATTATAGGGTCAACTACTTTCAGTTATTTTACTGGCAAAGATCTTACATGACAGTTTGGCATTCTCAACCCTCTTTTAGGGTCCATGAAGATTTTGCAAAGCATGGGAATCACAAACATAACCTCTATTATATAATAATGAAATTATGAATGTATATTCTTACATAATGATTAAAATAGTCTTCTGATAATTTTTCAAGTACAGAATTTTTGTATTCTATCCCCAAATAATTCAATGCTGCAATTATATTTTGATATTGTCCATATCATAAAGAAAAACAAAATAAAGTTTCTTATATCATTCTTATCTGAATGAAATCAAACTTTTTCAAACCTTTTACTTTCAGATCTTCTGTGCACACTGCAAACTACAACTTTTCTTAACTCTCTACTAATTTTCTTTTGTCCCTTCTTAAACTTTCTCTTCCTTTCTTTTATAATCCTTCAAACTTGAAACTTCTTTGTTTCTTTCATATTATGATTATTTAATTCCTTTCATCTTCCTCCCAAATATTTCCTGCCCCTCTTGGACTACTTATAGAACTAATCTTTACCACACTGATTTTTTTTTTTAATGTTAGCACTTTTTTTATTACACAATAGCAATGAATTTCTTTCCTCGTGCCTTTGGAATTGTGAAAGTCTTACAAATGCATAGTCTATTCCCATACCTTTGTTGACTTTGCTTTACTTTTGTTGTTCAGACGTTTCAGGTATTTCTGACTCTCTGTGATCCCACTTTGGCGGTTGCTTTCAAAGATACTAAAGAGGTTTACCATTTCTCACTCCAACTCATTTTATGTATGAGGAAACTGAGGCAAACACAGTTAAGTGCTTTGACCAGGGTCACCCTGTAGTAAGTGTTTTGAGGTCAGATTTGCACCCAGGAAGATGAATCTTCCTGATTTTTTAATAATATATAATTTATTTTTCCATTCTTGACATTCACTTCCACAATAATTTGAATTCAAAATTTTCTCCTCATCTCTCCCCACCCTGTGTCCTAGGATAACATGTACCCCATCCACCCCTTCCTCCAGGCTGCCTTCCCTTCTATTACCCACAGCCCTTCCATCCCCTTTCCCCTCTGTTTTCCTGTAGGGCAAAATAGATTCCAATACTCCATTGCCAGTATAGCTTAATTTCCAGTTGCATGCTAAGACAATTTTTAACATTCATTCTTAAAGCTTTGAGTTCCATATTCTCTCCCTACCTCCCTCCTCACTCACCCTCATTGAGAAAACAAGCAATTCAATACAGATCATACATGTCTTACAATGCCAAGTACTTCCATAATATTTATGTTGTAAAAGACTAACCACATTTCCCTCTGTCCTGTCCTGCCCCTCATTTATTCCATTCTCTCCCTTGATCTGTGCTCACACAATAGTGTTTGCTTCTGATTAACCCTTTTCTCAATTTGCTATCCCTTATATTATCTTCCCTCTCCTAGACCCTACCCTCTTGCCTTCTTGCAGGGTAAGATAGATTTTTATATCCAACTGAGTGTGTGACCCCCTCCTTAAGCCAAATCCCATGAGAATAAGGTTCAATTTCCTTTCATCTCCCCCCTCTTCTCTTCCATTGTAGAAGCTCTTTCTTCTTCTTGTATGTGAAATGATTTGCTACATTCTACCTCCTCCTTTTCCTTACTCCTAGTACATTCCATTCACCAGTAAATTTTATTTTTTTTGAGTATTCTTCCTTCATATTCACTTCACCCTGTGCCCTCTGTCTCTCTCTTCATATATATATATATATATATATATATATATATATATATATATTATATATACACACACATATACACACATACACATATATGTAGATACATATACATACACACATATATATACACAAACACACATGTACATATACATACCTACACATATATAATGTACACATACAGACATACCCATATACACCTACATATATATATTCCCACTAACTACCCTAATACTGAAAAAGGTCTTGTGAATTACAAATAACATCATTCCATGTTGGAATGGAAACAGTTCAACTTTAAGGAGTTCCTTAAGGCTTCTCTTTCCTGTTTACCTTTTCATGTTTCTTTTGATTTTTATATTTGGAAGTCCAATTTTCTATTCAGCTCTGATCTTTTCAACAAGAATGCTTAGAAGTCCTCTATTTCATTGAAATTCCATTTTTTCCCCTGAAGTATTATACTCAGTTTTGCTGGGTAGGTGATTCTTGATTTTAATCCTATCTCTTTTGACCTCTGGAATATCATATTTCAAGCCCTTCAATCCCTTAGGGTAGGAGCAGCTTGATCTTGTATTAACTTGATTGTATTTCCACAATACTTTGATTGTTTCTTTCTGGCTGCTTGTAATATTTTCTCCTTGACCTGGAAATTCTGGAAATTGGCTATAATATCCCTAGGAGTTTTCCTTTTTGGATCTCTTTCAAGAGGTGATTGGTGAATTGTTTCCATTTCAATTTTACCATCTGGTTCTAGAATATCAGGATAGTTTTCCTGGGAAATGGTGTCTGGGTTCTATTTTTCATCATGGATTTCAAGTAGACCAATAGTTTTTAAATTATCTCTCCTGGATCTGTTTTCCAGGTCAGTAGTTTTTCCAAAAAGATATTTCATATTGTCTTCTATTTTTTTCCATTCTTTTGGTTTTGTTTTATAACTTCTTGGTTTCTCATAAAGTCACCAGCTTCCATCTGCTCCATTCTAATTTTTTTTTTAAATATCTGTTTATTTATTTTTAGTTGTCAACATTCATTTCCCAAAAATTTTGAGTTCCAAATTTTATCCCCATCCCTCCCCTCCCCCAACCCCATAAATATGTGGCATTCTGATTGTCCTATCCCTCGATATGTCCTCCCTTCTATTACACCCCTCCCTTCCCTTATTCCCATCTTCTCTCTTTTATTGTAGGGCAAGATAGATTTCTATACCCCATTACCTGTATTTCTTATTTCCCAGTTGTATGCAAAAACAATTCTCAACATCTGTTCCTAATATTTTGAATTCCAACTTCTCTTCCTTCCTCCCTCCTCACCCATCCCCACTGAGAAGGCAAGCATTTCAATATAGACTATATATGTGCAGTTTTGCAAAAGACTTCCATAATAGTCATGTTGTATAAGACTATTTCCCTCCATCCTATCCTGCCCCCCATTTATTCTATTCCCTCTTTTGATCTTGTTCCTCCCCAAGAGAGTTTACTTCTAATTACTCCCTTCTCCCATTTGCCCTCCCTTCTATCATCCCCCTCACCCCACTTGTCCCCTTCTGCCCTACTTTTCTGTAGTGTAAGATATATTTTTGTACCAAATTTAGTGAGCATGTTATTCCCTCCTTAAGTCATATGTGAAGAGAGTAAGCTTCACTTTTTCCATCTCACCTTCTCCTTTTTCTCCTCCATTGAAAAAGCTTTTTCTTGCCTCTTTTATGACTGAGTCCTTTATCAAGTGGAGGGTATATTCTAGGGACCTGTAAGTTCTCAGTTCCTCTAAAGTGGCGCAATCAAGAGGAGGCTACTCCTCTCCTGGCCTATATTCTTTTCTGGAAGCAACCACAAGCACCCCTTTGTCCAGGGCCTGTGAGTAGGATTCCTTCTCCAGAGCTTCCACCTGCTCCACCATGCCAGTACTCCTCCGCAACCCAGGACCACCACTTAGAACTTAGACCCAGATTAGCTACTCAATTCTCCCAGGTTTTTTAGGCTCAGGGCTCCAAAGTGTACCCTGGGGCAGTGGCGGCTGCTGCTGCCCTATGACTGGGGCTGGGGCCAGATGGTGTTCCCTTCTCAGCCAGGTGAAAGAGCTGTCTGTCCTTTGAAGCTGTTTTTGGCATTTGTGGGTTGAGAAATCTGGGAACTGCAGCCAATGATTCCATGCCCTGAAGCATGCTGCATTCTTCTCTGTGCCCTACTGCATGGCCAAGGCTGGGCTGCACTCTGTTCTGAGTCCAGTGAAATAGACCCTTCCTGTTGACCTTCCAGGCTGTCTGGGCTAGAAATCTCTTTCATTCTGTTGTTTTATTGCTTCTGTTGCTCTAGAATTTGTTTAGAATCATTTTTACAAGTGTTTTATGGGCTATGGTGGTAGAGCTAGAGCAAGTCAGTCTTTCTACTCTGCCATCTTGGCTCTGCCCCTTGAGTCTTCCTGATTTTAAACCCATTGCTCTATTCAGTGTGCCACTCAGATGCCCATTTGCTTCTGCTTTACCTAAAGTCCTAAACAACTAAGTTCTGTTATATAATTTTGTAGCACTAACATGATATTCACAGCTCCTATGGTGGTCATGAATATGGCAGCACAATTCTGAGTCAGGAAATACAATAGACTCTCCACATGGAAGACAGAACTGAAACATTTATTCAGACATCAAAAAGTCAAAATCCAACACCAAAAAGACAAATGCATCATAATAGCAAAGTAATCTATATATAATAACAATTCAGAGAGCAGCACCAGTCCCATACCTACCCTCTGTTAGGCTTCCCACAAATGAGCTCCCTTAAACAAATCACAAACATGTTCCCTTAAAGAAAATGCCCATTGTCTCACTCATAGCCAACTACCCACTTGCCCGCAACCTTCAGTTCTGAATACTTTGACAAAATTTCCTCTCAGTTCTGCTCTAGCTCCACCTCTTCCTATTCTATGTGACTCAGACTCATGTGACTCAGACTTCCATGGGACTTAATCAAGTCACATGGGCCTATTAATGGAAGGGAAAGATCTTCCCATTAAGAAACAAAATTACATTAACAATAAGCAAAAATGTATTGTCAATACAAATTCCTAAAAGAAAATAGAGTGGTAACACAATACCTACTTAAATTTTATTTCTTTTTAAAGTTGCTCCCTGATTTAAATGTGCATTTCTTTTTTCATAGTAAAGAGAATAGGCAGTTTTCAAAATTTAAATTTCAAACCCATTTTTTTAAACTTTAGAATTTCACTGATACTGTCTTGTAAGTAGCTTCAGTTCCCTTCTTTAAGCAGTGAAATTACTTTCTCTTCCTGAGTTAAACAATAAATCTATCACTATCCAGGGAAGGAGTGATAAAAGATCTAAGCACAGATTTCATGTTACTTTCAAGAATTTTACTCTTATATTTCCTTAAAATAATTCTACAGAGAAGAGCATTAAAACTCATTAAAACATTTTTAACATTTATAAAAACATTGAATCCACAATTTGGAAAATCACTGTCTCATATTAATTTACAATTACACAAATTCTTACAGACTGGGAAAAGATTCCTTTCTTTCTTCTCTATCTTCTCTCCCTTGCCTCCCCACCTTGACCATTATTACAAAGGTAGAGATTTGTTTTAGCTTGTTGAAGATCTTGAAAATACTGCAGAAAAGTTTTTACTTTTCACATTCATTCCCTTTGCCTAATCAAACCACAGAAAAAGTTTAGTATAATTTACTAAGACACAAAACACAGACAATGCTAACAACACAATGAAAATTATAGAAACAAATACTTTAACTTCAACAGATGAAAGACACATAGAATCATTTGCTGACAAATTCCTTTCCTAATCTCACACTGTAAGTGTAATCAAAAAGTCCAGGAAAATATATCTCTGCTTGACATAATTGATATAGGAGAGCTGTTTTGAAACTCCACATATCTATGGATGTCTCCTGTGATGTCTCTCTTTCCTTAATGCCTTTTCCTCAGTCTGAATGGATTCAAGTATCCCTCAAGGATATCCTAGTCTTAGTTGTGATGAAATTAATGTTAGTTTCAGTTTCTTTGAGTCTTGTTTAGAATGCACATCTAACAAGGTACCATCCTTTACTTTGCTGAATTTTCCTTTTCCCGTATTATTTTCAGTCCCCATTGAGACTCACTGCTCAGTTGTGGACATAACTGGCAGGATTCTACCAAGAAATCCACAAGAGCTTTGCCACTCCCATTCCTTTTCTGAATATCTACATTCCATTTCAATAAAAGACATATGTAAAACCCTTTTTGTTACCTGCCTCCTTTCTTCATGTAAAAGTGAGAGATAAAAAAGTCAAAATTTGGGTTTGGGAACCTATTTCTCCTTTTACTTTCTTCAGTTTTGGAAAGTTAAATTTCCCATTCCTTCACAATTAACTATTTGGCAGGGGATCCACTCCCGCCCACCTGCTGGCTTGGAGGAGGCCAGCAGGTCTGCCCTCTGTGATACTTAGGACCAAAGGGTGCTCAAAAATGTCCTGACTCAAAAAAATCTTTGTTTCCAGGTCTTTTACCTTGATAAAAGAGGCAAAACTCAGGAGAAAGAATTAAAAGGAGTTTGCTAAATAGCACCAAGGTAGAAAACACATTGGCAGGCTGTTCACTGAGTATCCACCATTCGAGTTGTTCAAAGAGAAAAGTATTGATCAGATGGAATTCATTAACTATCTTATTTTTTAAAAAAATGTCTACAGAAAATTGAAATACTAATGTATAATGGGCCATGATTACAATAGTCTAGCAGAGTTCTGTAAGCACAGCATTAGGAAGGCTAAAACTCAAAAGAGCTGAATAGTAATGAATGTTAAGCTCCCTAAAAGAACTTTTGCATATGTTAGAGGTAAGAAGATCAAAGCACTACTGCTTGTATTTCATAGGATAATGATAGCATATGACAGAGTGAAGACAAATTACTCACCTTCTCTTTTGCTTCTGTTTTCTCTACCAAGGAGAATGATAGACAGAAAAGAATAGAACAAAAATAGTTAAAATATATAGAAGAATAGTGCCAGGTATGGGTTCAAATCTGTACTATGCCATTAAGTACACCAGTCATGTCAGTTGACCTATTTTGGCCTAATTTGATTTATCTGGACTCTGAAGAGGTTAGGCTAAATTATATGTATAATATTAAAAAATATGAGGAGATTGTAAGAAACTATTTGCCTTCAATGACTTTAAGAAACCAACTTAGAGTTTGTGAAACTATATTAACTGTAGTAATGTCACTAATGCTGTCATTGAGCTCTGGAGAAAAAATACTGGAAATGGAAAAGGTGCTTCATGACTATATATAAATATTTTTAACCAATTTTCCAAAAAAAAGGAGATTAGAAACTGTAAATTATGATTTTTAATCCAATTCCTAGTGGAATTCTAGAACAAATTGCTAAAAGAATCCATTAGGAACATTAAGAAAAGAAAACAGGACAGTTAGGGGCATAGTGAGTAGAGGGTGGACCTAAAGTCAGGAGGACTCATCTTTCTGAGTCCAATCTAACTTCAAACATTTACTATCTGTGTGATGATGGGAAAGTCACTTAACTCTATTTGCCTCAGTTTCATCATCTGCAAAATTAGTCGGAGAAGGAAATCGCAAAGCACTTTAATAACTCTTCCAAGAAAGCCCCAAGTAGGGTCACAAAGAGTTTGACTTTGTGATTGATATGACCAAATTACAAAGAAAAGAGAGAAGCCATATTATTACTCAGCATGGGATTCATCAAAAACAGGTTATGCCAGAGTGATTTAATTTCCTTTTATAAAGATATTTATTAGATTAGTAAATCAACACGTATTACATACATGCACATTTGATTTTGTGCAAACTATTCGCTGCAATATTGACTCACACTAAATTATATTTAGATTTCAGCAAAGCATTTGAGAAAAGTTTTACCTGGCATTCTTGTATATGAAATGGAGGGTAATGAAGTTAGAGAGATAGAATTGGGCTGATGTTCAAACCGAAATAATAATGATGAATGGATCAGTTTGAGCCTAAAGGATGTTCTCTAGTGGAGGCCTCCAGAAATCAATCCTTAGGGATATGCTATTTAAAAAACATCATTAACTTGTGCATCAGATTTGTAAGAGATACAAATTGGGGAAAGATAATATTTTGTTGACAACCCAGAAAAGAGAAAACATGGGGGAATGTAATCACTTTCTTCCATAATTTCAAGGTTTGTCATGTAGAAGAGGGATTAGATTCCCTATATTAGAGCTCAATGGGCAGAAATATGATCAATGGATAGAAGGTACCAAAAATAGAACTTCAGATCTAAGGAGAAAAAGCACTTTCTTGTTAGTAACTACTCAGTTTCCAAAATTGATCTGTCACTTTTTTGATGTGGATACTCACCTCAATGATAAAAACCATGGCCAATCCATGCCTGCTCATCCTGTGTCCCTCTTGTTTATATCCTCCCGGCAATCCACTCAATTGCTGTGGCCCCTTTTCAATTTCTCTTGACATTGTAAGCATACCAGATAAGCACCCAGGCTTTCTTGTGACTATGTCATGGTTTTACTACTAAACTAACTGGTTTTCTTTATGAATCCTCTTGCCTCTTAGTGACTTTTTAAAAACTCCAGTCCTTATTTCAAGTTGTTTATGTTATGTTGTATCCTGCTCACATTTACCACATAGTTTTCATTACCCTCCAAGTGCTGCTCATGTTTAAGTGGTGCATAATTTGTAACCATGTAAATGTATCAATAAAATAAGGATATTACCAAGGTAGGCTTTTGTTTTGGGGAGAAGTTTTAGGTCATTAAAAGTGATGTGCAATTTCCTTGAGGTCATACAGTCAGTTATCTTCTCCCTCCTTAATTTTGAGTCTGATTTATTTATGTTTACTGTCTGTTCATGGCATACATGCTGAAGATAAATGCTCGTAGAATTCATGAACATAGAGGTGAACCATCTAAATATATTTTATAATATCAGTAATAAATGTGTAAGCATTCTGTATGCACTTCCCCACCCGCATGCCCTGTGAAAAATTAAGTCAAATTATTTTGATTAGTAACAGGAGGATTTGCAGTTCCCAGGGTGAATCACCATCTATAGCAAATCGCTCATCAATTTGGATTCTTTGCTGGACATTATCCATGAGAATGGAGAACATGCTGGGCACACACGTGTTCATGCTTTTTTTGTTACCTAGTGTTAATAATCAGTGTCAACAAATAAGTAATCTCTGTTTCATATTTCAAAGAATATTGAATAATTTTGATGTGTGGATGACAGACACTTTGTGCAAGAATCTTTAAGGAAATAGTCTGCTTCATCAAATTATATATATATATATATATATATATATATTAGCTGTCAATAAATGTTTGTAAGAATGCATATATATGCATACAAACATTTATTTATTCCCATATATTTATGAGTATTAATATTTATACACACACATCCTGATTTTATGTAAATATGTGTATATATATCCCTGCATAATACATACATGTATATGTATATGTTCATGCATACATACACATATGTACATACATATGTGTACTGGACTTCATATTTTCTACATCCTTAAGTTAATTAGAAATTGATAAAAGAAGTTACCTATTATGGAATATCTTTTGTGAAAGTCCACCTATTCCCCACTAATGTCCTTGATGTTTCTCTAGGTGATTTTCAGTAAAAAAAAATTAGGTGAGCATACAGGTCATTGGCTGTTGAAGTTCTCTACGTCTCCTTTTTCAGTAGTAATAAGGGCTCAGGTATTTTTTGCACAACTTGATTTGTTCCAGCTTTCAGAAACCTTGAGAGTCCATCCCTCAGATGCTCACAATTATGTCACCTTGAATATGACTCTACCCTTTGCAAACTTGATCTAATTCAGGTGACTTTCTTGTCTCTTCTCTTTAGTGCCATTTCTTTATCATCTAGAAGCGCATCTGAGACTGAGGCTAGATTTCTTTTATGGTAACTCCGCTATCCTTAATGGTGAAAAAGTTGTTCATAAAAATATTTTCAATCTTTTCTTATCCATATTCCTTATATGTTACCCTCTTTACATTTCTATTTCTTAAGCTACTGAAATCATTTATTATTTAGATCTCCCACCAGGCCAAAAAATCAAACCAAACAAGCAAAACCAATTAATTTTAGTCTCTAGCGATTCTCTTTGTTTAATGAGTTAATTGGGACAATAGTAGATACAAAAAAGATATAAAAAAAAGACCTTGTCCAAATGTGTGGCACCTCCTCCCACCCCTTTTACTGATGTGTCAACTGTGACCTGGGAATATTTATAACTTTTCCAGAGTTACACAATTAGTAAGCGACAGAAGGATTTGAACTAGGTTTTCTGACTCCACAGACTGTGTTTTAAAGCTATATATAATTTTCTTCATACTTTTAAGAGTGTGTGTGTGTGTGTGTGTGTATGTGTGTGCATGAGAAAGAGACACAGAGACAGGGAGAAAGAAAGACAGAGACAGAAAGAGGCAGAGACAGAGAGAGACAGAGACAGACAAATGCATACACAAAGAAAAAGAGAGACAAAAAGAACCTCAGACCAAGAAACTTATTTATGTTACTTAGGAGTAAATTTAAATTTCAATCCTGAGTCTTTGCTTGTGCTTTGTTTTCAAAGTATAATATCACCTAATTTCCTCACAAATTTTATACATTTAAGTTTTCATTCTAGAGATAATAAGCATCACCATGAACTTTTAAATATACAAAAAATATTGTATATGAAACTGCAAATGTATTAGTTGCATTCAGTTTAGTTTTTTCTGACTTATATAGCTTTTTAAAAAAATTCAAATTTAACATAGTAGTTCTACTACTGTCTTGCTCAACTATGTTGAATTTTGAAATTTCTTAGGCTTGTTTTGTTAATGATTAATTGTTATTTTATTTCCCTCCTTTCCATTATCGCTGTAACTTTTCTGTTTAGCAAATATTTAGATGCAGAGAGCAAACTGAAATATTGATGTTGTTGTCCTTATTTTACAGAAGAAAAAACTGAGGTGACCTTGAATAAGTCACTTAACCTTTACAATCTATAGATTCCTAAAGGGCAAAATGAAGGTCTTACACTTAGAGAGCCTCTATGGTTCCTCCCCATTTTAATTTTATGATGTCTAATACTTCATATGGTCTACAAAGAAAGGAACCTTGCAATCTGCATATCTGGCAAAGTGCCATATCCATATTGGGTTCTCAATACATATCATTTGAGTTGAATGAATCTTTTCCCAGAGCAGCCTGGAATATCTTTGTGAATTTTTCATATATTCAGAAAAAAAGAAATACCAATTAGTTATGAAATAGGTGGTGTTTGTTTTTAGAAAACAAAAATTAGATAAAACCATAATGGATTGTCCAGCAATTGAAGGACAATTCAGTCATTATCTGAATGAAAAGACCCATATGAATATGAGAAATGTGAATTGGTCTATATCTTTAGGATAACTATCTACATGTCATATTACTCAAGGCATCAGAAGGCTAATAACACCACTTGCGCCCCACACACACATACTATATTCTCAGTCTTCATCCCTATGCTGCTTCCACAAGTAATCAAGATTCTGACCTGAATGTTGACCTTTTGTGGCTTCATTCTATGACTCAGCTAATGGTGTTATATTTTCCCTAATTTATTTTGCTTTCCCTCTCACCCCAGAGACTAGCCACTCCAAGAAACATACCCTATTGCCCAAGGGTACCAATCTGGAGAATTGCTGCCAATTACCATATAATGTACAGTTATTACTGGTAGGGGAAAAGAGCCATTGATACCCACAATAAATTTAGCAAGGCTGTTCATATCTAGAGTCCAATCCCAATGACAGCGTATAATGCAATAAAAGATGAAAACACCAAAAAGGAGTCTCTCAAATACAATCTATCTGTTATGATACTGAGCCTCTGATGACAAGTTGATGGGGGAGATAGATGTGTGTGGAGGAGCAAGTGCAAATACAGCATTTTCACAAGAATATGTTTTTCCCTGTAACTGATATTCATGGATAGTTTTCTACCACAAATCTGGGATAAGGGGTGTTTGACCTCTAACAAAAGACTCAGACTTAACAAGATTCAAAAACAGGAAAGAACTTGGAAATTTATGATGTATGTATTGTTATCTCATAAATGGGAAAGGGATTGTTGAATGATTACGTCCATACAGATTAAGATGCCAGAGACAGTGGAGAAACATGGACACTGGGAACTCAGAAGATGAAAGTTGCTACAAATGGACTCTATAGGCTGAGCATAAATGAAAGAGGAAGGAATACTAGAGTAGGAAAACAAAAGGCAAGTTATTCCCTCAGTAGGATCACCTAGTGTTAGTAGAACCCTCATAATTGGTGTGCCATGCAAAATTGTAAAGCAGAACTAAAACTCTCCTCTCTTGTCCTCATTATGGGCATGTTAGTCAGTGAGAGACATTGTCTTGGAACTAGTTACACAGTGAATCATTTGAGCTGTCATAATCCTTCAGAATGTTAACTCACCTGCTCCAACATGAAATGGTAGTATCATATAGTGGAAAGTCTACTAGATTTAAAATCGTATAACCTAATACTGCATCCATCCTGCCTTTGCAATTTACTACCTCTGTGATCTTGGGCAATAATTACTCTAGGTTTCATCAGTAAAATGAGGCCATTGAATTAGATGAACTCTATGGCCCCTTCCATATCTAAATGATTTCATACCAAGATCTAGATTCAAATTATTTTTACCACTGATTATAGAGAGATAATGGAGTTCCTAAAGAAAATTTAGAGTATTCCCAGGGAATGAAGGAACCCATGACAATGGCAGGACCCATGACATACAACTCTCCTGTACAGTCAATTGGGAATGATTTAAGGTATCTACACAGTAGTAAACAGTATCAATAGAAATCTTCAATAATTATTCATTATCCTGACCATTACTGCAACCGTGCCAGGAACCACAGCCACCACTATGATCTCCCCAGCTAACAGGAAGATTTCTGAATTTTAAAAAGTAACTTCCATTAAACTGCTGCCACAGAAGCTTGGACCAAACACTATACTACAGAGTTAATCATCAAAACTTAGATAACTAATTAATTAGCCACCTAACATGTAATTAATTAAAGTTTGGGAAGGGACTTGGCCCAGTATCATTAATCCTACATGCCTGTAGCTTTCTAAAGTGTAATGCTCATTGTGCAACCATTAATGGAAGACAATGATTTTAGACCATGTATGGGTATGCCTTACTTATATATTAGGTTCTTGAGAACTTGTTTAAGTCAAAATGTTTAAATCTTGTGTTCTTTTAGACAGTTCAAGTGTTATGTGATAAAATAATGTATATTTATGAATGTGTATACATATATACATGATACATATATGTATATATTTACACACATATCACATATCTGTGGAAAACACATATGTGTTTACACCAGTAAACACATTTATACAATGTCTATTAGGTGCCAGCCCTACTAAAAAGTGTGTAGTAGAATAGACTCCTATACTGTTAGAATTAGAAAAAAAGTCTTAGAAAACATCTAATTCAAATTCCCACTCTATATAGTTATTCCTTCTTAAATATTATCAAAATATGGTACTCTAACTTCTGCTTGAATGTTTCCAGTGATAAGGATTTTACTTTTTGATGAGAGAGGCCAGTGTTGACAGCTCTGTTAGGAAAATTTTGTTTTGTTTTGTTTTATTTTCCCCTGGTAAGTGGCATCTGTTTGTTGGAACTTTGACCAATTCATCTTAGTTTTATCCTCTGGAGTCATATCTATTGCTTTGTAACAACACTTTTAGTCCTTGCCACACTATTAATTGCATTATATGATTTTTACAGTCTTTACCATTCTGCTTTCCTTTCTCTAGACCTAGTCTGTACTCATGCTAAAAAGATAGCTTCCAAAACTAAATATATTATTTCATAGAAGGTTAAAAAAAAGTATGTTTCCCATAAAACAAATAATCATCCAGCAATTTGCCTTTTGGGTAAATTGGAGTTTTCATATATTGAATGTGTTCATATCAAGGCACATAATATGTTCATAACACATTAACTGCTTGAGTCATCTAACATAAATTGGTCTACCATGGACAGCTACATCCTTATTAGGAGTTACCTACTCTAGTGGGGATTTCTGGATCATCTTAATTAGTTAGAAGGAATAATGGATGAAATTAATGGAAAAATGAAAGTTCAGCAATTTGAGATCAATTAGCTGTCTTCTAAAAATTATTCCCACTGAGTGCATCCACCCACATAATAACTAATATCAGATGATTTGTATGCCTGACTCTAATTCTTTCCAAGATGTGGCCTTTTGTTCAATTTCCTTCTTGGTTAAGACAAGAATAATAACACTGAACAATATCACAAAGGTACTATAAAGATTATCTAACTTGGAATAATACATGTATCCAATTCAGTAGTGGTTCTTCAGTGAGGTTATCTTAAAAAAATAATATGTCCTAAATTTAGTGCTGGTCACAGCATTTAAATTCTACCCTTATTTATACATCTTAGTAGCCAACAATATTACTTTGATGATTTATAGTTTGCTTGTGGTAACCTATCACCCTACACTCTTTTTTCTCTTCTCGAGTAGCTAGCATATTCCTTATAATCCTAGCAAATTTCATTTATTTAAAAGTATAATGGTAACTTTTTAAATGACCATAATATTAATTGCCCCAATCCATATAACTAGGGTAAGTTAGGGGAAATAAGCCTCTTGTGAATGTATCATTGATTTTTTATCCTGGAAAAGGGTACTCGATACATTCAAAAGGGGGAAAAGAATAGATACCTTAAAGTTGGAGTGATCTCAAAGTAGATTGGAATGCTTCAGGAAATACTCTCTTACTGGAAATCTTATAACAAAGACTGGATTACCACTTGTCACATAGGGTAGAAGATGGGATTTTCATTTAGGTATGAGTTAGAAGTAATGAACTCTGAGGCTCCTTTTAAATCTGAGCTATGATCTAGTCAGCACAAACTTCACTCTTCTACCTAGAATGAAAAGTATATTTAAGAAAGAATCCTAACACTAATTCATTGTTGGTGGACCTGTGAGCTGATCCAGCCATTTGAGAATGCAATTTGGAACTTTGCGCAAAGGCCTACAAAAATGTGCATACCCTTTGATCCAACAATATGACTTCTAGGACTATGTCCCCAAGAGATCATAAAAATGGAAAAGGGTCCCACATGTACAAAAATACTTATAGCAACCCTCTTTGTGGTGGCCCAAAACTGGAAATCAAAGGGATGCCCATTAATTAGGGAATGGCTGAATAAATTGTGGTATATAAATGTAATGGAATACTACTGGGCTGTAAGGAATGATGAACAGGAAGACTTTAGAGAGGACTGGAAAGACTTATATGAATTGATGCTGAGTGAAAGGAGCAGAACCAGGAGAACTTTATACACAGAAACAACCACAGAGTGCAAGGATTTTTTCTGGTAGACTTAGAACTTCATTGCAATGAAAGGACTTAAAAAATTCCCAATGATCTCTTAAGGCAAAATACTTTCTACATCGAGAGAAAGAACTATGGAATTTGGGGGCAGAAGGTAACAGATCATTTTCTTTTGTATTATGTTTTGATTTGTTCTATGGTTTCTTCCACTCATTTTAATTCTTCTATGCAACATGACTAAGGTGAAAATGTATTTAATAGGAACGTAAGTGTAGAACCTATAGAAATTGTATGCCGACTTGGGGAGGGAGGGAGAAGGGAGGGGGGAATGAGTGGGGTAGAGAGGGAGAAAAATCTAAGTTATATGGAAGTGATTGTAGAACACTGAAAACAAATAAAATAATAATAAAAATAAACAAAAAAGAAAGAATCCTAGATTTAAAGATTAACTACAGGGAAAAAATTCTACTCTACTTTCTTGACTTCTATTTTTATGCCACATATTTCCTGGATGATAAATTGGATCTAACTCTCTTAGCTGATAGATTTAGTCTGACAATAGCAGTTTTGTATATAATCTTCCAAAATATATGCCTAGAATAGGAAATCTTCTCCCCATCTTCCAGCTCTTTTCCCAAATTCAGTTTCTCTCCGCGGGTTTTGGGTCAAGGGTTTCTCTTACGGTAGGTTTGTTGGCAAGGGGTATGGAGAATTCCTGCTTTGGCATTGTCCAAATGAGAAAATACATACCTTATACAGCCTCTCAAATTATTTTCTCTTTGACTTTTTAAAACTCTAACTTCCTTGCCCTCTTTTTGAAACCTTTCTACCCTTTCTCTTCTCCTCACAACTGTTTGATTATCCTACTTTGTACAAATTAACCTAAACAGATTATAATGTCTGGATGTTTCTTTTTTAGTTAGATTGCCTCCTAACTGTCCTGAATTGGAATCAGGCGTTATGGCCATGAACCTTGAATTTAGGTTTCCAGTGACATTCCTGTGTCTAGCTTTGGTCATGCTCTTCCTAGCTCTAGTTTCCCATTCAGACTCAGTGTCTTATTGGTTTTGACCTGTTGTTCTGTGTACTGTGATGAGCAAGTAAAATCTGATAAGGAAAATAAGCCTCTACTATTCAACAAATTTCAATTATTTCCTTTTTCTTCTGGGCAAACTATCTGCCATTTAAATACTTTCATTTAATTCTAGTTAATATTCCTAGGATGAATGTATATATTACTCCTCTTCATACACTCCATATTGTAGTCAGAGTTCACTACTTGCTGTTTCTTATGTCCAATATTCCATTTCCTATCTCTGTTCCTTTGTACAATTTCCCTTTCATGCTTAGAATGTACTTCCTTCTCATTTCAAAATTTGAGAATATTTAAAAAAAAGCCTCCTGCTTTTTTATCCAAGGTGCCATCTCCTAAACAAAGGAATTTCCTGGTTTTCCCAACTACATGTTCTACCCTCAAGCTTTTAGCAATTACTTTGCACTTATTTCATATATATCTTGTATTTATTTATATGTGGGAATTTTCTTTCCTTGAATGAAATACAAATCCCTGGAGGGAAACTCCTTGAGGTCAGGGACTGTTTTGTATAATCAGTGATGATCATACTGCCTGGCTCATTATAAGTAATTAATAAATGCATAAATGCTCCTTGCTTGGTTAGCTTATTGATCAATTGCCCTTAACTTTTCTTTGTGGTTGGTGTGAAAAGGTCAGCACTTCCTAGAATCAAAATATACGTGGGATATCAATTGCTCCTCCCCCACTGCTGAATCTACTCTCTTTGATATTCTCACCAAGTCATTCTAGTTCACCCGGGTTAATCTCTGAAATCCTAGACAGCCAGTTGTAAAATGTTCAATTGGACAATCTTCTTACCTCATAAAATGCTCTCCTGCTTCCCCTGGAGTCTGGATATGGACATTTCATAAAGGAGTTACCACTTTTTAACTTGTCTGGTTCTGGTTTACCCTACACAACTTGTCTTGCACAAATGTTTTAAGTTTGATGAAGTGACACATTCTGTAAGAAATGTAAATCAATTCCCTTTCCAACTTCATAAAGTAACACTTATGTTTTTACGGAGAGAAACTGCTGTGCAAGCATTTTAGTCAACAAACATTTATTAAATGCCTGGTATGTGCCTGGCACTATGATCAGCATGGGGGATACAAAGAAAGACAAAAACAGGGACTAATCTCAAAGGGATCATAATCTAATGGGGGAAATAACATGAAAATAACTATATACAAACAAGATATATTATATATATATACATATACATATATGTGTGTATATATATGTATATATATAAAATTTGGAGATAATCACACAGGGAAGATACTAGGATTAAGGGGGAATGAGAATGGTGTTTTGTAGAAGGCAGGGTTTTAGCTGAAATGTAAAGGAACCAGGTAGGCTTTCAGGTTAAGGGGTGTGTGTGTGTGTGTGTGTGTGTGTGTGTGTGTGTGTGTGTGTGTGTGAGAGAGAGAGAGAGACAGAGAGAGAGAGAGAGAGAATTTAAGAGTTGCCCCTCCCCCCTTCTAGGGGGCAGAGATGAAGGGTCTTGTTTGAGGAACAGCAGATTCCATTCTCAGTTGATCAAAGATTACATAGAAGAAAATTAGAAAGACAATAAGGGATTTAAAAGCTAAACAGGATTTTATATTTGATTTTGGAGATCAGTTGCTCTTGTCAACAAGAAGTCAATCAATAAAGTAATTAAGCATATATTATGTGCCAGATATTGTGCTAAGCCCTGGGGATACAAAGAAAGGGAAAAAGTCCCTGACCTGGAGAAGCTCAAAATCTAATGGGAGAGACAATAAGGAAATGAATATGCCCAAACAAGTCACATGACAGATAGGCAGGGAATAATTAATAGAGGAAAATCACTAAAACTAAGTAGGCTAAGGCATTAAGGCCAATAAGGCATAAGACTTCCTCTAGAAAGTAGGATTCTAGCTGTGACTTGAGGGAAGTCAGGAGAGTGAAGTGCCAGAGATTAGAAGGGAGAGTATTCCAAACATGGGTAACCTTTAGGGGAAATACCCAGAGGTAAGAGATTGCCTGTCTTATTTATGGGACCATAAGGAGGCATGTCACTAAACTGAAGACTATGTGGCAAGGCATAAGATATAAAAAGACTAGAAAGGTGAGGTGAGGGGAAACTCTCATTATTAAGGGTTTTGAATACCAGACCATTGTATACTTAATTCTAGGCATTATGATGAGTCATTGGAGTTTATTGAGTTTGGGGGTGACAGAATTGACCTGTTTTAGGAAAATCACTTTGGATACTCAATGGAGAATGGATTGGAGTGGGGAAAGACTTATGGAAGCCATGTCCACCAGCAGGTTATTACAATAGTGCAAGTGTGAGGTGAGGTGGGCTGGCCTTCTCCAAGATAATAGCAGTATCAAAGGAGAGAAAGATGTATATTGGAAAGATGTTCCAAAGGTGAAATTGGCAGGCTTTGGCAACAGATAGGAGATGGGGTCACGGTGAGAGACAGTGAGAGCTCCAGGATGACAGTAGGTTGAATCTTGAACTTTGGCAGGGTTGTATAGGTTTGGAAGGGAAGAGCAGTGGCATGAAAACACAGTCAGAAAGACTATGAAGGAGGAGAGGGTAATCAACAGTGTCAAAGGTTACAGGGAGGTCAAGAAAGGTGAGGCTTCAGAGAAGGGCCACTGGATTTGGCAATAAAGAAATTGTTTGTAAGTTTGGAGTTTAATGATGAAGTTGGAATCCAGAGTGTGAAGAGTTGAAAAATGAAAGGAAAGGAAATTGACATCCCTACTGTAGATAGTCTATTCGTTAAATTTAGTGACAAAGGGTAGAGGGGACATAGGATTATAGTTAGTAGGAATGGAAGGATCAAGTTCATCAGGAGTGATAAAATTACTAATTTGTAATCAGTCTATTTCTGATAGACACCTAGATGAGGGAAGAAAGGGGTGGAGAAAAGGCAGTTCTATATACTTAGTTCTCTTCTGACTCTAATAAGAAACAAAGTAGAAAATCTTTCTAATATCTGGGCAAAGTTTTCCTTGGATCCTTAAAAAGTCCAGTTGTCTTCAAGCATGTTTATCATAAGAATATGTTTCTCCTCAAAATAACTATATCTACATTAAAACACACATTTATTTTGCCCTTTTCAGAAACCCAATCATTTATATGACAAAGTAGCAGTATATTACACTGGACTTAGGGCAGGAGGGAAGAGAAATTTCACCAATGGCATCATGCACATTTTTACCACAGCCTGAAAAAAGTGGTGCAGTAACTTTTCTTTGATCAGGAGCTGACATGCTGACCAATTATGGCAGCCTTCAAAATTCTCATGCTGTGAATAGCAAGGCCCCTCATTGCTTTCTCTTTAATTAAAAGGGAGAAGAGCAGAGGTCACCAGAACACAAAGTCCTGCCACAGGAAGATGATCAATCTTCACCTAAAAAGTCACCAAATGAAGAACAAAAGATATTGCCCCAGGTTCTCAGAAAACCAATTGAGAAGTTAGTTTTTTAGACCAAATCCTGTCTTTCAGAGACTAAAAGAAGGCACAGTGGATCTGTTGCACACGTAGTTGTTTGCTATCTTTTACT
Organism: Bettongia penicillata ogilbyi; assembly: GCA_023548195.1. Lineage (NCBI taxonomy): Eukaryota > Metazoa > Chordata > Mammalia > Diprotodontia > Potoroidae > Bettongia > Bettongia penicillata. The sequence continues at coordinate 142,566 of JAJHZJ010000891.1, read as the reverse complement.
GAATCTCTGCTTGACTTGATAGAGTTAATCAACATAATACATATGCTTTAAATCCTAAAAAAATAAATAAATAAAAGCATAACCAATCTTTGTCACCCATTGGGCCTTGCACTAGACTGAGCACATTCAGTAAATATTTATATGATACTGTTTGTTTGGAAAACATCTATGTAAGTAGAATGATGGCAAATTACATTTGCATAGAACTTTGTACTTTTTCATTTGCTTCACGGAAAAGGGCAGGAGAGTGAAAAGAGCACTGGATATTGAGTCAGACCACCTGGGTCCAAATCACCATTGAGGTGTATTAGTTACGTGACCTTGGACAAATGAGTGGGCCTCTTGAGATGGCTTCCAAAGTTCCTTCCTGTTCTAGAACTATGGTCTAGTTGGATGACAGAAATCTAGATCTTTAAAGATGAAAGATTGTCTTTTTAAATCCCTTCATTTCACATATGTGAAAATGGAACCCTGAAGAAAAGAAATGATTTGCCCAAAGTCACAGAGCTAATGAGCAAATTAACTGAGATAGGAGCACAGGGTTCCCTATTGGAAATCTAGTATTTTTTTTTTCACTATGCCAGAGATAATTATCCTGATTCTGCAAATAAGGAAATGAAAACCTAGAGATGCTAAGTGCCCTATCCAAAATTCACAGAGTGAGAAAGAAAAAGAATGTGTATCATTTGCTTGGAATCATTAGCCAATAACCATTTCCATTGCGACATTTAGGGATATTGCTGTTGCGGAAGGACAGGCTGGTATAGTGGGATGTGTTCTTGGACTTCAGTCAGGAGAGGCCCATGTCAAATCCTGCCTCAAGTACTTGCCAGTTCAGTAACTCTTAATATTAGCCTCCCTACCCTTCAGTGATCTCATTGGTTAAGTGGGAATAATTATATACTGCATCGAGATCTTAAGATGCCAAATAAGTGCTATTACTACAGTATTATTGTTCTCAGCACAGAAATGGAATCATCTCCACCCAATTACAAGATAAAAGATCCTCCATCCAATTGTTAAGTATTATTATTATAGTGAATTGATACTATTATTGTTATATTCAAGCAAAAAGATCATCAGGATTTATTTTATTCAGTCTCTAAGTTATTGACCAACAGAAGGTCAGTCATTTAGGGACTTCCAGATCTCTTTTTTTTCTCCCATCATGAGATGTATATTGAGACATCTGATTCAGATTTTTGTGCCAGGTCCAGGCAAAATGAACAAAAGTAGGAAGGTTTGACCTAGCTTAGAAGTAAAGCTATCATATATCACTTCCCTCTTCATCAAACTTTTAAAATATTCTTTCGCAGATCAAGATGTGGTTCTCCCTCCCCTCACCTGAATATCTCATTCAGTCCACCTATAGGGATATTCCAATGTTTGAAGATAAAATAATCCTTCCAGTTTGTGTGTTATAAATAGGGGCCCCTCCTTGGGGTCCCTCCTCATTGAGAGTAAGACTCACTCTTGGCATCTGATAACAAAATTAAAGTCCACAGTGAAAGAAGAATTTTTTATTACAGTTCTTGCAAGAAGATGGCACATTCCCTACTATGAGAGAATTGCTCAAAGAACAACACTTGTGAAATCAGAAAAGCTTTTGTTAATTTTTATGTTCATTCTCTCTGAATGAATGGTTAGCTCCTGGGGAGTGCTACTGAAAGACTATACTTTGTTCAGACCAATGCAAGCCTTTTATACTATTCCAAATTTGAACTTCCCACTATGCCATCTATGGGCCAGATGAAACCTCCTGGCCATGTGACTTCACACTCTCCTCTCTGATAGGCTTTCCATCAAATAGCTCATCAAACCTTCACACAAGTTTCTGACCTTTACCTGACTATGCTAGGTCACGATTCTGATTAACTGCTATCACTCAAAGCTCGGAGGAATTTTAACCCTGTGGAAAGACAATTCCTTTTTTGTTTCCATTTTCTTCCCATCCTTCAAGGATTTCGTTAAATGCCTCTCTTTTTTTCGTGGCGGGAGGGAGGGAGAAGTGTTCTCTTGTCACCAAATGTTATTTACGTGTTTCTATCTTCCCAATTTTGTTACAAGCTCTTTGAAAGCAAATATTTAAGAAATGGTAATACTTATTATTAACACCTATAGTAAAACCTAAATGAATGAATTGATGTGAGTTTAGGTTCAATGTCATTTAGTTTGGTGGGAAAAAACAACAATAACACTGTACTGTCTCTGAAAATCTATTGCTTTGTCAGTCTAGAAGGTCTTGGTCCTGGGGTGAGTAGAGACAGTGATCAAGGTAGAAAGAGCTAAGAGGAACCTTAGAAGTCATCTAGTCCAGCTTCCTCATTTTACATAAGAGGAAAATAAGGTCCAGAAAGGAGTGTCACCGAGTTAAGTCTTCACATCTCTTCCAAATCCAAAGCTAATCAAAATGGTTGCTTTTGCAACTACACCAAACTCTCAAGGTTGGGTAAAAAAGAGAGACATCTGGGAACCTGCTTCAAAAGTCTACAGTGAGAAAAAAAGGCAAAATGAATCAGTGAAAATGTTTGAAAGTAGAATCAGTTCTGCATGAAAATCATATTTTTCTAAAAGGAAGTATTTGGGTTTTGATTTATTCTGGAAAAGCCAAACCCAAGTTCATTTCACATAGAACCATAGATTTAAAATAGTAAGGACCTTGGACATCACCTAGTTGAATTAGTTCATTTTAAAGATGAAGAAACCAAGGCCTAAGAGGTTATTTCACTTTCCTAAGATCACAGATAGCCAGGATTTGAACTCAGGGTAGTTTTCCACTATGCTATAATTTTTCCCTAGTGATAGAATTTAAATATGATCTAGTTCTTCTTCATCATCCCTGATTTTGTGAGTAAGAAAATAGAGACTCAGAGATGTGATCTGGTTTTAAAATCAGTTATGTCATTTAAGGCCTATTAAGTGAGCAAGTCACTTAATTTCTCTGGATCTCAGTAAGGAGTCTGACTAGGTGATAGCTAGTGTTCCTTTCACTTCTAAATCTCTGAGACCATGATTTGCCCAAACTCAAACAGCTAGCAGGTTGCAATGCTGAAAACGTGAATCCACATTTCCTATTTACCATTGTGTTGGGTTTTGCATTATACCCTACTACCTCCCATGGGGCAGCTATGTGGTACAATGGATAGAGCACCATTGCAGGAATCAGGAGGACCTGAGTTCAAATCTCACCTCAGACACTTGACACTCACTAGCTGCGTGACCTTGGGCAAGTCACTTAACCCCAATTGCCTCATCCTGGATCATCTCCAGTCATCCTGAATATCTGGTCACTGGATTCAGATGGTTCTGGAGGAGAAGTGAGGCTGATGACCTGCACAGCCCTCCCTCACTCAAAACAAAGTCAAGTGCAAGTCATGTCATCATTTCTCTGATGGCATGGTCTTTTTCAGCATCAAAGGATGAACACACTACCTCCCATAATAACTGACTCCTAATACCTCTGGGAGGATGGTAGTGCAAGTGTAATCACCATCATTTTATGGGCTAAAGATAAAACCTTACTTTGCATTTGTTTGAATACTTGAATCCTAATAGATTCAATCTGGATCCTCTCCCTAGTGTGTAATAAAGCAGTCATTCCCAAATTATGTGCTATGGAGTTACTGCAAAGTGTCTACAAATCAACGCATGGACCGAACATCATCATTACGATCTTTATTCAGTTCCCCAAAACATGCAGCATGACTCTGAATAAATAATGTTTTCCATATAGAGATTACTATTTTACAAATATAAGTAGATGCCATTGAAATTGATAAAGTAAATTCATTTAAAGGCATTATTCATCTTCAAGCACCTTCTTAGCCATCATGTATTTTCTCAATGTACTAATAGAAGAAATGCCATCATGTGGGAAGTTCTGACATTTTTCTGGTGTTAAAAAGTGGTACTTATTTTTGAAAGGGTTGGGAGCTACTATAATAAGCCTTAAGGAAAAGCTTTGCTTCCCTTAAAAGTCAGGATTATGGCCATCACTCTTTCAGGAGTTTGTCATTGTGCATCCATCAATAGGATTTCCACCAGCCATGCAGTTGTTACATCTTTCTATATCCTTTCAAATGAACTAGGTACTACTCTTTGTGGGAGAGAATAAAACAGAAACTGGTTGGAGATTTCATACTTTAAAAGAAGAGATGCTAGTTCTTCCAAAGAAAATCTGATTTCTATTGATTTTATAATAGAGGGAATCTGGTCAGAGCCCAAGCTGCCCATAAAAGCTTTATGTCACCATTAATGTTGGATCATCTCTGGGAGTTCACAGTTTATTTAGTGTTGTTTTATACACTAAATGGCATTATGAGCATTTTTAAAGCATTCCTAAGCAGTACTTTATCTCACATGTGTCTTGGTCACATCTCTCCGGAGTGCAGGTTGTGTCCTGACTTATGTATACCTGCTTTATATAATGCATTGTTATCTCAGTCAATGACTGTAAGAATTCCTCTCCAGTACCCAGAGCTACCTCTTGGCCTTTCCCCAGCTCTCCCCAACTTGGCTCTTTCTGCCTGTTGTTCCTGAGAAGTACCCACATTGCCCTTCTTTTATTCCTGCATCTCACCTTGCCTCCGAGGTGTTCAGTTTAATATCCTTTATGAAGGAAGTACTGACAATTGAAATGGTAACTAGGTTGTAATAGAATCTGGAAGATCCGAGTTCAAATCTAGCTTTGGAAACTTACCATCTGTGTGACCCAGACCAAGTCATTTAATCTCTCTTCCTCTCAGTTTCCTCAACTCCAAAACGAAGATGATAACAGCACTTACATACAAGATTTGCTGTGAGCATCAAAAGTGCTTAGCAACAGTTCCTGGCCATATTAAGCATTATATAAATGCCAAATATTGTTGCTGTTTCTGTCGTTGTTACTACCACCAGCAGTAGCAGCAAAAACACCATCACTACTACCAGTCGTAGAATGCTATTGTTAGTAGAAGGACTTCTCAGTGAAAATAAATCATTGAAACTATTCTTACCTATTCAACCAGTTTTCTTCAGTCTCTTCTCTAGGCGCAGACCTGGTCTCTTTAGCAAGCAACACTGTCAGTTCCTATTCCATATGCTCCTTTTCCTATACTCCTAGTTCTATCAAGTTCAGGCCACTCCACCTTAGAATTGCAGAACCTTTACCACAGTCCTAACCTTGCACTGGAAAACCTACCCAGGGTAGACTTTCAACTTTTACTCTGAAATGCAAGTGAATCTCCCTCCAATCCTATGTATTTCCAAATACCATTTGTAAGTGTATTTGTTAGGTCTAAGTAAACCCCTGGAACTAGAAAAAGAAATCAGATGGCCACTAATTGAGCCCTAAGGTAGAAAAGAAAGCTTTTACCCAGTGTTGGAGCTATCCCTGAGAATGTAGCCTGGCAGGAGATTGTTTTACCATAACTTACCACCTCTGGCCACATGTTCCCTCCCTACCTCTCCTTAGTGTGAGAGAAATTCTCATTTTCAAAGTAGAAATGGGGGAATTCATGTTTCTCATAACCCTAACCATTCCCTGCAACATTCTTTCTATAAGAAAATGAGTTGTGAGATCCAAATTGCTTCCTTACAATTATAATCTTAGAATATATCATTTTCTGACTTAGATATTACCTGAATCTCTGATTAGGTCAGTTTTTAACTGGATTTCAAAAACTGTATTGCTACTGCCATTGCCTTTCTAAATCCTCTGTGGAGACAAATGTCTGGAGGGTGCTCTAACCATGAGTTGAACAGATAAGGAGGAGTAAGAAGATTTAGACTTGGCACATTTGGAGGTTGCTGAGGGAGAAGGGCAATGAAACAACTGGACCTGTTGATTCCTATAGCATTATCTCCCTTGAGGTAAAGGGAAATACTGAAGTTAAAAAGGGGAAGAGGAGGCAAGAGAATTATTGATATATGCTAACCTTGTATAGAAGCTCTGGACATTTATTCTGGAGCCTTACTTTGTTTCATCGTTATTTTTTTTGTGTGCTTATTCTTGACCTTTGATACTTCAGTGGATTCACAACTTTGCTTTCCTTCTCATTGTGTATATTTCTGCCTATCATCTTTTCATAAATCCTTAACATTGAGTCTATCTATTGCATTAGGTCTCTCTCTCTCTCTCTCTCTCTCTCTCTCTCTCTCTCTCTCTCTCTCTCTCTCTCTGTCTCTCTCTGTCTCTCATCATTTTTAAATTTCACGGATATTAGTACAGAATTGGGACTAGACTTCATTTGTTCCTTATGCTTCTTCAAAACAAGAATATTAATAATGTTTCTCATGCCATTTCTCATGTGCAAAGCATTTCTCTTCATATGCTGTAGACTACTCAGCTTTATTATGTCTCTATCCATTGCCCTTAATGTTATCTGTTCTCTAAGTTTTAAAAAAAACACATTTAAGTGCCATTGTATCTGTAGTGTTTGATCTGAGAACTGTCTCTTTTGTATCATTAAAGCTTATGACTTCAAAGCACTCAGTCAAACACCAACCCAGTAAATTTATAGCTCTAGTCACACAGGGCTAGGTACATACACCTGGTCTCAGATCTTGAACCCTTGATAGAGGTCGATAGAGAGTAGAGGTGGAAAGAGATTGAGGACAACTAGTAGACCTTAAGAGATGTAGAGAACCATTCTAGGGAAAGAAAATATTGGAAATTTTGTTTTCATAAATATTTGTTGATTATAAAACAAGTCTCTCCTATTCCTCTGTCTCCTCTGTATATGCTCTGTGCTTTTTTTCAAAGAATTCTTTATGCTTGAAAGATCCCACTTTGATCTCTCCACGTTGAATTTCTAAATATCCTTTATAATCTATTTAAAATGCCACCCCCTCTTTGGACCACATATATGGCTGCATAATTCTTAGTAATAACTGATAGTTATAGATAACTTTAAGTTTTATAAGACTCTTTTCATAGATCATTACCATTTGATCTTCATACCAATCCTGTAAAGTAAGTAACAAACATGATTCTTCTCAAAATCTGTACAACCTCCCAAAAATTCTATATGTATTTATTTTTCTTTTTCAAAAGTTTGTAACTTCTACCCCTTTTCACTAAGAATAATTTAAAGGTTACATCCTTATTTCACTAAATAATGTTGGTGCATAATTGGCAATTCCATGCTATGAACCAGAGACTCTTATTACTGACAGCTCTTAAGTTGATGGGTTTTGTTTTTAAGATAAATTTGCTAAATATATGTGTAATCAAAAAATGACAAGTTGGCAAGAATATTGATGACTGCATGCAAATTTATTCCCATCAGTGGAAAAATCACTGAAAGTTTAAAGTTAATGCTATATTGACATTCTATAAGGTTTGCTATTTATAACTTTGGGTTTGCAAGATTAGCATTGTATTTTTTTTCTGAATACTCTGCCTCCTATTATTGTAAGTAATAATTAGGTATATGGTAGTACACAGATTTGATCTTATTATGTGATAGGTTTCATATGTATAATTGACTTACTTAGAAGATAGAGCATTCATTGCATGTGTTTTTTAAGGTTCTCTTAAAATATAAAAGAATATACATTAACTATAATTGATACAAAGAGTTAGAGCAAGATTTGAAAGAATATAAACACCAGGACACAATTGGTACTTTTTACCCAATAGTCTTCAATTGCTCTTAATCATCACTTAATCTAACTTGTGCAACACATGTAAGATTGAGCAAAACTGAAATTTGTATTTTCTTTTATTATTTAACTCTTCTGGGATTTGTCCACAGTTCCAAAACTTCTAAACAAATTTTCATGGAAAGTCCTCCAAACTTTTGCCTGAAGTTTCTTTTGACTAGGAGGCAGATGACCTATGATCAAATTTTAATTAAAGAATTCACTAGCAATTTAACTTGGCCAAAGACAGCTAGATGGGGCAGTGGATAGAGTCTGGAGTCAGGAAGACTCATCTTCCTTAGTTCATATCTGACCTCAGACACTTGCTAACTGTGTGACTTTGTGTTGAAGAGAGAGATGGGAGAGCTGGTTGAAAATGTGAATGAGTTCACTGAGACCTTCTCTGTAGACATTGGGAGCTTTATGGAAGCAAAAGCAGTGGGCCTGAGATTTAGCAAGGAGCTAAACAAAGATGGTGATATAGGAAGAAGACCAGGCTTATATAGGATGATTTTAGGGTTTCTTTATGGAGGTTGAAGATATAGGGTAAGTCTTGCAAGATAAAGAAATTTTGTAAGATAAAAGGCATGGGAAAGACAATTTAAAAACTGTGGGACTACCTGAAAGCCATGATCAAAAAAAGAGCCTAGACATCATATTTTATGAAATTATCAAGGGAAACTTCCCTGATATTCTAGAACTAGAAGGTAAAATAAATATTGAAAGAATCCAGTGATCATTTCTTGAAAAAGACCTGAAAACAAAAACTCCTAGTAATATTGTAGCCAAATTCCAGAGTTCCAAAGTCAAGGAGAAAATATTGCAAACTGCCAAAAAGAAACAAATCGAGTATTGTGGAAATACAATCAGGACAACATAAGATATAGCAGCTTTTATGTTAGGGGACTGAAAGGCTTGAAATATGATATTCCGGAAGCCAAAGGAACTAGGATTAAAATCAAGAATCACCTACCCAGCAAAACTGAGTATAATACTTCAGGAGAAAAAATAGTCATTCAATGAATAGAGGACTTTCAAGCATTCTTGACGAAATGACCAGAGCTGAATAGAAAATCTGGCTTTCAAACACAAGAATCAAGAGAAGCATGAAAAGGTGAACAGGAAAGAGAACTCATAAGGCACTTACTAAAGTTAAACTGTTTATATTCCTACATGGAAAGATAATATTTGTAACTCTTGAAACTTTTCTTAGTATTTGGATATTTGGAGGGATTATATACATATTGACAGAGGGCACAGGGTGAGTTGAATTAAAAATGATGATATCTACAGAAATAAAATTAAGGGGTGAGAGAAGAATATTTTGGGAGGAGAAAGGGAGAAATGGAATGGGGCAAATTATCTCTCTCTCATAGACGAGGCAAGACAAAGCTTTTTCAATGGAGGGGAAAAGGGGAGAGCTGAGAGACAAAAAGTGAAGCTTACTCTCATCACATTTGGGGAAGGGCATAAGTGGGGTGTGAGGAAGATGATAGAAGGGAAGGCAAATGGGAGGAGGGGGTAATTAGAAATAAACACTTTCAAGGAGGGAGAGGGTTAAAATAGAGAACAGAATAAATGGGGGTAGGATAGGATCGAGGGAAATATAGTTAGTCTTTTACAACATGACTTTTATAGAAGTCTTTTGCATAACTACACATGTATAACCTATATTGAATTGCTTGCCTTCTCAGTGGGGGTGGGTGGGGAGGGAGGAAGGAAGAGAAGTTGGAAATCAAAGTTTTAAAAACGAATGTTAAAAATTGTTTTACCTGCAACTGAGAAATAGGAAGTACAGGTAATGAGGTATAGAAATCTATCTTTCCCTACAAGAAAATAGAGAAGATAGGGATAAGGGAAGGGAGGGGTGTGATAGAAGGGAGGGCAGATTGGGGCAAAGGGTAATTGGAATGCTTGAGGTTTTGGCGTGGGGGTAGAGGAGAGATGGGGAGGAAATTTGGAATTCAAGATCTTGTGGAAACCAAAAATAAATAAATTATTTTTGAATAAGACAAAAGGCACTGGATGAGGACTATGAATGACATAAGATTAAGAATTAGAATATAGAATTAAGAATTATAGTTATTATAATTCATTATAATTAAGAATATAGAATTAAGAATAAGAATTAAGAAAAGAAACCAGGAACTTCACAAATTCAATTCTTAATATTATTTTTAACTCTCAGGGTACTGTTTCTATCCATATCATTTGGGCAAGTCACTTAATCCTGTTTACCCCAGTTTTTTCATCTGTAAAGTGAACTAGAATAGGAAATGGAAAACCACTCCAGTATTTTTGACAAGATAACCCCAAAGGGGGTCACAGAGCTGGATATGACTCATGGTTGAACAAAAACACTGGACAAATCATTGAACCTTAATCAACTCAGTTTTCTTTTAATTGGTAAAAATGGGTGTAATGATACTTTTTAAAGAAAAACTATTTTAATTTTTATTATTCAATTTTCCATCATTATATGTCCCCATATAATGCTACTCTAAGAAACTATCTCTTGTAATGAAGAGCAAAAATAAAGGGAGGGAAACAGTTTAACCAAATCAAAGAAATTAAGTTTTCCAAATTAATTTTATGTCTTTTGCCTATCTCCATAAAGCATTATTCAGCTAATTTGATTAGAATGGCACCAAATCTGTTAATTAATTTTGACAGTACTGCTATTTTCATCATAATGGCCCAGGCCTGCCATGAACAAGAAATAATCCTCTGATTATTTAGGTTGTATATTTTTTAAGGAACATTTTGTGATTGCATCCATGTAAGTACTGACAATTCTTTGACAAACTACTTCTCAAATACATTATACATGTAGTTATTTTGAATGTCTTTTCTTTTGTGACCTATATTTTGTTATTACTGTATAGAAATGTTATTAATTTTCATAAGTTTATTTTTCAAACTTGTTACCTTACTGAAGCCCTTAATTGTCTTAATTCATTTATTTCCTGACATAACATAAGCTCTAGGGATGACTCTCTCTACCCACACTCATATTGCTAGTTTGGATGCCCAGAATGAGGCCACTAAGACTCTATTCCACTTCTCACATCCAAGGTTATAAAGGTAACCCTGAGGGATTTTATATTTCTTCTTTCTATCATTATTGCTTCTGAGTCCTTATCCCTTATTCCTTCAATATAAATCATTTACCTAATATATTTTCACCAGTTCCCTGAAATCATTTTACTGACTCTTCTCCGTATTAATTAGGCAATTAGCATCGATCAGTTTTATAAAGGAATATTTACTAAAAAGATATAGAAAGAGCCAAAGTACAAAAACTTCAAAAACTAGTACTCTCTTTTACTATATCAGTCCTTGGGAGAGTTGAATCAAATATACAGTGATTGTTTACCAACATTCTCTCCTTCTCACCCTCAATATCACTTCTGAAATGTGGTATCATTTATGAATGTTACTCCTTTTTTGTGGAATACTCTATTTCAGTTGCTAGGTGACCATCAGTGGGCTAGGTTAATCAAAACCAGATTCTCCCTAGGTTGAACACCTAAGGCTATTGGGAGATAGATCACACTATTGATTCTGGTATCTGAACTTCTGATGACTCTTCACACCTTTCACAATTCATAAAATCATAGCTTCATTACATTCAAGACCCTAAGATCAGGAAAGAATGTATACAAAAGACCAAAAAAGTTGCAACATGCATTCATGACCACATGGTGGCCCCAAGCAGAGAAAGTAAATAGTTGACTACAAGCTGCTGCTCACTGCTAGTTTCACCACAGCTACGTCACTCTCTACCCAGAGATTTAAGGCAGTTTTATTATTCTTCATGCAAAGCTCCCAAATAAGCATTGATGCATTTTTCCAAGTCTCTATCCATGTCTTTATCCGAGGAAACTTAGTTATGGATTAATAACCATTTACAAGACTTTTCTTCACAATGAAGTAAGCCTAGAGGAAACTGTCACTACAAAGTTGAGAAAAATGTCCCTCCATCATGAATTTCAGTGGGCTAACTAAACTACCCCATGGGTTAATAAAAGGACTAAACATATTTTGTATACTATAAAGACTGTCACAGCAATGACCAGCACCTCTGTTACACTAACTGAAGTAAATTTCCTAAGTAAATTTTCCTAAGTAAATCATCTAATGACCACATTGAGACCATTTTGGTTTCTGTTTAACTATATTCCTTTGGTTTCTTTTTATTATCTGATCGCCATTGCTAAAGCCTCTAGAACTATGTCAAATAAGAGTACTAGGAAGGGGACATTATTGTTTAACTGGGAAAACTTCTAGTGTTTCACTCATCCAAAGTTAGCTTTTGGTTTTACATAGCTTTTTTTTTCAACAAATATAGTTTTATGCTTATGTATTTCATATATGTGCATATATATATATACATATATATGTATTTGTATACACATATTAGCATAAAATTATGCTTTTTCAAAGAACTTTTCTGTATTTATTGATATTATTAATGACATTTTGGAAAGTTTGTATTAATATGATTAATGATGTTACATATGAATTATTTTATATTTTCTCTGTTAAAACTGCTATTAATTTGTTCAGTCTTAAACTATTAGATAATGAGAGAGACTATTTCATTTGGCAATCCTGGCTTCTCTGATTCAATAGAAGTTCCATGCTATAGCAACATTATCTTCTTTCAGCTCATGTCAAGTCGTAAAAGGAAAAGGACCATTACTGCTATTATGAAGATATGCAGACTTCTTATATTTTCCACTCAGTTACCAGTTGTCTATTTTTCTTTTTTACTTCTTTCAAAGAAATTCAAGGAGGAATTCTGATTTGGGGGGAGGTGAGTAAAGTATATCACATTTCCTGATGGGATAGGAGTAGTCAGTTAGTAAGAGAAACATTTATAGCACGTCTAGTATCTACTGTTGACTGCAGCTGTGTGAACAAATCTGGGGTGAGGGAGATGAGGTAGGTAATGTTTAAATATGATGCACCAGTGACAATCAGCAAATCAAAGGATCTCACAGAGCAAGGTAAAAGGCATGAGTTCAACAATTACCTAGATACCAGATTCAGGAACCAGATATGCACACGCTATTCAAGTTTTCTTCTGTAGAGTATAAGGGACTAAAAAAAAACATGGAGAGGGATGTAATGTTTTGCTGATGATATTTTTGATGGCGATACTTTTCAGCATGCCTTTGCAAGGATCAATCTTAAGCAATTTTACTTTCTGTCAGATAGTGTGTAAGCCATGACAAACTCTGCCCCCCTCTACTCACTATAGATAGAGGGTGTCAGTCAATGAAGCAAGTCAGAGTGTCTGCCTACTTTGCATTCTTTTTCAAATGCTTTTGATAACTTTTACATTTATATCATATGTATTTCCAAATATATCTCCTCTTCCTTCCCTTCCCAACAATTCCTTTGTTACAAATATTAAATCAACCATATCCGACAGCATATGTAAGATTCTGCAACTGTGGAAGATCTCTTACCACTTCAATGAAAGAAGGGAAGTGCATTTCCCCATCTCTTCTTCTGAGTCAAACTTTTTCCTTATAATTATAGAATATTCACTTTTGTTTTTACTATTTTTGTTATAATGCTATTGTGTAGGTTTCTTGTTTTTGTATACTTCATTTTGCATCAGTTCTCACATCTACGTTTCTCTGAATTCTTCACATTCATAGCTTCTTACTATGCCGTAATAGTTCATTACATTTATATGCCACTATTTGTTTACTTATTTTTCAATCAGTAGATACCCATTTTTTCTCAATTTGTTGCTATAACACAGAAAAGTGTTGCTATTAATATTCTGGTATATATTTCAGGATATTTTTTGCTCCCTCTGGGTAAAATGCTCATCAGTAGGATATTTTGGTCTGTGTCAAATTAAGGGAGCATACTATATTACTTGACCCACTCAATCCAACATAACACACTTTTTTCCACAGAGGTACCACTTATAGTATCCAATAAACTCCCCTAGTTAGGATATAAACCTCTGTTTTGTAGATACTCTTATCCTTTGGATCCCAATCCTTCAAAATCTCAACTCTCTATACTCCTATCAGGAAAATGACTTCTAAATTGCTAGTGTTAGAGTAAAAACAGGATGCCTACTTCAAATTTTAAGAAATATTTCAAAAATTTTTTAAAAAATACCAAAGATCCATGTTTCTATATTCAACATTTTCTCTTGGAGCAGAATAGCAATTTACACATAGTATCTGGCTACTCAACTACCTTATTTTTTTTCTTTTTTTTAAAAAATATACATTTATTTATTTAACTTTTTACATTCATTTTCACAAAATTTTGGGTTCCAAATTTTCTCCCCATTTGTCCTCTCCCCCTACCCCAATACACTGAGCATTCTAATTTTCCCTATCACCAATCTGCCCTCTCTTCTGTCATCCCTCCCTTCTCTTGTCCCCATCTTCTCTTTTGTCCTGTAGGGCCAGATGACTTTCTATTCCCCATTAACTGTATTTCTTATTTCCTAGTAGCAAGAACAATAATCAACAGTTGTTCATAAAACTTTGAGTTCCAAATTCTCCCCATCCGTCCCACCCCACCCATTCCCTTTGGGAAGGCAGGCAATTCAATATAGGCCATATGTCTGTAGTTTTGCAAACAACTTTGATAATAGTCGTGTTGTGTAAGACTAACTGTATTTCCCTCCATCCCATCCTGCCCCCCATTGTTTCTATTCTGTCTTTTGACTCTGTCCTTCCCCAAGAGTGTTGACTTCAAATTGCTCCCTTCTTCCATTGCCCTCCCTTCCATCATTCCCCCCACCCTGCTTATCTCCTTCTCCCCCACTTTCCTGTATTGTAGGATAGGTTTTCATACCAAAATGAGTGTGCATTTTATTCTTTCCTTTAGTTGAATGTGATGAGGGTAAACTTCATGTTTTTTTCTCAGCTCTCCTCTTTTTCCCTGCACTAAAAAGTCTCCTGCTTGCCTCTTGAATGAGATATAATTTACCCCATTCCATTTCACCCTCACTCCTCCCACTACATTTCTCTCTCACCATTTATCTTAATTTCTTTTAAGATATGGTCCCCTCCTATTCAATTCACTCTGTGCTCTCTGTCTCTGTATGTGCATGCATGTGTGTATATGTGTGTGCATGCACACGTGTACATGTGCGTGTGCATGTGCGTGCATGCGTGTGTGTGTGTGGTCCCAACAACTACCCAGATACTGAAACGTTTTAAGAGTTACAAATATTGTCTTTCCATGTAGGAATGTAAACAGTCTACCTTTGGGAAGTCCCTTATGACTTCTCTTTGCTGTTTACTTTTTCATGCTTCTTCTCATTCTTGTGTTTGAAAGTCAAATTTTCTTTTCAGTTCTGGTCTTTTCATCAAGAATGCTTGAAAGTCCTCTGTTTCATTGAAAGACTATATTTTCCCCTGAAGTATTATACTGGGTAGGTGGTTCTTGGTTTGAACCCTAGTTCCTTTGACTTCTGGAATATCCTATTCCACACCCTTTGATCCCTTAATGCAGAAGCTGCTAGATCTTGTGTTATCCTGACTGTATTTCCACAATACTGGAATTGTTTCTTTCTAGCTGTTTGCAATATTTTCTCCTTGACCTGGGAATTCTGGAATTTGGCCACAATATTCCTAGGAGTTTCTCTTTTGGGATCTCTTTCAGGCGGTGATCGATGGATTCCTTCAATACTTATTTTGCCCTCTGGTTGTGGAATATCAGGGCAGTTTTCCTTGATAATTTCATGGAAGATGATGTCTAGGCTCTTTTTTTGATCATGGCTTTCAGGTAGTCCCATAATTTTTAAATTGTGTCTCCTGGATCTATTTTCCAGGTCAGTTCTTTTTCCCATGAGATATTTCACATTCTCTTCCATTTTTTCATTCTTTTGGTTTTGTTTAGTGATTTCTTGGTTTCTCAGAAAGTTATCACCCTCCATCTGTTCCATTCTAATTTTGAGAGAACTATTTTCTTCAGTGAGCTTTTGAACCTCTTTTTCCATTTGGCTAATTCTGCTTTTGAAAGCATTCTTCTCTTCATTGGCTTTCCTCTTTTACCAATTGAGTTAGCCTATTTTTCAAGGTGTTATTTTCATCAGCATTTTTTTGGGTCTCCTTTAGCAGGGTATTGACCCGTTTTTCATGCTTTTCTTGCATCTCTCTCATTTCTCTTCCCAGTTTTTCCTCCACCTGTCTAACTTAATTTTCAAAATCCTTTTTGAGCTCTTCTATGGCCTGAGCCCACCATACATCCACCTCGGATGTCTGAGATACAGAGGCCCCAACCTCCATGTCTTTCCCTGATGGTAAGAATTGTTCTTCCTCATCAGAAATGAAAGGCGGGAACATCTGTCCCCCAAGAAAGTAGCTTTCTATGGTCTTATTTTTCTTCCCTTTTCTGGGCATTTTCCCATCCAGTTACTTAACTTCTGAGATTCCTGTCCACCCCCACCTAGATCCACCCAGCTAGTGCTTGGGGTCTGAGATTCAAATGCTGCTCCCCAGCCTCAGGGCTTTCAGTGGTGGTGTGGCTGCTATTCAATGTGAGCTTAAGTTCTGGTGCTCAGGTCAGGGCAGAGGGGCCTCCCAGGCTCAGTACCCTCAGGGGGTTTATGCAGGGATGTTCAGTAATGGAACTGAGCTCCTGTCTGCTCCGGGAGCACCTGGCTACTGCTGCCTCTGCTGCTGTCTCTGCTGTTGCCTCCCGAGGGGGCCCGAATTACGGAAATACCCTGCTCCCCTCTCAGCGAGCCCAGAAGTCTCTCTCACTGACCTGTAGTGCCTGTGGATGGAGGGACCTTCACGGCCACCAGAGATTCAAGCCTGCTCGGATCTGCTCCTCTCAGGGCTACACAGCCAGGGCAGCACAGGGGTCGGCTCTGCTGTCTGGAGCATGACAGACCCCTGGGGATGGCTTTCCAGGGCTCTCTGGAACGGAAATCTCCTCCCCTGTGTTTCCGCAAGGCTTGACTGCTCCAGAATTTGTGGGGAGTTCTTTTTACAGAAAATATATGGGCTGTGGGTTCGGAGCTAGCATACGTGAGTCTTTCTACTCCACCATCTTGGCTCCTCCCCCCTCAACTAGCTTATTTTTGATGCCACATCTGAGAGTTATTAAACACAGTATTTCATTCTAGAAGTGGAATGCCTTTTATTGCTGAATTATGTTTTATATTGATTAATCTAAGATGACTCTATCAAGTATTATTATGTTCATTATATGCTCAGATGTTAGGTGATGAGTGAATAGCACATTTTTGTTGGGTGAATGCATGATTGAATGGATTAAAAATTGCTATGTATAATGTTATAATTATTATGTGTTATATTATGCTATTATATTTACTGTATTATATGATTATTATAAATTTCTGGAAAGCATAGTACCTGAATTCAATAAACTTGAATACTTTCCTTTTAAAGAAACAAAGGGATCCATGAAGCAATCAGAGAAAAGTATAAGAGAATATAACATAGAACAATAAATTCATAAATTCAGTGTTATGAGGTAATCCAGTGATTGGAAACAAAATGGTATAGTAATAGAAAGCTACATAGTCAAAAGCTCCTCTCCAAAAACTTCTCCTAACAGATCTAGAAAATGCAGCTGACTGAATCCTGGGGGAAATCCAGAAAAAATCACAGAAAATCATTTATCCAATCCATCTCAACTTAGAGAAACAGACATTGTGGTCTTTGAGCATTGGAGACAGGAATAGGCCAGGTGCATACTTCCATAGAGCACTCTAGCACCCAGAAAGAGGCTCTATACCAGACCATGTCAGGGCACCCCAGACCCATATCAGAACAATGTGACAACAGATTCCAATTAGAAATTTTGTGGCCCACTATCCAGTCCCAGGTGTCAGGTCCAAGAAGGAGTGAGAAAGGAACCTGAGCACCAGCATTAACTTTCCTGGCTATGAGGACAATGTACAGAGAAAGGAGGAAATTCAGAAACCAACAACAGAAGCAGCAGCAGAGGCAACAGCAGTATGGCTTGGAACTTAGGTGCAATGCAAGGTATCACTTCCAGTGTCTAGTATAGTCCACAGAGGAACAACCAGGCCAAAGGAGAGTCTACATTTCTGCTGCTCTGAGCCAACAGTGTTTTCCATTGGCTGATGAGGTGGAGTCAAAGGGCAGTCTACTCTTGCTCTGATTCAAACTCAAAACAAAAACTTACAGATCTCAGACCAGAAGGGTGGTAATCAGGCTTTTCCCTCCTGAATCAGGTTACTTTGGAAATCACTGAAAGCTTTCACATCTTCAAACTCTCCCTGGTGTAATGGAATAACCCAATATCAAATACCACAAGAAAACAGCAGCAGGAGTGCTGCAGGCTTTCTCTCCAGAAATGTTTCAGAATTTACAAGATCCCCCCCCAAAAGAAACCCACAACACACGACACCTAAATCCCCACACACCCCCTAAACTCATCATAATGAACATTAAGGTGATAAATATTCAAGATACAAATGTACAGCAGACTGACTCCAAAATATCTACATGCATTTCCTCAAGGAAAAACACAGCTTGGCCACAAGAATTCTTGGAAAAGAGAAATCAAGATTTTTTTTCTAAGAGTTTAAAATATATATATATATATATATATATATATATATATATTTTAAATGGAATGAAAATCCTTGAGGGAAAAATGGAAAATAAATGAGATGTGGAAGAAAGAACTGGGGAAGGAATTAGTAACCTAGCACAATAGGATTAGAAATTTGTCCAAACGATAAATGCCCTAAAAATTCAAAGAGACCAAAGAGAAGCCAAAGACACCATGAGGCAAAAATAAATATTAAAACTAAATCAAAATGCTTAAAAAATAAAAGAAAATGAAAGGTATCTTAACAGCAAAAACAGCTGACATGGAGAACAGATCAGGAACAAAAACAAAAAATTAAGAATCATTGGACTATCCGAACATCGTAACCAAAAAAAAAGAACTTAGACATCTTATTTCAAAGAAATTTCTTTTTTCTTACTCCATCAAACATTTGTTAGTTACCTGATATGTGCAAGGCAGGGCTAGGGATATAAAGACAAAACAAACAATACTTGCCCTGAAGAAACTTGCAACCTACAATCAATAGTTAAGTATATATTTGTCTATATGCGTACACAGACACATATACATATAAATAAAAATACACACAGCTGCATAGTTGTAGTAGCCCCAATTACCTTGATCACATCACTTCTCTCTAGGCCATGGTTTACTCACTTCTCTCTAGGCCATGGTTTACTCACCCATAAAACGAGGCACCTAAGCCAGCTCATTTCTAGGGTCTTTTTCATTCTTTTTTTTTTTTTTTTTCTCAGTAGTATTTTATTGTTTCCAATGACATGTAAAGGTAGTTTTCAACATTCACTTTTATAGGATTTTTGAGTTCAATTGTTTTTCTCCCTTCCTCTTCGCCTTCCTCCTCAAGACTGCCTACAATCTGATATAGGCTGTATATATACAATCATATTAAATTATTTCCATATTCATCATGTTGTGAGAGGATAATCAGAAGAAAAGGGGAAAACTATGAGAAAGAAATAAGAAAGGGAAAATTGTATGCTTCTATCTGCATTCAGACTGCGTAGTTCTTTCTCTGGATACGGATAACATATTCCATCTTGAGTCTTTTGGAATTGTCTTAGATCTCTGTATTGCTGAGAATAGCTAAGTCTATCAGAGTTAGTTATCGAACAGAGTTTTTACTGTGTATAATGTTTTCCTGGTTCTGCTCACTTCACTCAGTATCAGTTCATGAAAGTCTTTCCAGGTTTTTCTGAAATCTCTCCGCTCATCATTTCTTATAGAACAACAGTATGCCATTACATTCATATGCAAAAACTTGTTCAGCCATTCCCTAAGTGATGGGCATCCCCTCAATTTCCAATTCTTGACCACCACAAAAATGAGTGCTATAAATATTTTTGTACATGTGCATCCCCTTCCCTTTTTTATGATCTCTTTGGTATACAGAATTAGTAGTAGTATTGCTGGATCAAAGGGTCTATGCAGTTTTGTAGTGCTTTGGGCATAGTTCAATTTGTTCTCTAGAATGGTTGAATCAGTTCACAACTCTACCAACAATGCATTAGTGTTCCAATTTTCCAACTCAAAGAAATATTTTAAAAAATTGTCCAGATCTTTTAGAACCGGGAGACAAAATAGGCATAGAATCCACTAGTCATCACTTAAGTGAAAATACCCAGGAGCATTATAGTCAAAATGTAGAACTTCTATGTCGAAGAAAGATACAGCAAGCAGCCAAAAAGAAAGAATTCAAGTAGAGAGAAACCACAGTCAGTATCATCCACTATTTAACAGCCATCAAGAGGTAGAGAGCTTGGGAGATAATATTTCAGAAGGAAAATTATATGGGTTTATAACCAACAGTAATTTACTCAGCCAACCTGAATATAATGCCACAGGGGCAAAAATAGACTTTTAATGAATAGAGGACTTTTGGGCATTCCTGATGAAAAGATCAGAGCATCAGAGAAACTTTGAAGTGCAAACACATGAATTAAGCGTTTATGAAACAGAAAACTTGAGCTATCTGTTTAACATAAAGAACAACCTTATTTGTGAAGACTTGTGATGAAACATGCTACCCAGATAGAGAAGTTATCGACTCTGTGTGTGCATCTGTGTGTATATATGTTTATATGTATATATTTGTATGAAATATATACCCACACACATACATATATGTGCATATATGTATATATTTGTGTATGTATATATGCATACATGTGTGTACATGGTCAATGAGAAATTATATTTTGCTTGACTACACATGTTTTTAATGGGTTTCCTTTTTCTTGATTTTTCACAGTGGTGGGAAGGGAGCAAGAATGAGAGAAGGCTGACTTTTAAAAAAATAAGATTTAATTAAAAATAATATAAGAAACACTAGAGGTCATCTACCTCAATCCATCATAACTTATTTGCTATGAATACTTTCTTAATCAATGTCACTATTCTCTAGTTCACAAGTTTTGTGGCTAACGATTTTATCATTTTGCAATATAATTGTTGATAAACCTCTTTAGACAATTAGAATATTGTTGTCATTGTAGACATTTAGACATATAGACATTATATCATCACTGAATCCATACTTAAAAGATTTCTATCTTGGTAGGTGCTACTAAAATTTGAACTTTCTAGTGGAAGATGAATAGATGTCACCTGTTGAACAGAACTCAAATCCCTGGGATTATGTATTCTAGGTTCAGTCTTAAGGCTTTAACAAATATTCTTTTGGCTCACTCTCATTAAATGTTTCCTCTGAGAAAATCAGAATGAAACTGATGCCTAGATCTCTACAGAGAAGCTGAGTGAATCTCACATCTCATGAAAGCATTCAGGCTAAAAATATACTGAATGCAGAGCAGACTAATTTAAGTTGAAAGAAGCATGGAGAATCCTAAAAGACTTGACATATGGCTCTTGAAAAATTATCTTTTTCCTTCTTTAGTGAACCTGTTCTTACCTTCCCCATTGCCAAAGTCCTATATAATTCTCCATCTTTATAGTACCATCTTATGATTGTGTCCCCTGTCTCATCTTGCCACCCCTGGGGAAAGAATTGAGGAAAGCTAGAAGATATCAAAATATCACTCTTCAAAGCACAGTATCAATGATGGCACATCATTCACTGTCCTTATGCATCATGTCCTAACTCGTTCTTGGCATGAGGAACTCAGAATTGTCCAGAAATTCCTCCTGTCTTCTCTCTAGGAGACTTGGTCCTAACAGATCACTATATGTTTAAGTATCCCTTGTTCTGTCACCACCATGTCCTTTCTTGGGACTGTACGCTTCTCTAGAGAGGTCTTTCATATTTCTAAATATTCTTTCCAGGGAATTGTAAACAAATCTATATTTGTATCTCCTTACAATCTGTATTTTTTGCTTCTGGTTCTCTCTGCCTTTTAAATTTGTTTTCCAAGGCTTTATCTAATCACATGACTCACATGCTCTGAAACTTGCCATGTGTCAATCAATTGTTTAATAGTACTATCAGTAGACCAGTGAGTTATTTCCTTTTTATACATTTAAAGTAAATTATTCCTCTGTAGTTTTTTAGAGTATATGTTATTTTTATTTCTCCTTAAATATTTTCTTATTATATTTAAATTTTAACATTTATCTTTTGAAATTTTGAGCTCTGAATTCTCTTCTACCCCCATTGAAAAGGCAAGCAATATATCAATTATTCATGTGAAGTTTTGCAAAAACACACACAAATGCAAGAAAAATAAAGTGAAAAGGGTATGCTCCAATCTGCACTCAGAATACACCAGTTCTTTCCCTGGAGGTAGATAGACTTTTACCTCATGAAACTTTGGGAATGGTTGTGGATCATTGTTTTGATCTGAATAGTTAAGTCTTTCACAGTTGATCATGGTTACAATATATTTTGTACAGTATTTTCTTGATTCTGCTTATTTCATTTTGTATCTGTTTCTATGTCATTCAGGATTCTTTGTTTCCCCCAAACCATCCTGCTCATCATTTCCTGTGGTATAATGATATTCTATCAAAATCATTTTGCTACAATATATTCAGCCATTCTCCAATTAGCATCCCCACAAGTTCCAATTCTTTGCCACCACAAAAAGGGCTGCAATATATATTTTTTGCACAAATTCATCCTTTCCACTTTGTTTGATCACTTTGAGATATAGATCTAGTAGTGGTATTGTTGTGTCAAAGGATATGTTCAATTTTATACCACTTTGAGCACAGTTCCAATTTTTTTCCAGAATGATTGGACCAGTTCACAACTCCAAGAGTTCATTAGTGTCTCTGTTTTCCCACATTCCCTCCAAAATTTATCATTTTCCTTTTCTGTCCTGTTAACCAACCTGATATATATATATATATATATATATATATATATATATATATATATATGCATAAGGTGGTTACCTTAGAGTTGTTTGAATTGATATTTCCCTAATCAACAGTGATTTAGAACACTTTTATATGGCATTTAATAGTTTTCATTTTTTTCTTCTGAAAACTGCCTATTCAAATCCTTTGACTATTTATCAATTGGGTCAATGGCTGTTATTAAATTTACCTGAGTTCACTCTATACTAGAGAAATGAGACTTTTATTCGAGAAACATGCTGTAAATTTTCCCACAATTTCATTTTCCTTCTAAATTTGGCTGCATTAATTTTGTTTAGGCAATTTTTAAAAATTTCATGCAATCAAAATTAGTTATTTTATTTCTTGTGATCCTCTCTATATTTTGGTTGGTTGTATACTCTTCTCCTCTCCATAGACTTGACAGGTAAATATTTTCATGTTCCTCTAATTTACTTATTGTATTACCCTTTATGTCTAAATCATTTATCCATTTTGACCTTATTTTGATATACAATTTGAAATGTTGGTCTATGACTAGCTTCTTCCAGTTTTCCAGTTTTCTCAGCAATTTTTGTCAAATGATGAATTCTTGCTTCCAAAGCTTGGATATTTGGGTTTATCAAACATTAGATTTCTATGGTCATTTTCTACCGCATTTTGTTTACCTAAACTATTCTATAAATCCCACCATTCTGTTTCTTAGCTAGTACTAGGTCATTTTGATGGTATCACTTTGTAATATAGTTTGAAATTTGGTATGGCTAGAATCCCTTCCTTCATATTTTTTGCACTGATTCCCTTAATATTTATGATCTTTTGTTCTTCCATATCAATTTTGTTATTATTTTACTAGCCCCATGTAATAGTAATTGTGAGAGTTAAAGATCTTCCCCATCCATTAATGGGCTTGTCCACTAAGGGAAGCTTGATTGGGGAGATTTTTTGGGAGAGGTTTTGTAGGAAGGCTCACACCTTTTGTTAATTTCTAATGAGGCACTGGTTTTCAAGGGTTGTGATGCCCTCTGGCTTTGAAAAGTGTACAAATACTCTAAGGTAAGGTTTTACTTTGGGGCATAGTTTTTAGAAGAAGATTTTTGTGCCAGTTGAGACTTTAGGAAGCCACAAAGGAGCCCCCAGGTTTGAAAACCCAGATTTTGGTGCTTTTCTCCCTGATAACTATGTAAGTGTGGACAGAAATGATCTGTCTGTTAATCTGTGATGTATATGTTACTTATGGTCAGATAGTTGGAAACTCTATCTTTATTTTCTCTGTTTGTATTTTCTCTGAAGTTCAGGATGCTGATATTTTCCCCTGAATTAAGTGAATGATACATATGCGCTTCATTAAAGTGATTGTTGACCCCTCAAAAGTTGCCTTACTTAGAAAAGCAAATCTAAGTACTTGTACAGCAGGACTTCCTGTGTATGTTGGGGTTCTTGCTGTTACACTCCATAAAATATTTCTTTGGTCATTGTTTAGTATGGAATTGAGTAAGTAAATTAACACGTACAATTTTCATTTTTATTAAATTGGGTCAGTGAATTCTTGTGGATAGGAGAAATCACATGCCACTAAAGAGACTTCACTAGTCCCAAAACAAAATCCCAAATGTTACATAAATTTGGATGCTTATGTCCTGTCTGGAGATGCATCTTCAATGACAAAAAAACAAAACAAAACAAAAAAAAACCAAAAACAAAAAACTTATTCTTTACCTTTCTTAACCTTGGTTAGCCTCTTGATGGGACGCAACCTTGATATAAATCAACTCTGTCTGATATTGCAGAAATCTACTAAATAGAGGTCAAACACTCCTACTCAAGAAATGTTACATAGCACTAGTAAATATGGGGAAAAATTTTATCAAAGATTGGCCAAGGTGTCCATAATGAGAAAGAACCTGAACTAAGTGACATTTTTTTTCCTTTCAGTCATTCAGCAATTATGCAAAAAATTCATAGTGTTAGAGAAGAGTGTTAGAAGAATGGGGAAATGCCTCTTTACTCTTTTTCTTATCAGAGAGAATGAAATGTTCCTCAAAACACTGGCTAGATTATTTCAAAAGAAAAACAAAGAAAAGCAATCTCCAATAGCGGAGAAGCCAAATTTGTGTCAGGAAGTTGGAGAATGAAATAATGTGACAAAAAAGAAGATTGGGAAAAAAAACCTCATTGAATCATTGTAATTACATAATAGGTATAAAGTGCTTCTCAGGTGTACCCTCTGATGAATAATCTGCTGCCTTCGTTCCACAGAATGACTCAATTCAATTAAGTAGTTACTTTCAAATGCCTGTTATGTGCCATGTGCCAGGTAGCATGTTCATGGTTGGGGATCCACAGGTATTACCAGATAAGGGGGCATTCAGCACTGCCATCTGTAAAGAAGAAGAGCACTTACTAAAGTCTGCCAAGCCCATATATTGATTTGTACTGTCGAAAATCCACTGTTTTCCACAGGTATATATGTACCTTGAATGTGTTTTCTAAGACTTCTCATGCCTCATAACTCACTTCCAGTAACTTAAATTGTGGAAAAGTTTAACAACAGAAAAAAAGCAATCCAGAAAACATCTTTCGGCATTATAATGTCCTGAGTATAAAAACAAAGACTTAGAAATGGACAAAGACATGCTTTTATAAGTATTTTTAAAATTTCAACTGTTTTTTGACCTTCATTTTTTTGAAGAGGACCAATGACATCACTGGTGATGCTTTAATTTCTATATGAATGGGATTTAATTGAGATAGAGTTCCATAAAGTCATCAGTGTCAATCTCTCTTCCAGACTGATCAAAGTCCAAAGGTAAGACAATAGCTAAGATGACTGGTGATGGTCTGGAATGCAGTGGATGAGCTTAATGTGTTTAATGTCTGACCCAGACTCCATAGTGCCTGCTTCAGCTGGCTCCATGATTGTTGAAACTAATTGTTTTCATATGAACATTTTTCTGGGAAAAGTCTTCACGTACTGAGGTAGGTGTATCCTAATTTACTGATGGGTTGGAGGTCTGTAGGTTGCCCTCGATCTGACTTAGTCCATCTACCCAGAAGGTTTATCAGGGTGTGGCCTCTACTGATTTTATAGCTTCTTGGAGCCACCCATGAGAGTTGAGTTCCAGGTAGTATTCAAAGGTGGAAGCAGCCCTGAGAAGTGAATGCCAAGTTCTAACCACACTAGAGGTTCTTGTCCTCTTTGAACACTCCTATGCACTCCTATTTAATTTAATTTCTTTGAAAGAGAGGGAGGGGAACATGAGAAGGTAAGAATTGGTTAAGAAGGTGTCGAGGAAAATAATTTTGGCTTCTTTTTTATATAACTAATTTATTTGTTTTCAGTTTTCAGCAATCACTTTTATAAGTTTTAAATTGTTCCCCATCCTTTCCCTCTCCCTCCTCATGAGAGTATGCAGTCTTATATGGGTTCGACACATACATTTTTATTAAACACATTTTCACAATAGTTATGTTGCATAGAAGAACTAAAACATCTTGGAGAAAAGATAAGAAAAATGAGAAAATAGTCTGCTTCATTCTGTGTTCTGACTCCAGAGTTCTTTTTCTGCATGTGGATGGCATTTTATATCATGAGTCCTTTGGAAATATTTTATGTTCTTGCATTGCTGTGAAGGGATCAGTCTATCAAAAACAGTCCTCACACACTATGGTTGTTACTGTGCATAATGTTCTCCTGGTTCTACATACTTCACTCAGCATAATTCATATAAATCTTTCCAGGTGTTTCTAAAGTCCTCTTGTTCATCTTTTCTTTTAGCAAAACAGTACTTGACACATTCATATACCACAACTTGTTCAGTCATTCCCTAATTGTTGGGCATCCCCTCACTTTCCAGTTTCTGGCCACCACAAAAAGAATTGCTATAAACATTTTTGTACTTGTGGGTCCTTTCCCATTTTTATGATCTATTTGAGATATAGCTCTAAAAATGGAATTCATGGGTCAAAGAGTATGCACACTTTATAGCCCTTTGGGCATAATTCCAAATTGATCTCCAGAATGGTTGGAACAGCTCGCAACTCCACCAACATTGTATTAGTGTTCCAACTCTCCCACATCTTCTCCAACATGTATCTTTTTCCTGTTTTGTCATGTTAATCAGTCTGATAGGTGTGGTATCCGAGAGTTTATTTTTTAATTTTCATCTCTCTAATCAATAGTGAGTTAAAGCATTTTTTCATATGACTACAGATAGCTTTAATTCCTTTCTCTGAAAACTGCCTATTCATATCCTTTGATATTTATCAATTGGGGAATAACTTGTACTTCTGTAAATTTGACACAGCTCTCTATATATTTTAGAAATGATGCCTTAATCACAGACAGATTCCCAGTTTTCTGCTTCCCTTATAATCTTGTTTGCATTGACTTTGTGCAAAAACTTTTCAGTTTACCGTAATCAAAATTATCATTTTGCATTTCATAATGTTCTTTATCCCTTGTTTGTTCATAAATTTCTCTATTCTCCATAAATCTGACAAATACACTGTTCCTTGCTCCCCTAATTTGTTTATAGTATCAACCTTGACTACTAGATCTTGTACCCATTTAGACTTTATACTGGTATATTGTGTCAGGCATTGGTCTATGCCCAGTTTCTGCCACACTATTATCCAGTTTTCTCAGCAGTTTTTGTGAAGCAGTGAGTTCTTACCCAGAAGGAGGGGTCCTTGGGTTTATCAAATAGTAGACTACTACAGTAATTGACTACTGTGTCATGTGTACCTAACCTATTTCACTGATTTGCCCCAGCATTTCTCAGTCAGTACTAAGTGGTTTTGATGATTGCTGCTTTATAATACAATTTAAGCTCAAGTAGGGCTAGGCCACCTTCCCTAGCATTTCTTTTCATTAATTTCCTTGATATTCTGGAACTTTTGTTCTTCCAGATGAATTTAGATATTTTTTCCTAGCTCCATAAAATAATTTTTGGTAATTTGATTGTCATGGCACTGAAGTAGTAAATTGGTTTAGGTAGAATTGCCATATTTATTGTATTAGCTCAGCCTACCCATGAGCAACTGAGGTTTTCTCTTTTCCAATTATTCAGATCTGACTCTATTTGTGTGAAAAGTGTTTCATAATTGTGTTGATACAGTCCCTGGGTTTGTTCTGGCTGGTAGAAGCATTTTGGTTTCAGATTTATAATTTAATATAGGGAAATTATTTTATGACTTGAAATATAATAAGTTTTAATTATGATAAGGAAGAACAATTTTCTTGAAGTCTTTGGACTCTAGTGAAAAGGACTTTAAAATCAAAGTTATGAAGATAGATACCCTAGGAAGATATACAAATAATTCATAAGAGACTGAAGAAAAGAGACAGTATTGATAATAATACTGATATTAATATGAATACTTTTATTAATAATTCCATAGTACTTCCATGCATTACAATAAAACTCCGTTTCATTTTATCAATTCAGTCTTTATGAATTTATAGATTTATTACAGTTCTTAAAGCGTCATATAATATGATGGAAGGGAGCATCATATTATGTGATACAAGGAAAACAATTTCACCTCATGAGTGTAATTGAAACTTGATAGAATGTATGTGTCTTATAATGTAAATATGAATGTATTAGAAAAAAAGGACTGGCAGCAAAGCATTATGTATCATTATGCATTATGTATCAAACATTATACATTATGTATCTGGGGTAGGTGGCACAATGGGTAGAACATCAGGTTTGGACTGAAAAAGTTCTGAAATCAAATCTGGTCTCAGAAACTTACCAAATATGTCACTCTAGGCAAGTTACCTCATTTCTGTTTGCCTCAGTTTCCTCATCTGTAAAATAAAGATAATAAAAGCACCTATGTCATTGGCCTACTATAAAGATTATATGAGATAATTTTAAGGCACTTAGTGCAATGCCTGTCACATAATAGGTGCTATGTAAATGTTTGCTCTTATTACTTTCAAGATATCATGCTCTTGGTCTTCATAAGGGTAAGTTATGGTGGAAAACATTTGGGCAAGCAAAATTAGGAAAAGAAATATTGGAAATAAGTTAATATTGCATTACAGACTATGTAGCCATTAGGAAGAGTTCAATAATAAGATTCAAAGATAGATCACAAAGTGATATGGAGCAAGAATTTTTAACATGAATTGTCCAAGCTTTAAGTCTAAAGGGGCATATATGAATAGCTAGGGAACACATTTAAAAAACTTGAATTTATACAATTCATGTGCAGAAGATGGAATCAAGAATTGGTAACTAAGGAAGACTATGTAAGAATGATGAAGTTCTAAAAGATAATGTAAGGCCCAGCAAATCCCATAACAATGTGAGGCTTATATCAAATGGTAAGTACAACAGAAAAAGGTGATGAAAGTTATATTGGTGTAAGAATAAGACCAAAGAAGGGATAGAATTTGAGGTGGAATGGGATAATGATGGTGATTAATACTGGAGTGATTCTAAAATACATTGGCTCTTATTTTGTTAGTATTCTCTACTAAAAAGAACATACTACAGGGTGTGAAATGCAGGGGGAAATGCTATAAAAGAAAAGTAAAAAAGGAGATAAACAAGGCTATGGCAAAGAAGGCACTAAGTTGCCTTCAATGAGTTTTAGTCATATGAACCAAACCTCAAGGTATGAGGAGAACATATGAGTGTGATAACTGAGTTACTATCATCGTTGTTAGATAACTCATGGAAAACAGAAGAAACACCAGAAAAAATGAGTTGGGAAAATAGTATCTTAATTTTTATTTTTTTATAAAAGGAGGAAAGAATATGGAATCATTAAAGTATAGGTCTTGTTAATTTTGGTGTATGTTAATAAAGAGATGGGGGGCTTGGAGGAGAGCATAAGGAGGAAAGGTAATTTGGAAAGGAAAGTTGGAGTCCAACCACATAGTAGAGGGGCTTAAAACATAGAATTTTAAAATGAAAATGGTTCTTTTGCCATTATTCTTGAAAGAAGTCTCTGAAGGGCCAATTCAGACAGAGTGTAGGTTGAATTAATCCTTTTTCGGATCATCTGAGAAAGTGTGACTCAACTTTCTCAACTAATGAGTGGTGTGACTCTTTTACACAGTAGCTAATGATTTTATATATGGCATGTCTTTTGCATATTATTCAGTTCTTCTGTTTTTCCATAACCCTGACCCACACCCTCAATATAAAGCATAAAACAACTGTGTTTTATCATATGCAATTTATAGAGAGCCCTGGAAGAAAAATAATGTCTACAGTGAAATTCAAAGGATAAAAAAAAAAAAAAACCGTCTGAGATACTTTGCTGTAATTAAGTCACTACGATTTTTTTTAAACCACAAAATACTCTAACAGTGTCAAAATGTCCTGGGATTCCTCCTTTGAATTTGACTGACAAGAAGATGGAGAGTATAAATATGACTGTGATAGAAAAGGGAGGAAATAGAATGAGAAAGTACATTATTTCATTAGTATATATATGTATATATATATACATATATATATGTGTGTGTGTGTGTATAGTGTTACATATGTGGCCTTGGACAAGTCACAACATTTCTTTGGATTTTAATTTCCTCACCTGTATGGGCTTGATTTAATCTGAGGTCCCTCAGAGTCCTATATCTATGATAGATTGTATGGTATATAGACGTATGTGTTTAAGTCACTGTTCCATTTACTTAATCCAGCATTGAGAGATAATTAAAAGTTCCACAAAAGTGACTTTTCTAAATAGTAGAAGCTTAACTGATATTTTTTACATTAAAACTACCTCCTTTAAATGAATAAAACACCTTCCTCCCTACATTTCTAAAATAAAAGAGTGAATAGAATTTAACCTTTTCTCAATGATTAGAGATTACAATGACGGGCATCAATTGCTATACTAAAGTCCTGGAAAAGTCACTTAATCCTCCCTAAGCCTGAGCTTCTATCCTGTGGATAGTAATATTCCTTCTACAAACTATCTCAAAGGTTAGTTGGTAAGAAAAACACTTCATAAATTTTAAATCTTTCTATAAATGTAAGTTAGTGTTATTGATGCTAAGTATGAGTGAAAAAACAGATGGGCTGGCCACATGGCATGAGTGAGAGATAGATATTCCATGTGCTACATTGGGATCCTTTTGGTATAAAAAGAAAATAAAGAAGAGCCCCATCTTGCTAGATGGATTCTCTGTCATGACTGTATGGTAGATAATGGACAAAAGTTGCACATGATTAACAAGTATGGATAAATTGTTAGAAGGGATAGCTACATTAATGAAATCATGTGTTCATTGGAGTATTTGAGTCTTGTGAAAATCTTCAAAAGTTTTTCTTTTCATATTCAAAACCAGTTAAGAGGATCTTGCAACATTGCACATTTAAGATGGTAAGAACCTGGACTGAAGTGGTGACAGTGTGAATGGAGAAGGGGTGAATTCTAAAGATGTTGTAAAAGAGAAGAATGCTATAGGACTTTGTAGGAAATTTCTGAGGACAATGAAGATGATCTAATAATCTATTAGCAGCAAGTAAGTCAGATTATGATCAAATCTGGCCTTATGAGCTCTCAGCATTCTTATTTTAATTATAATCTATTCCAGAGAAAGGTCAGTTATGAGTCAGAGCTCATTTATGGAGATATTCAATTCAACTGAAATTGTCAGTTTCAGCTGGCATAGCTGGTAATCAGTAGGTATGAGGAGAACATATGAGGTGGTATGAGGAGAACGGCAGGTAATCAGTAATCAGTGGCTCTGACACTAATAAGCCATGTGATCTCAGATTCCT
The DNA here is from genome assembly GCA_023548195.1 of Bettongia penicillata ogilbyi. Taxonomy (NCBI): domain Eukaryota; kingdom Metazoa; phylum Chordata; class Mammalia; order Diprotodontia; family Potoroidae; genus Bettongia; species Bettongia penicillata. The sequence goes on along the minus strand of JAJHZJ010000891.1, from coordinate 111,307 downwards.
TTCTAGTAAAATGAGTAGTATGGGCAGGATAATCTCTAAGGGTCTCAAGTCAAAACATTCATGATTTCTGATCCTGTGAATGCCCCTCACACCCTCCCCTTTCAATCTCTGTAAATGCTTTGATCAATAATAACAACTCCCCATTGCACAGCTCTTAAAATTTACAAAGTGCTTTTTTCAATATCTCTACAAGGCAGAAACTATGCATATTATTACCCTCATTTAATTGTTGAGGAAACTGAAGAATAAGTGAAATATTTGTCTTAAATAACTAGAAATAGTGGAATTTTTAGTTCCCTAAGATCTTTGCCTCCTTTTTCAGGGGTCTTTCACTAAATCAAGTGGAATGGAAGGGAGACATAACATGGGATGGAAATCATCAAGATTGGCATCGAGGATTTGGGTTTATTATCGTTGCACTTAGAACTATCATGCATCTTAAATATCTGTTCCGTTGAACTAATTTTCAGACCCACTTGACAGTATCAGGTTTAGTGAACCACCCTCTTTTAAATCTTTTCGTTACAAAGGATGACTTGCTGGGTAGGGGGAGATATATTCAGAAATAAATGGGGTTTTTTTTGAAAGGCCACAATAGGAAAAGAAAAATTTAAGAGTCATAAAATTAAATTGTGAATATCTGTATATATATATTTATATATACGCATATATCTGTATATACATACCTACATACATATATAGTATATGTACTATATATGTATGTGTGTGTGCGTGTGCGTGTGTATCTCAACCCCCTCATTTTACAAATGAGGAATCTGAAACCTAGTAAGCAAAGATAACTTGACTAAAGTTCCATGAATATTAAGTAGCAGAACAAGAAAACAACTTGAAACTTCAAGTAGAAATGATTCTTATGAGAAGGAAAAGGGAAAGCTACCTCAAGCCTGATGTGGCTGGGTTGTAAAGAGCAGTTGTTCTTGTCATGTCTGACTCTACATGCCTCCTTTCTTGGCAGAGACACTGCACTGATGTGTCATTCTCTGGTATGTCCTCATTTCATAGATGAGGAAGCAAGACAACAGGGGTTAAATGACTTTCCCATATGTTTCCAAGGCCAGATTTGAACTCAGATCTTCCTGGTTCCAGATCCAGTGGTCTATCCACTGTATCACCTAGCTGCCCCTCTCAGGGTTAATTCCTCATGCTAATCCCCATTTTTACCCTAACTAACCTATCCAGGACTCCTGAAATTTAAGAGGCTTAGGATCTCCTTTTCATCTCATCCAGAGGTAAACCTATGTCTCACAGAGCTATTTCTAGCTTTATTTCTCTGAGTCAAATAAAATCAAGGACCTGATAGCTATTTGTGAATAAAATTCACATAGTTTTTTGTACCAATGTATGAATAAGTATATTCAAGTGATTTGCATATCATCCAAAAAACCCTGTCATCAATGGGATTTTGCATTGATGCATTGAAAAGTTAAATTTTAGCTAGCATGACAGTATGTGATTTTTTTAAAATTCATTATTAGCCATATTGCTAATTGACTGGGGGAAAGAGTAAAGCCGACTATAGAACCTTATGCAGAGACCAACTGGATGTGTGGAAAGATCACTGGACTTAGAATCTGAAGACTTGGACTTTGGTCCTGCTCCTGACATTATTAACTATGTGACTTTGGGCAAATCATTTCCCCTTTGTGGATCTACCTATTCATGTACAAAATGAAGGGATATGGAGTTAGGGTGTTATCTATACTTTTAAGCAATTTTAGTCTCATGCAGATATGATAGACACTGCAATTCTTGAAAAAAATGATTCTCTTAAGTCCTCGCAATTCATTTTAATAGTAATATTTGGTACACATGGGAGCGCTAAACTCAAAATTAGGGATGGAGAAGGAGAGAAAATTGGTTAGGGATGGTGGTTATTGTGGGACTGCATTTTGTAAACAACAGCAGCTAGAATTTCTGGAGTAATTTAAGATTAACAAGGTATTGACATAGATCTTATGACATTTACAATAGCTCTATAAAGTGAGTTATTCAGGTTCAGTATTCATACTTCAGAGATAAGGAAACTGAAGTTCAGGGAGGTTGCCATTTGTTCATGATTAATTACACAGCTAGTGTCTGATCTTCCTCTCTTTCTCTCTTTCTCTCTGTCTCTGTCTCTTTGTCTCTCTTTCCCTGTCTCTCTCTATGTATACAAACACACACACACACACACACACACACACACACATATATATATATATATATATATATAACTATATCATTTATATCTATTTATATCTATATCTATCATCTATGTATATTTACAAATACCTATACTTATATCAACTATATCTACTTGCACATGCATACCTATACTCATGCATACAATATATATGTGTGCATTTGTCTATGTTAATAGAAAGACAGACACAAAATAGTAGATACACACAAAGAGGTAAAATTGTGGATCACCTGAAAAACATTGGGGATAGAGGTGCCATGAGCATAAATATGTTGCAGCACATTAACAATGACAAATATAGACAAGGTAATTCATAAGTATAAAATGAGAGAGATCTATCATTTGGAAAGAGTGGGACCACTTGCAATGAAAGATTGAGGAAAAACAGATAGACAACTCTTTTGAAATATAACAACCTAAATAATGTCAAGAGATGTAAAAAGGCCCCTTCCTTTAAGGAAATTGCATGAAACTCTAGTATAGGACTTATGTAAGGGCAAGTCAAACATTGCCCTATTTGGAAGTGATAGATAACTCGTATTTTACACTTTTGTGACAGATTGTCCCAATCAGTGAGATTGAGGTCCATCAAAGAATGAAATATATATCTTTACAAATAATTATATTCATATGAGCCCTTGCAGCAAAGAGTTAATCTTTGAGTTCTTGAAGGTTGTGCCAGCATATGCAAGCTCTAATAGGTTCCATCAAGCTAGAAAAAAGTTTTTAGTATGGAGCAGGTGCTATTTATAAGCCTGTTATCTGAGGACAAGAAGAGCTAAATTCAGAAAGGCTAATGACCAGGTTGATTACAGAGCGATTTTTTTTTTAGCTATTCTGGAGAAACAGTGAAGTGGAGTGGAAAGAACATTAAATTTAGGTCCAGACAACTTCAATTGAAATTCCTCCTCTGTTCCTTACTCTGTGTTACCTTAAGCCTGTCAATTCATCTCTCTGGGCCTCAGTTTTCTCATCTGTGAAATGAGGGGCCTCTAATAATCCCTAAGGGCCCTTCCAGCTTTGATCCTATGATACACACACACACACACACACATCATATAACCCACAGACCAAAGACACATCATGACACTGGTTTTATATGAGGGGACACTGCTTTGTCTTCACCTAGTAGAATGCAAACTCTTTATGAGCTGGAACTGTCTCACCTTTGTTTCCACTTTCCCAGAACCCAGCACAGTGTCAGATACATAGCAGAGACTCCATAAGTGCTTATTGATTGATGATTTGGTTGCTAAGGGAGCCAGTTGTCCTAGTAGCTGATATAGATGTCTTTCACAAATGGTGGGGGAAATCTGTTGTGAATAAAGGGACTGTTAACATTCTGCAAACATTTCCCATCTCAGAAGCAGAAAGCACAATTTGGATGGAATGTGCTGGTTTACTGAGCCTTTGGTATTATGTATACTTGCTGAGATGTATCTGGGTTTGAATATGCCTTGGAGGACTATTATGCAAGAATGTAATCAAATCACATGTGAACTTGATATTGCTTTTCCTATGGATTATTTGGATGTGGCTGTAATAAGAATGTTTTTCCCCCTGTGGGTGAATCATTGCTATGTGTTGCCATCAAATGCTGTTCCACTTCTACTTTATTGCAGATTTAAATTACTTAGATTATTTTGTTGGACAGTCATTCCCTGAAGCCTCATGAATCAAATCATTAATTACTCTAGTAATGTGCATGATCCATTGAAGGACATTAAATTTTACTCATGAGCTTCTCTGGTTGTTACAGATACTCTGTCAAACTCTATAGTATCAGGTCTGTTAGACACTTTTATATTAGAAGAGTCTCACTTTTTCATTACATTATTGCAATTCAATGAATTATAATATATGATATAAAAAGTGATTTGGGACCCTGGCCATTTCTATCTTGGAAATATAAATTATACCATCATTCACTTTGTTCATTCATTCATGCAAACAAGCAATCATTTAGTAAGCAACCTTAATGAAGCTGGAGCTAATCAGCATGTAACCAGGTTGGAAAATATAAGATAAAGAACACATGAGCTTAGAGTTAGAAAAAAATCTTAGCGATTATCTGATCAAACACTCTAATTTTCCATAGGAGTAAACTGAAAGGAAGTAAGGTTAAGTGATTTGCCCAAGTTGAAAGAGGTGATTTTTAGCAAAACTGGAATTACACTTCCAATTTCTTGACTGTCAGTCCAGTGTTATTTTTACTATGATATGGACAAACTAGTTGCTTAGTCTTGGAGTTTACTACCGAGGTGGAGATATAAAATTATATATAAAAACAATTAGTGAACTTGTAAAGGGAAAGTAAGTACTTAATAAATTGAGTTAGAGAAATTATATTATATGTAGAGATTAATGTGGAGAAGCTTCACAGAAGAGTCTTGATTCAGTATTTAATGATTTAGATAGGAAGAGAACAGAGAGGGAATCAGGAGGAGGCACTTTAGCTAAGGCATGGAGGGAGGAACCAGTATGGTATATATAGTAGCAAACAGTAAGTCTAGCCTGAGTAGATGCATTTAGAGAGTAGTGAATGATGATATAGAGTTGGATAGATAGGGTGGAACTAGTTATGGAGACCTTTGCAGACCAGATGGAGGAATTTCAACTAAATACTAGAAGGGCTACATGCTGTACTCTAGCAGAGGTTTCTATCAGCCAAAAAGCCATAAACTACCTGAAAAATTCTCAAGTGTGGCTGAACCAGATTAAAATGCAATTGGGAAATGTTTAATAAGATAAATAAATAACAATACAACATAGATACTACTAATCCAATTTCCTGAGTCAATATACAGCCGGCTGTATTTGAATATGACACCATTGCAACAGAGCATATTGGATTATATCAGGAGGAGGAAACTGATGGAATCATGGAACCATGCTGACTCCATCTTGTGACAATTTTAAGACTAGTTTAGATCCCTCTCTATTCAATTATGGGTCTATTCCAGTTTCTACCTTGTGAGAAAACTTTGTTCAATTATGAGAATCATGAGAAAATATTATTACATTATTTGAAGCTAGCCACCTTTATCTGTTGCTTAGATAGCCTTAACTAAGGACCTAAGGATAGGCTGACCCAGTCAAATCTGCAGACTGATGCAAGGAGTTTGCTCATAATCATATATCTCAAGCCACCCGTGCATATTATCTGAAAACTGGCCACATACTGATCAGTTATTGTTTCCATATTCCTTTGATTGAATACAGTTGGTTGGTGGGGAAATCCCTAATATTTCTTCCAATCAGATTACCTAATTTGGTATCCTGGTTTGCATCCTGTTAATTGTTTCCTTTTAATTAAATGGTTTTGTTTAATAAATTGTTTCCATGCATAAAAATGCCATTCTAGTGCCAAAGGGAGCCTTGTTCAATTTCTTATGAAGCTGACATTCATTATTTAATAAATCAGTATTCCCAGAATCTCAAACTTTTGTTTCCTCAGTCTTTCCATCTTTCACCTGCCACAGGGGTAAGAGTTCAAATCTCAGTTCCAACATGTATTTTGTGAATACAGGAAATTCATTACCTATATGAGCCTGAGTAAACTATTACCTACTTCAAAGTCATTATAAAGTCTTTAAATTGTAAAGTTGCTAGAATTTAAATAGGGAAATAACATGCTAAAAGTATTATTTTAAAAAAAAGTGGAAAGAGGTATAAAAATATATTACAGCAGAGGGAAAGAGAGGAGGGAGGTGAGTATTGTTTGAGAGGTACTCTCATCTAATTGGATTCAAGGAGGGTACAACAAACTCAGTTAAGTAGAGAAATACAAGTAGCTCTATAGGCAATAGGAAGGGAAGGGGGAAAGAAAAGGGAGGGGAGGTTTAAAGGTAGGGAAGTAAGTAGTAAGGGAAAAGGGGATTAAAAGGTAGAGGGGCTGAAAGAAGGGAGGGAAGACTGAGGGAGGAGGTGGTCAAAAAAAAAAGTTGATCAGTTGTATGCAAAATAAACTAAAGGAGTGGGTGTAAAGTTTGGAGAACTATGTGGAGACCCTGGCTGAACTGTGTATTTTACATGCTGAGTACCTGGGCAAGGGTCATAACAACAGGAATGAAAAAGTAGGAATGAATTCAAAATACTGTAAAAAAAAAAAAGAATCAACAGAACCTGATAAACAATTGCATAGGAGGGATAAGGAGAAAAAATATTCAGTTAAAAATGACTAAGAATTTGAGCCTGAATCTTGAAAAAGTTGGATAGATATATGTATTTGGAGGCAGATGGAAATGCATACTATTTTTAAAATGCAAGGTAAAACATCCTCAGGGTATAATAATTGGTTTACTGGGTTTATTTGAGAAAAGTCCAAATAAATTGATTTTTATAGGTGAATCAACCTCACAAAAACTCATACTCCCCTCTCCTAGGCTGAATTATGTTTATTGAGCTAAAGATAAAGATTTTTGTTGGCGATTCTTTCTCAACCATACTTATTGAACACCTCCAGTATATCTTCCAGCAATGTGAAGAGTTACAAAAGACACTGGATTCATGCAGGCACCTAGCTCAAACAATCTAAAATCTTTTAAAAAAGAAATAAAGAAGAGAACTAGAGGTCATCCAATATCCTCTTATAACTGGTTGGCCTCGTCTTGCTTCTTAACTATTCTTTCCCCTTGACCCTTGGCTCCTACTGACTCAGGAAATAGTCCCTTATCATTCCTCCAAGATTATTCTGCTTGACACTATTAATAGTTAATCAGAAGAATGAAAGGAAGAGTATTTACTAAGCTACTAGTAATTTATATGCAACATACCCTGCTAAGCTCTGGGCATTCAAATATAGAGAGTAAGATAGTCCCTCCCTCAAAGAACTAATTATCTTATAGAAGAAGAGTTGTGACCCAGAAAGGGTGTTTTGGTCTGATAAATCACTGGAATGATAAATGGAGCCATAGGGTAAGAGAAGAAGCTGGCTTCTTCTTGAGGCCATTAGTAATGAGCTCCTTCTCCCCTCCTGCCACCATCTTCTTTTCACCCTTTAGTCACATCTAGAAGCAGCCTTACTCCTTACCAAAATCCTCCCTTCCATGAGGATGGGCCAACTCATTCCATCCCATTCCCTCTAGAAAACTCCCCCCCCCTGTGGTATTTCTGCACTATCACTTACCTTCAGTCTCTCTGTCTATTGACTCCTTACCTACTTCCTACAAATATTCTTAAGTTTCCTTTATCCAAAACAACCAATCAAACAAAAAAAAATCTTCACTGGATCTTTCTATTACTGCTAATTATTGTATGGTATCTATTCAGCCCTTTGTGGCTAAAATACCTGGAAAAGTAGTTCACAACAGGTGCCTACACTTTCTCTCCTTTCTTTGACTTCCTGACCTTTTATAACCCCACTGCAGACCTCATTAATTCATTGAAACTCCTCTCTCCAAAGTTAGAGATGATTTTTTATTTGCCTAATTCAATAATCTCCTCTCAATCTTTATCTTCCTTGATTTTGTTGCAGTCTTTAATTCCGCTGAATACTTTCTTTTTCTTGATAATTTCTTCAGTCTAGGCTTTTGGGAAATCACTGTCCCCTGACTTTCCTCCTATCTGGTTGCTATTTAGTCTTCTTTGCTGTATCCTTATCCAGGTTACTCATAATAATAGTAAATGTCCCACAGAGTTCTGTTTCAGGTCCTGTATTTCAAAATAAGAGTGGTAAGGAAAAAATTAGATAAAGAAATGAAAGAAAATCAGGAAAAAAATAACAGGTTGATTAAAGAGACTCAAAAAATACTGAAGAAAACAACTTTAAAAACAGAATTGGTCAAATGAAGAAAAAGCAAAAAAAACTCACTGAATAAAGCCATTGTTTAAAAATAAGAATTTGACAAGTGGAAGCTAATGACTGTATAAGACATCAAGAAACAAAACAAAGTCAAAAGAATGGGGGAAATGGGGAAAATGTGAACAATTTAATGGGAAAAAAACAACTATTTGAAAAATAGATTGAGGAGAGATAATTTAAGAATTATTGGACTACCCAGAAGATATTATCAAAGAAAGATCTTAAACGTTGCAATTCAAGAAATTATTGAGGAAAAATGCTCTGGTATCCTAAAACCAGAGGGTAAAATAGAAATTGGAAAATTCCACCAATCACTACCTGAAAGAGATAAAAAATGAAAGTCCCAAGAAATATTATAGCCAAATTCCTGAGTTCTCTTAAGTCAAAGAGAAAATATTTCAAACAGCCAGAAATAACCCACCAAAATATGATAGAAACATTGTCAAGATCACACAATATTTTAAGCTACAAGAAGTGAAGTGTCTAAAATATGATATTTCATAAGGCAAAAGAGTTTGGATTGCAACCAAGAATCATCTACCTAGAAAAATTGAGTATAGTTCTTCAAGGAAAAAATAGTTATTTAATTAAACAAAGAATTTTCAAGCATTCCTGAAGAAAAGAAAAGAGCTAAATAAAAAAAAAATGACTTTCACTTATACATCTCAAAAGAATCATCAAAGGATAAAAATGAAAAAAGAAATAAGGAATTCAGCATTAAATTCTTTACCTTTATAAATGGCAAGATAATACATATAACTTTTAAGACTTTGCCATCATTAGGGCAGGCAGAAAAAGTCTAGAAAGAAAGAGGGCATGGAAGTGAGTTGATTATGTTAGGATGATAAAAAATAAATAGGCAAAAATGGAGGATGCTCTAGAAGAAGGAGAAGGAGTTGAAAATGGGAGAAAATTATTTCACATAAAAAAAGAAGAACTTTTACAGCAGGGAAAAAGGATGTGTGGGAGAAAGCAATACATCAGTCTCCCATATTTGGGAATAAAATTTATTTTATTCAACAGAAAAGTAGGAAGACAAAGGAAGAAGAGAAAGGAGGAGTGATAAGAAGGAGGCTAGATGAAAGAAAGCAGTCAGAATCAAAACAGACTTTAAATGAGGGACATGATGTCTGTGTGTGCGAGAGGGGGGGGAGAGAAAGAGAGAGAGAGAGAGAGAGGGGAGAGAGAGAGAGAGAGAGAGAGAGAGAGAGAGAGAGAGAGAGAGAGAGAGAGAGAGAGAGAGAGAGAGAGAGAGAAGTACAAACAGAAGAAAAAAGAATGGATGGAATTACACAGTTAATCATAACTTTGAAAATGAATGGGATGGATAGGAGTAAAAAGCAGGGAATTCTCTGAGCTCTCCCCCAAAGCCCTCCAAATAGCTGTAAAAAAATGATGCTAAACAACTTCTAGAGTTATAGAACCTACAAAATGACAGAGTGAAACAAATCCCCTTTCCAAGGCAACCTGGAAACTTGACAGGAAGGATCTATCATACTGGGCATGCAGTAGAATACAGTCTGGCATGGGCTGCACTGGCATAGCAGACTTAAGAAGGCCTAAGGGGACTGAATCATGGGCAGCTGGGGAAGTTTCCAGACTTCTTAACCCACAAACTCCATAAAGGTCAGTGGAAAAAGTCTGTGGGACTTGGGTGAAAGAGGAACTTGAGGTCTGGTGAGTCCAGTCACAGCCTCAAGGTGGTGATTGAAGGGCCAGGGGGGTGGGGGTGGGGGGTAGCAGCAGCAGCAGTATAAGCAGCATCAGTGACAGAGGCTGCTTCTGGAGCTCTGTGCCCATAGAACATGGGGAGATCTAGCAGCTGATACAAAATCCCTGAAGCCTGGGAAAATTCACTCACCTCTATCCCCACCTTTACTAGAAGCAAAGTCTTACCTTGACAAAGAGTTAGAAAGTCAAGTGTTTGGTGGGGAAGATGAATAAACATTATAAAAGAACTCAGACTATAGAATCTTACTTTGTTGACAAAGAAGATCAAAACATATAAGCAGAGGAAGACAACAGAGTCAAAACTCCCATATCAAAAGCCTTAAAAAAAAAAAAAATGGATTGGTCTCAAACCACAGAAGAGCTCAAAAAAGATTTTTATCAGGTAAGAGAAGCAGAGGAAAAATTAGGAAGAGAAATGAGAGTGATGTAAGAAAATCATGAAAATCAAGTCAACAGCTTGCTAAAGGAGACTCTCCAAAAATGCTGAAGAAAATGATACCTTAAAAAATAGACTAATCCAAATGGCAAAAGAGATCCAAAAAGTCAATGAGGAGAAGAATACCAAAAAATCAAATTGGGACAAATGGAAAATGAGGTCTAAAAGCTCACTGAAGAAAATAATTCCTTAAAAATTAGAATCAAGCAGATGAAAGCTAATGATTTTCTGAGAAATCAAGAAATTATAAAACAAAACCAAAAAATGGAGAAAAAAATAGAAGACAATGTGAAATATCGCATTAAAAAAAAACAACTGATCTGGAAAATGTATCCAGGAGAGACAATTTAAAAATTATTAGACCACCTGAAAGCCATGATAAAAAAAAGAGCCCATGCATCATCTTTCAAAAAATTATCAAGAAAACCTGCCCTGATATCCTGAAACCAGAGGGTAAAATAGAAATTGAAAGAATCCAGCAATCACCTCCTGAAAGATATTCCAAAAAGAAAACTCCTAGGAATATTGCAGCCAAATTCCAGAGTTCCCAAGTCAAGGAGAAAATTTTGCAAGCAGCCAGAAAGAAATATTTCAAGTTTGTGGAAATACAGTCAGGATAACACAAGATTTAGTAGCTTCTACACTAAGGGATTAGAGGGATTGGAACATGAGATTCCATATGTCAGAGGAGGTAGGATTAAAACCAGGAGTCACTTACCCAGCAGAACTGAGTATAATACTTCATGGAAAAAAATGGAATTTCAATGAAAAAGAGGATTTCCAAGTATTCTTGTTGAAAAGACCAAGTATTCTTGTTGAATAGAAAATTTTACTTTCAAAAGCAAGAAGCAAAAGAAGCATGAAAAGATAAACAGGAAGGAGAAACCATAAAGGACTTATTAAAGTTGGACTGTTTATGTTCCTTCATAGAAAGATGACATTTGTAGCTCACAAGACCTTTCTCAGTATTAGAGTAGCTGGAGGGAATATGTATGTGTGTGCATGTGCGCACGTGCACGTGTGTGTGTGTGTGTGTGTGTATGTGTGTGTGTGTGTGTGTGTGTGTGGAGACAGAGAGCACAGGGTGAGCTGATTATGAAGGGATGATGTCTAAAAATAAAATTAAACATTGAGAAGAATGTACTGGGAGAAAGAGAAAGAGAAAGGGAGAGGTAGAATGTAGTGAATCATCTTACATAAAAGAGACAAGAAAGAGCTTTTGCAGGGAAGGGGTAGAGGGGGAGGTGCAGGAGAATAAGTGAACCTTACTTCCATATGACTTGGCTTCAGGAGAGAATAAACTATATACTCAATTGAGTAGGGAAATTGATCTTATCCTATAGGAAATCAAGGGGTAAAAGGATAAGAGAAGGGGCATAATAGAATGGACAACAGGTTGAAGAAAGAGGTATTCAAAAGCAAACATTTTTGTGGAGGGACAAGTCAAAGGAGGAAATAGAATAAATAGAGGGTGGGATGGGAGAGAGGAAAATATAGTTTTTCTTTCACAACATGACTATCATAGAAGTATTTTCCAAGACTAAACTTGTATAACATATATTGAATTGCTTACCCTCTCAATGAGGGTGGGTAAGGAGGGGGAAATGGAGAGAATAAAGAACTCAAAGCTTCAAAAATGAATATTAAAAATTGCTTTTACATGCAACTGGGAAATAAGACATATAGGCAATGGGGTATAGAAATCTACCTTGCCCTACAGAAGGAAAGGGGTTCGGGGGGGAGGTGATAGAAGGGCGAGCAGATTGGAGGAAGAAGTAATCAGAATACAAGCTGTTTTGGGGTGGGGAGAGGGAAGGGGCAGGAAGTTCAAAATTTTGTGGAATTGAATGTTGAAGAATGAAAATAAATAAATAAATTTCATTAATTTTTAAAAAGGGGTATAGAGAAAAGGCAATTTCCCTGGCATAAAAGACAATTCCCGAATTAATGATGACTATGCCAAGGGCAAAACATAGAAGGGAAAAGGTATGTTTAATGGGGTGCTTTTTGCTGTCAGATATCCCCTTTCTTTCTGAATTGTTCCATGGACATGCAGAGTATGTAAAGCATATTGTGAGTCAGCAAAATCATTTACTCTTTTATTTTCCCCTAGCTCTAGAATTCTGGTGGGTACTATTAATGCTACCTTTTGGGCAGAAATCCCAAGGGGCAGGGGTTTGGCTTTCAGAGTGCGATGGAGACTGCCTAGCTCTCCTAATGCCTTGTTTTGTGTACCACACTGCTTCAGGGTTCTGGAGTGTATAGCACACTCAAAAAATTAGGTCCAAGGTATCTAAGAGCGGACTTGATATTTGGTGCATGTGTAGCTAGCCAACCATACTATGGTGGCCTTCTGTTTGAATTTAATGGGGACTCAGAACTTCTAGGGGCTGGCCAAGTATGAATTGAAAGGCTTCCTCAATTTGGAATGGTTGTAGTAGGCACTGCCTGGAGACAATAAGGGCATCTAGCAGTCACTGAGTCTGTTTCACAAAATAGGCTACCAGCCTTGGTTCAGGTCCTAAGGACTTGGTTAGGACTACCAAAGCCTATCCTCTCCTTTTATTAACATACAGAGTGAAAGGTTTCCGAGACTGGGTAGGGCTAATGTTGGAGTGGTGGTCAATTTTGTTTTTAAAGTCTCAAAAGCTTTAGCTTAGTTGGTACCCCACTCTGTAGGGAGTAATCCAGGGCCTTGAGTAGCAATTAATGGTTGCAGTCCCTTCCAAGCCTTGGGCTTAATTGGATATTGGATATTAATTGGATATCTTCACACCACATATTCTTCAAAAATGATTGGCAAATCTCATTGTTCCTATCTTCCAAACCTTCCCAATATATGCCCCTTTCTTCTACTGTCATAGGTACAGGATATCATGTAGACTATTGAAATAGCCTTTTAACTTTTCTCTCTGGCTTATATTTTTCTCCATTCTAATTCATCCACCATTTGGGTGCCAAAGTATTTTTTCCTAAAACAGATCTAAAAATAACTGTCTCACTCTTTTCCTATTCAATACATTCCCGTGGCTTCTTTTTACATGCAGGATCAAATAGAAAATCCTTTGTTGTTTAAGCTTTTCATTGCCTTCCACCTTTCCCAGTCTTCTTATATATTACTCACTTTTCCCTTTCCCACCTCACCACCACATACTCTACCATCCAGCCACCGTAGCCTATTTGCTGGGTTGTGTCCTTCATACTATCTCTTGTTTCCTTGCTTTTACACCATCCCCCTTTCCTGGCATGATCTCCCTCCTCACCCTCACCTCTTTTAGACCACTTAGATCCTAGTGCCTTCTCCTCTGCATTACCTTCTATCTACTTTGCATGGATCTAGTAAATAGTTATTTACATGTTGTCTCCCACATTAAAATGTATCCCTAGAAGATGATAAAAGCTAAGTGACAGAATGATTGATGGATCCCCATTATCATCATATCTTATATCTGAATCTGTATCAGTGGGATGAAATCACTTATTTTGAGTAAAGACCTATTTAGATTTAAGGAAGAAAGGCATCTCATATTTATAGGGTATTCATGAAATTATAACTAATGTTTTGCAAAAAAAGGATGCAGAGAGAATAAATGCATTTATTTGTGATATAGTCACTTAAGTGTCTTTGGTCCTAATTCAGAACATGCCACAGAACACATAAAGTCCATATTCTTAGAGGTAGGAAGCTGTTATGACTACAGGCAGTCTTTACTGGGTCATGAACAGGTTGAGTTTGTGTTGTTTTATATGTAGGAGAATGCAAGGATCAAGATACTTTATAGAAAACACCAGTCTAGACTAATGAAGCCCCATGGACCTTTATACACCCCAATCACAAGTAAACAAGTTAAAAATACCTACAAATGACTCACTAAAGTTCCTCCAATATATCTATTTCTTTCTATATGTCCCCCTCCTCCTAGATTTGGGTTCTAAATAAAACATATTACATTAATCTCTATATACAAATCTTCTCAGGTTATATTTTAATATCTTTTACTCTGGAATACCTTCCTTAAATTCCAACTCATAAGCATAGATGTAGAGGTGGAAAGAATCTTGGAAGATATCTTGCCTGCTAAATTCATTTTAAAAATGAGAAAACTGAGACCCAGTGATGTTATGCAACATGTTCCAAGTCACACAGTAAGCATCAAGTGACATTTGAACGCAGGTCTTCCCACTACAGAACTTGTGTTCTTTCCTGTGTAGCAGGCTACATGATACCTTTTTGTGATGTGGAGGTTGCTGAGTTGGTGCACTGCAATTTCCAAAAGCTCTGAAAAGTTATAACAAACTGATAAAAGGTTTTGGATATCACCCATTAATTGACTATGTAGCTATCATATAAGGACCAAACTAGGTAAGTGCAGAGAGGCTTATAACTCCAAGACTTAGCTACTAGGTGATATTTTGTTTGGCCTCAAAAACTCATGAAATTGGATACTGAGGAATAGAGGAGATGGAAATCTATATTAATTTTTAGAATGGATCATAACTACAAATTCTGGGGTAAACATAATATTTTTACTTCTTAAGTTTCATCACCTATGGACCTTCACAGACTCAAGTTCAAATCATGGAGAATTTTGCTGGAAATTTATCTGTCTTGCCTTATTTGAAATTCTAGCTCATCAATATAGTTTAGAATCCTATTGAATCAAGGGGTTAGCTAGTCTTCTTTGCTTTTTGCTTTAAGTTATCTGCAGGATTTCTGAAGTTAATTCAGGCTGAGGTATTAAACTTCTCCCCCTAATTACAGAACTATGCAAGGAACAACTTTGAAACATTTTTTTTTATTGGTGATTTCATTAGTAGGGAGTTCTTGGTGATGAATTTCCTCTACTGATGGTGATTGGCACCTTTCTAGAACTTAGAGTCTCAGAGATTTACTTAAAATAATAAAATACTCATTTGGGACAGAAATAAAAGGTAATATAATGAAAACAAGTGTTTTTTTATATGTAGGAGCACACACTCTTAGTATCTAGTGAGAGTAGATATATGTTACATCTTTCAGTTTCATGGATAACGAATGGAGAAATTTTTCCCCCTCCATGACGGGACATGAACCCATAGAAAAGATTAACTGAGGCCCCACACAAGAACTTTTTCCCCTTTCTCAAGATACAAATCAATGTTTTGATCCTAATTCTTAAATCAATAATTCTGTTTTTTAAAATTATACATATATGTATGTATGTAAGCATATATGTATGCATGCATGTATGTATGTATTAGCGCTTTAGTAGATATAGGACCAATCTTAAAGAGTCAGAAAGAAGTCGGTTAAAGTGATGCCTATATTGAGTTTATCACTTCTTTGTCAGTAGGTGGGTAATATGTTTCATCTTATTTCCTCTGAAACTTTAAGTGACATTTGCATTGATCAGAGTTCTAAAGTCTTTCAAAGTTATTTTATTTTCTACCTTTGTTTTTATTATATATATATATATATATATTTATTGCATTTTTCTTCACACTTCATTCTGCATCAATTCATAGAATTTTTTCTAGTTTCCTTAGAACCTATTAATTTTGTCACTTCTTATGGGTCACTTATATTGGTAGAAGGAATTCCCTCACAGATAGTTCCTTAAGCCAAGTGAAATTATAGGCTTACATATAAAAATAGTAAAACAAATATATTCAAATTCCACATTATGGGCAGCTAAAAGCATAGAAGTGGAAAGACAGCTAGCACCAGGGAATAGAGAGAAGCAGGAGAGAAATTTATACAGAAAAGAAGATATGGAGGAACAAGGATGGAAAGGTAGAGATTCACACTGCTAAAAGGAATTGGTTGAGTATTATCACTTATTCTCACTGACTTTGAAATGTTTATTACATATGTTAATCCTCAAAGTTCTGATTTTGACTCTCCCTTACCTTCTTATGTCTTCAGAGATTCTCCTCTGAGAGGTAAAATGAGCAACCCAGAATGAGAGATACTAACCCTTGATTTTCAGGGGTAGTGACCAGAGCAATATTATGCTCTAGAGATCAGATGAAACTAAATTAATGACTCACATCTGGCTTTGGGTGAGAAATTTCTCACCTCTGATATAGGAGAAATAGGATAACAGACAAAGCTTAAATTCCATCCTCTTAACTTTTTTTTTCTCTGAACAAAGACATTTGCTAGTCACATAAATCATATCATCATCATTTGGATTCACAAATATTTCAAGTCTCCATTTACTTGCAGAAGACAGCACATTAATGATTGAAATTGTTATGTAACTATGTATAATAAGATTTCTGGTTATGATTCATGTGTTGCATGAAAATTCAATTCAATTTTATCCCAAACTTTGTACTTTACAAGCTCTGATTATGTATTTTTGCGTTCACTATCAGGTTACGTTTTTTTTACAGTCATTTCAACTTCAATAAAGTAGATATGGAAAGAGGTCATATATAGTAAATCTTAGATGTTGTCAGTCAGTCCTCAAGATTAATTTAAACCCCTTGTGGAAATAAAACAAGGTTATTAACTGATGACTAATTCCCATTTTCTTTAAAAAGGAAAATATGTAATCATTTCCAATTAGCTTCCATGGAGAATTATTTTCTTATTTAACTAAACAACATTTTGATTCAAGTAAAATTCTTTTAAAATATATGGGAATGACCTGTTGTATTTTACATGAAACTCAAAGCTACATGGTATATAATATTTGAATTTGTTAAACACTTTCCAGATCTTGAGAAGGCAAACATTTTCCAGTAACATAAACAACTGGACCAAAATGCTACCTGATCTTGAAATATCTGCCTAAAATTAGCTTACATGCATGAGCTCACATTTATCTGGGGCGCTGAACTTTGAAAGGAGACTTCCATCCTGATATCATTTGATCATCACAATAACTCTATGAGGTAGGGTTCATAATAATCCTCATTTTATAGATGAGGAAACTGAAGAAGAGAGAGATCAAATGACTTGTCAAAAAATACATAGCTATGAAAATCTGAGGCAGTATTAAATTGCTGTCTTCCTAATTTTAAACCCAGTTTTTTTTATTCATAATACCATTTCTATATGTCTATAAGGTAAAAGTCATGCAACTTAGAAATAGAATAGAACTTATTATTTAATTAACAATCTGATTTTTAAAACAGAAATGGAGCATTAGAGAAGTCATGTTAGTAATGCAAGATCACAAGGTAATAATTTATATAGCCTAGATTGTCTGATTTATAATCTAATATTCTTCTTCCTAAATCAGCTGCCAAATTTATGATCAGTGAGAGAATGTTTGAATATTCTTGATGCTTAATACATACTGCCTTAAAGACACCATTTTTTTTAGTTAATGAGTGATAGTCATTACCCTTGTTTCTTATATTCAGAAGCAAGTTGCAAGCAAGACATATAGTCAAAGACAGTTAAAACTGCAAAAGAGTTCAAGTAAAATTTAGTCTAATTTCCTCATTTTATAGAAAATTTTTTAGTTCTTTACAAACAAACAAATAAAAGTTCCGTGAACTGATTAACTGCTCTTCGGCATGTAGAGTCACTATCCTATGTGGGGCTATAAATCCCCTTCTGATGATTTCCCAAATTAATTATTTATTAAGTAGATCATAGACATATTAAGCAACAAAGTAAAGATTTTATAATGTCTTCTAGAATATGTAGAGCAGAAGTAGATATTTTGCATGATGACACTAATGGTAACTAGGTAATGCAATGGATAAAGCGATGGATCCATAGTCAGGAAGACCTGAGGTCAAATTCAATCTTAGACAATGTGTGTTTACCATTAACTCTGTGATTCTGGGCAAGTCATTTAAGTTCTGTAGGTCTCCATTACCTCATCTGTAAAATGTGGGTGAGATTCTCAGGGTTGCTATGAGGATAATGTAAGATTATATTTGTAAAACATTTTGCAAACAGTAAAGTGCTATATAAATGCTAGCTATTATTATTAATGCCCAGAACTGCCTTTTTTTGAGTCAAAGGAGGGAAATGGGGGATTTGAGATTTTTTCAATGTTCTCCAGTGTCAGTGTGTCTCCATTCATTGAATGGTAGAGTTGTTAATAAACAAGAGGTCAAGTGGCAAAGCATAACGGCCAATCAAAATTGTCACTGGCTGTAACTAACTGACAGGTTAGTCATTCTGTGATGTGTATAAAAAGGAAGGGAAACCATGGTCTCCTTTTACAAGGTCCTGTACTCTGCAACTATTTCTGGGGCCTCATTACTATTCATACAGAATTTACCTATAGTTATGATGGTAGGAATATCATTATTGGTCAATTACTCAATCAGTAACTACTTACTGAACACCTCTCTGGGCAAAGCACTTTGGTAAATGCTGTTGGATGCTTTGGAGTACCAGAAATTCCTGGGCTTTAAATTAGAATCCTATTCAAAACCATCCTAGTTATACACAAGGGTAGGACACGGTATAAAGGAGCACAACTGAAAATTAGAATCAGTATGTGATCCTTAAGAACATGCTATGAAGTAAAATATGTCAATTCCAAATAAGAAAATAGATGCAAGATATTCTTCCAACTGAATTCAAGTGAGACAAAACATGCCTACACTGGAGATTTGGTTGAATTTACTCACTGGATAACTTGAATTTCTCTAGGATGTCCTAGCTGTGATAACACATCCTTTCCGCACTACTCTACTAGATGAATGTTGGCACTTATATATGCAAGTAGTATGAACTGGGACTGCAGAAGATACACAGAATTATGGATGAAGTGATCAAATCTGACCTCAGAAACTAGCTGCGTGATCCTGAGCAAGTCACTTAACTCTGTTTCCTTCAGTTTCCTCATCTGTAAAATGAACTAGAGAAGGAAATGGAAAATCACTTCAATATCTCTGCCAAGAAAACTCCAAATGGGGTCACAAAGATTCAGACATGAATGAAAATGATTGCATGACAATAACAAAAGTAAGATTTAGCAAGAACTTTCTGCAATTCCACCAGGCTAGAAGGACCAGGAGTACCAGATGTCCAAGCTAGCAGGTCAATTTCAGGGAAGTCAGTCAAGGCAGGAAGACTCAAGCATTTTCCTTAGGTACAGATTGTCTGGGTCCAGAGTTTGTAGGTCAATCAATTAGCAAGAGTACTACTAGTGAGGAGGGGGACATCAAAGATGAGGTCTGATCTTGGTGTAAAAGCTGTTCGATCTCTCCTTTCATGTTCCCCAATATGTGTGGGTCATTGAGGTCTCATAGCTTTGTCTCTACTGCAGAAATGAGAAGCAGACATAAGCAGATATAGTCTGCTCCTGAGTAAGAAAGGTATAAAAGGTGAAATATTCTGGGAGATTCTTATATTCAGTAAGTACCAGAGATAGAAAAAAGGGTCTCAGAATTTCCAGTCCATAGTTCTTTAAGCCTTCTGTGGGGAAATAGATATTATAGTTCATTAAAAAAGTAATAGTGCTATAGAAATATAGTGGTAGCATTCTTATTATTATTCATAATTCTATGATATGGCTCAGCCACTGAAACCAGGAGCGATTGGGTCAGGGTGATCCCTTTTTCCCTCTCCTTCCAATCCCAAAGGCATCTTGAAGTAGAAACATATTTGGTGGAAATCTGTTCAGAAAAAGGAAAAAAAAGTTACTAACAAGGACGTGAAAACCCACAGGGAGCACTTTTTGCCCCAATGGTGCTTGAATCAATGTCAGTGTTCTATTTTCTTTTACAAATAAAAGCAAAACAAGGAAAGATGAACCAATTCAATTAGGCTTTATTCATGCACTTTGACTGGTTTGCAGATACGGGTAAAAATAAATCTGAAAGGTATCTTCTGTCTCCAGGAACCTTAATAGATGTAACCCAGATTTTTGTGCTAGATTGAATGTTGGAAGATTTATGAAATCTTGAAGTGCATAAAATAGGAAATATTTTCCCTCCAAAAGTTGATGCGTTGCATAACACATTTTTGAGTGTGGCTGTTTCCATTTTTATAGATGTAGGTATCTGTTAATCATATAAATCCTGGAGGAAATGTTGTGGGTTGGAACTACATGAGCAGTAATAGAATGCACATATTGCTATTTTCTATAAGGACCTAACTAACTAATTTTTGGAATAAAGGAATATTACATTCATTAATAGGAATCTTGGAAACCAGCAGGAATTTAGCTGGGTGAAAGAATATGAAACAAAGGATAATTCAGCCCATTTAAGTGCAGTTGAAACTTATTTCCCAGGTTTCTGTTTCCAGCTTCTAGAGCATAGGTAGCCCCAACAGCTGTGAGAAGGTAACAAGTCAGGCTGTATTTCAGTAGGTGGGGAGTGGTAGAATCCAGAAAAAAAAGACTTTCAGCAGTGATGTTGTTCTAGGAAGGAAGCACTTCCCATCCGTATCAGTGACTTGAGGTTGGTCAGTGAACCCTGAACTCAAGCACTGCCTTCTTTATGATGACTTTTCTGATCCCCTTAGATACTTGGGTGTCCCCTTCTCAAACCATGTGGATTCCACCGTTGTTTAATCATTCTGCCTGTGCTCATGTGTGTAAATGCTTCCATTCTCGAGAGAATTTAAACTCTTTGAAGGCTTTAGAAACTGATTCACCCTTTTTTTTATTTACTCCATTACTTACAATGGCTCCCCAATAATGTTTATTAAGTGCTAGTATCATACACGTCCAAAAGTGGCACAAAAAGAGAAAAGGGGAGAATAGAAAAGAAATTAAATGAAAAGAAGAGAAAAAAAGTTAAAATATAAAAAAAGAAAAGGATTAAGAAAAGTTTTAGCATAATCTGCATTGGGAGGAAAGTCTAATGAAGTAAACCATCATAATCAGGAATCCTATTGGAAGTAAGACTTGGCAACAAAATGCATTTGAGCAAGTCGACAGCATACAAAGTACTCAAAGGGGTCTTCTGCATATTCATGCCAACACTAACCACAAGCTTAAAGGTGGGGAAGGGCAGCAGTGTCCATATTGTGATGTTGATAGTGCAAAACTGGACCACACCATTGTGCTTATCTCCACTTTAGGGAGCTTCATGATGGACAGTTGGCCAGACCTCAACTCTATTCCTTTGTAACTTCTTGGCATCATCCCCCATCTCTTTAATTCTGCCACAAAGCTAGGAGTGAAAACATGCTAAGTGGATGTGCACCAAACAATTTACAACATGCTTCTTATAAATTTATGTTTTCTCGTTGAAAGTCTCCTGTACATGGAATGAGGGGATATGACATCCACTAAATAATTTTGCTAAAATCATGACCATCATCATCATCATCATCTTCATCATCATTACTTGCATTCCTGGAGCATTGTAAATTTTGCAGAACATTTTCATGTTGACAATGTATGAGGCACATAATAGAGGTATTACTATCCTTGTTATAAAGAAATAGACTATGAGAAGATAAGTACCCTGTTTCTAACCACACAACCTGATCTTTGGAAATTGGCTTACTTTTTGGTGCCTTAGTTTCTTCATCTGAAAACTGGAAGTAAAAATAATACATAATGTTGCATTTTCATCACAAGAATTTTAGTGGATAATGTATCTGGTAGCCTTTGAAATGTCTGGACTATCCTAGAGGTATATGTTATTATTATTCCCTTCTTTAGGTATTTTAAGATTTATTCTAGTCATATTGATCTTGTCAACAGAGCATGAATATGAGAATCTTGCTCCCCAGGAGCTTATTTGCTTTCTTTGTTCTGTGGTGCTTTATTAATTTGCTATTGAGCATTTCAGCTTAAAAGTTAAAATGGAAAGTATATCTCTTTCCCTCTCAGGAAAGGAAGAGAAACACATTGTATTAAAATATTTAAATGTCCATTAACTTGATAAATAATAATAACATTAATATTTAACATATTCATGCAGATTTTTTTCCAGTCAAAATACCAATTTCTGATTTGAGATCTGAATCCTTTTGTTTTTTATTTGTTCTTTTCTAAGTTTCATTGACTTAGAAGTTACTTGTTGTAATGCACCTTCCATTTTGTTGGTAGAATATGGTTGCTTTGGCCCTCCTCTCTTATGGCCATCTTTGTTACATTTGCCCTCTTTCCAAGAGGTTCTGCAGTAATAAAAGGGAAGGGGAGGGTATTTTCTCTGCCATAAACTTAAGCCTTCACCAATTGTGTTCACAAAATTTTAGGGTTTTGTGACCACTTCATCAGTTCCATTTAAATGCACCATCAGATGAATGTTTAGAAAGGGATATTTATTTCAAAGACGTAACAAGATCAAACATACAAACATTTCTGCCAGTGTATTAGGGGCATAATTCCTATATCAGCTGCTAAAGTGGGGAGAGGGATTAGGTACAGAATTCAGATCACTATATAGGTTAACTATTTAGTTCTTATTAAGCATTAGTTTTCATAATTTCAAGGTCAAAATCCCACTGGGCTTACACCTCTAGACTTACTCCTCAGGACTTGCCTGTGGGTTTGGCAATATCCAAAACCTTGTGTTCCCAAGTCAGAGATTCCACTCCCTTACCCACAGAAAGAAAAGAATAAAGGGAAGGGCCAAAATCTCAAGCCTATTTCTCAGAGCCACCTGGTCTAAAGGTGAGGAAGAGGTTGGGTCTCAGGCCCTCTCTCCATTACTGTACAGAGTGAGTGAAGGAGTCCATTACCCTCAGATGTGAAGGCAAGAAAAGAGACTTTAGTTGATAAGCAAAGCTCTTTTAAAGACTCAGGCATTCTCAGCTAATCTACCAATAGGAAAAGTCAATGGAGTCCATGAACATGGCAATTTTTCTATTTCTCAAAAGCAGGTCCCCCAGCATCTTTCATATGGATATTACTATCTAATGGTGATCTGAACATGACCCAAATCCCATGACACAGATGGAAATAGAGTGTATTAGCATTAGGGGACTGAATGTCATTTAAGGAAGAACCAAACTCAGATCCCATTTCAAACATTCATTAGTTGCGTGATCCTAGGAAAACTGTTTAACTCTAAGTTTCAATTCCTCATGTATTTGGAGAATAATAAGTTTGTGCCACACAATGCTATTCTCAGTATAAAGAAATAATATGTGAAAACTATTTTGAAAATTGTAAAATGCCATCAAGATGAGACAATTATTACCAGTGCATTTTCTTAGAGCCCAACTCAATTAATGAAGCCATTATATCGGATGCTCGGTTCTGTGGGCCACATTTACAACATTTGTGAATCTATACAACCACTCCCTTGACATCACTAAGTCGGGGAAAATTGGGCCCTTACTTAGTTAAGGACAGCTGGTAACGATGCCACAAATGGGATTATGCACTTTCGGGGAAACACCTGAATATCTGAATCATAACTACAGAGACAGATGCACCATCTGTGTCCTCAGATGGCAGGTTAACCTGTCAGGTTATTGGTATGCCAGTGAATGAAAAGAAAATGTATGATGAGCGTATCCATTTCATTCTCCTGTAAAGAACTGGTCTAGGAAGAGATGTATATTTGGGGATTTCTGTTCTTATATTCAAAAATATGGCCTATACAGTTACTTTCTTTTTATATTCTCCCTAGCCTAACCTCCAGCATATACTGTTGGAGATTGAATTTTTCCTAGTTGTGACAAAGATTTGAAAAATGAGTAGACATGCTAATTATAGTAAGAACCACAACATGACCTTTTGTACATGCAATTAAGGACTATTATATCAAAGAGAGAATTCTGTGAGTATGTATGGGATTGATTGGGAAAAGGTTAAAACAGAATTAATCTGGTCTTAGAAGACCAAGGCATATATACAAATCAGGGAGATTTCTATAAAGTGCTACAGTTAGCATTGCCAAAACATTGTGGTATAATCTGAGAGCTTAAATTTACAAATATGGTAGTTGTAACGGCCATAACCTTTGACTCAGAGATTCCACTGCTAGCCATCAATAAACATTTATTAAGCACCTAATCTGTGCCAGGCACTATACTAAGTACTAGGGATACAAATACAAAAAAAAAAAAAAAATGAAAAGCAGCACTTGCTGTCAAAGAGCTTACAATCTAATGAGGAGAAATGAAACAAAACATGAGGCTAAAAAAGGATGGGAGAATTTGCCTGATGCAGGGACATGGTAAAAAAGTCAGTCATAGAAATTCCAAAATAACGCAATTACATGAAAAAGGAGATGTCTGAGATGAGCTCTCACCTTAAATAGAAAGTTGGCAGTCATGGACCCACCTTCCACTTGTAGAAACAAATGGTAGTGATGAGGTGAAATATCAGGAGGGTAGTGAGGAGATTTTACAGAATGAGAAGGTGATAACAACTCAGTTTCCTAGAGAATTGTGGAGACATTAATCAGAGAAGTGCTAAAATAGTGGCACCAGGAAAGAACTGAGGAGGCATATACCTTCAAGATGTCCTTGAAAAAGAAAGACTCCATATGCACTAAAATGTTTATAGAACATTTTTAGTGGTAGCAAAAAATTGCAAAGATAAAAGATGCTAATCATTTGGAGAATGGTTAAACAAATTGTATATAACACATGAACATAATGGAATATTTCTGTTTTCTGAGAATTGATGAACATAATAAATACAGAGAAACAAAGAATGACTTTACATGAAGTAAACCGAAGTAAGTTGAATCAAATGCAAATGGAAACGACAACAGATACAAAGTTATTGAAAATTTATGTTATGCAATTATAAAGATAAACTTGACCACAAAGAGGAGTTATGGATAGGAATCCCCCTTTTTTCAGATATAGGAGGAGCATGGATACAGAACTATATATGTAACACTTCATTTTTTGGATACATTGATAGATTTTGCTGATTTTTTTCTTTTTATTAAAAAAGATATAAGGGTTAGATTTTGAGGATGGGCAAGAGGTAGAATTCAAAAGGATATCTATGCTACTTGAAAACAAAATATATTAACAAAACATCTTTTTAAAAGTTGGTCCGAGATTTTGTCAATAAGATTATTCTTATCAATGATGCAAATCACAATTTATCCATACTCAAGTTCATTCATCACAATGAGTCTACCTAACTTACTGCATGTTTTTCTCACTCTATCGTGATAAAGCAAGGACACCAGTGGAGCATGTGAAAGTTATCCATAAGTTACCCCTCACTTTTACCGCATAATTAGTTCATCTTCTATTTGTCTTGAGAGTATTCTTTTTACAATTATTGTAAATCTGTGCTCAAGTATTTTCTCATGTTACTATAGTAACATTTTATTCAGAAAAGATCAAAGCTTGTTTGTAAAGAATATGGTGTTAACAATAATGTCCCATAGCAATAATGCTAGATCAAAGGATGTGGACATTTTATTTACCTTTCATTCACAATTCTTATTTTCCCCAGAAAGGTTTAATTAAATTGCAGCTTCATCAACTAAGTATAATTTATTTCACTTTCTTAGAGTCCCTCCAACACAAACTATTTCTGTATTTTTTCATTTTTTATAATTTAGCAGGCATCAATTGAAAATTCTAACCTATTCTAATTTACATTTATTTTAGTGATTTGAAGTATTTATATGATTATTGATAGTTGTGATTTCTTCTTTTAATAATTCCTTAGCCAGAACTTTTGGCCAATTATTTATTGAAGATTGGCTCTTAATCTTAAATATTTGTATCATTTACTTAGGAGTCTTGGATATCATATTTTATCAGAGATATTTGATCAAAGAATTCCCATTCAATAACTTCTCATTATCATAGTGATTAATTTTCTTTATACAAAAGTTCTTAATTTAATGTTAGCAAATTCTTCTATTTTATCTTTCAGGTTCATCTCTATCTTTTCCTTGGTTAAAATGTCCTCCTTAAACATCCTAGTTCTTTTCTAATTTTTATGTTATACCCTTTTATGACTAGGTCACTTACCATTTAATTTTGCTTTGTAATTTCTATCTCATTCACTTGAGTTTTCTAGGCAAACTCATTCTATTCATCTTTATAGTTATAAATATTAGGTTTGTTTTTTTACTTCTATCAAATCGTATTATAACGTTAGTTTTCTTCCTCTCACTGATGAACTTTCATCAGAAGGAAAAGAAAACAGGGAGATGACAAAGAATAGAGAGAATATATGTCTAATGTTTGGAATAATCTGGTTCCATTCTTCTCCATTCTTCCTCACATCATACACCAGATCTAATTAGTGTTTCATAAATGACCTTTTTCTTTTCTTTTCTTTTCTTTTCTTTTCTTTTCTTTTCTTTTCTTTTCTTTTCTTTTCTTTTCTTTTCTTTTCTTTTCTTTTCTTTTCCTTTCCTTTCCTTTCCTTTCCTTTCCTTTCCTTTTTCTTTCTTTCCTTTCCTCCTTTCTTTTCTTCTCTTTTCTCTTTTTGTATTTAAAAATAACTCTCCATTTTCTAGTTTGATTTAATGATGACTTTTCATCCCCCACTTAATTCTCTCTCAAATATTCCTTCTATCCTTCCCTGCCCTTGACCAGTGCTCTCTATATAGTGGAGGAAATTGAGACTCAAAGAGATTAAATGACTTTCTTACAGTCACATGGCTAATAAGGCACAGGAAGAATTTGACTCCAAAGGCATCATTGTTTTCATTATAATATGTTGCCTCTGTTCTCATGTAGCAAACAGAGAAGAGAAAGTAAAATGTTATAAGCCCAGGTCAGGCTCACCTAGAGACCAAAATTTTTGTGATTTTTCTGGTTTATTGCTCCTTCTTTGATCTATGTTTCTGCCCTTAATTTATTTCTCTAGTAATGAAATCACATTGTCAAAAACATGTTATTCCTGTCTGCATTTTATAAACTTTATTACCTGTATAAAATTATGCAATGTATTTTTGTTCAGTTATTTCAGGCTCTTCTTGACACCATTTGGTGTTTTCTTGCAAAGATACTGGAGTGGCTTGCCACTTCCTTCTCCAGCTCATTTTACAAATGAGGAAAGTGAGGCAAACAGGGTCAATTGACTTGATCAAGGCACACAATTTGGGTGAGATTTGCACTCAGGAAAATGAATCTTCCTGACTCCATATCTAGCATTCTATTCAATAAAACATTCTATTCAAAAATTCAATATTCCTAAAGAAAAGAAGGCCATGGACTATTCAGAAAGAGAAACAATCTAAACATACCAAATGAAAAAGAAATGAAATAAAAGCCCTATGTAAATTAATTTTAATCTCTCTAGGCCTCAGTTTCCCCATCTGTAAAATGACAGACTTTGATTAGTTAATCTCTACGGCACCTTTTAGACAGAATTATGCTGGTAAAAATTTCAAAACTGGCTTTCAAAAAAAAAGCTCCATAACACCCTTTAAGTTAAATCTGCAATATTAACATTTCCCCCATCGTTTTCTTAAATGTAAGCAATCGGCACAGCTACGAATCATGTTCTGATCTGTAATGTTTGCCAGGTGTGCATGCTCACATGGAAAACTGAACGATCAGCTCTGAGAGATCATCCTGATCTGGCTCCATCCAGCACACCATTGCGTGCTCAATGTCCTTTGGTCCTCTTTGATTTTCTCACTGAGGGAGCAGAGAGCTGACCCAACATGTTGAGAATGGTCATAGTTTTTAAAGGGTTGTGAGGAAAATGACACCTGTTCTTCAAGTAACAGATAATTCCTGAGGAATTCCTGTTTAGGCAGGGGAGAAGATATGTTTAACCTAATTAAGATAAAGACTCTTTAATTAGTTAAGGGAAATCTAATGTTAAACTATTAGGCTTCTGTTAGATTCCTATCAGAAAAAGGGACAAGATGCTTACTGATAGCTCTGCCAAGGAAAAGGAATTTAACCTGGAACAAGTCATCATTTAGCAGAAGGGGAGGGCAGGGTTGTTAAGTTACATTTTAAAAACTGAATTTCAAAGAGAATTCTGGGAACATGGTAGAGTGGTCAGAAAACTTTTAGCTCTCCAAATTTCCTCTGCAAGGAAAAGAACTTTGCCTCAGAGATGCAGAAATAAAGATGGGGTAAAACAGTTGTCCTCCTAAGATAATTTGAGAAGACTCCAGGAAAGATCCAACCTTTAGAATTACAGGTCTGGCCCCAGTGAAGTGCAAACACCTCCAAGTCAACTCTGCAGAATCAATAAATAGCAAGCCCTGGAGGCAATTGATTTGAGAGGCAGTCACAGCCCTAGAAACTTTCATCTTGCAGATAGTATGGAAGGGTGGGTCTGACCTCTAAGTAGGAGAAGATTGAAGGATCTTCTGTGGAGGGAAGGATGCCAAGCACAGTTGTGCTGACCAGCACTCCATGCTGTAGCTGTGTGGAGCAAGAGCAAGCATACAACTAGTGAGTGCAGTAGGGAGGGGCAGGGACCCTGTTGGCTATGGGAACTTGCAGAAGAGCAGACTCCCTGGTTTTGGTTCTGAGGCAGAGAGGACAGCTACATTTTGCAGCCATCAGAGGGACCTCAGGGAGCAAGATCATTTGTGGGACAGTGTGGGTGGGAGGCCTTGCCATGGCTTAGGAGTGGACAGGAGAGGCTAAGGTCGGGTCCCAAGATGGACCTCAAAAAATAACAGTAAGATGGACCTGAGGCTAAGGGCATCATTCTCCATACATAGGGACTACAACTTGATTACCCTAATAGCTGCTAAAAAAATAAAATAAAAGTGCATAAGCAAAGGAGAAAGAACCCAACCATAGATAGTTATTATAGGGATAGAAAAGATCTGGGTTCATATTCACAGGAAGATAATGGAACTAAAAAGGCCCTTCTTTTTCAATGAGACATGTCTAATGGTCCAAAACACGGAAAGAGTTCTTGGAAGAACTTAAAAAGGAGTTTCAAAATCAAATCAGAGAGATCAAGGAAAAAATAGAAAACAAAAATAAAAGTAATCCAAGAAAATCAGGAAAATTCTGAAAAGAAGTCAATCAATTGGAAACAGAGAATCAATAACTTAAGGAAGAAAATAATTCCTTGAAAACTAGAATTGGACAAGGGGAAGATAGTGATGTTCTAAGACAACAAGAAATCATAAAACAAAATCAAAACAATAAAAAATATAGAAGAGAAAGTGAAACATTTCATCAGAAAAATAATTGATCTGGAGAACAGATAAAAGAGAAATAATTTAAGGATAGTTGGACTACCTGAAAATTATGATTTTAAGAAAGGATCTTGATATATTATTAGATGAAATTATCAGGAAAAATTGCCCAGAAATTCTAGAACAAGAAGGCAAAGTAGAAATAGAAAAAAAAAATCACTGTGTACCATCTGAAAGAGATCCCAAGAGGAAAACTTTACAGAAATAGCAGTCAAGTTTCAAAGTTCTCAGATTAAGGAGAAAATATTGGAAGCAATATGAAAAAGAAACAGCTTAAATATCATGGTACTACAATAGGATTTTACAAAACCTAGCAGCTGCTATGTTGAAGGACTGTAGGTCTTGGATGACTATATTCTGTAAAATAAAAGAACTGGGATTATGACCAAAGGGAAATTATCCAACAAAGTTAAGCATAATACTGCAAAAAGAAAAACAGGATCATTTAATAAACTCAGATTTTCAGTTTTTTTGTGACAATAAACCCAGAACATAAGGGAACATTTGACATTTAACACCCAGGAACAAAATATAAAGTAAGCATTAAGTGCAAATTATAAGGTATTCAATAAGGTCAAATTGTTTACTTTGTGTGAGAATATTAGTGGTACTCTTACGATTGGAATTATTTGGATAGTGTGAAAGAAAGGCATGGTCTGAGTATAACGGGGTGACTTAAAAAATAAAACTGTTGGAGAGATAAAAAAGTAATTATCTCACACAAAGGAGGCATAAAAGAAAAAAAAAATGATACAGAAGAAGTCAGTGGATGTGAGAGGGATTAGTGCTTGAACCTTACTCTCATTGAGCATGGGTTAAAGAAGCAACAACATATATATCTAGAACAGTATAGAAAACTAAGTTCAGAAAGAGAAAAAAGGATAAGATGAGGGGGAGATGATAAGGGAGGGATTTTTAGAAGATTAGGTAGGTTAAAGAATAGAAGAGCAAGGTAGAGGGTAGAAGTAAAGCAGAGCAGTGAGAAGGGATAGGGTAAATAGTGTCAGAGGGATAGTAAAGCATAATAGGAAGGAGGAAAATATACAAGTAATTGTAGCTTAGCATGAGAATGGGATGACTTTATCCATAAAATGAAAATGGATAGCAGATTAAAAAAATGAATTCAGCAGTGTGTTGCTCTGAGGAAGCATTATAAAAATGAGAGACACAAAGATAAAATAAAGGGCAGGAGTTGAATTTTGCATGTGAAAAAGTAAGGATAATAATCTCAGATAGAGTTAAAGTTAAAATAGACTTAGTCAAAATTGAAAAAATAGAGAAACTATACTACCTAAGCAATATTATTCAATATTGTTTTAGACCATTTAAAGTACCTAGACAGTATAAAATATCTAAGCATATGCCTGCCAAAACAGACAAAAGAACTATATGAACATAAACATAAAAAGTTTTTATACAAATAAACTCAAATCTAAAAAAAAATTGAAGTAATATGTATTCATGTGTAGGTAATGCCACTATCATTTTAAAAATATCACTCCTACCTAATATATTTATTCACTCTCATCCCAAATATATTGCTAAGAAATTTACTGAGTTAGAAAAAAAAATAACAAAGTTCATTTGGAAGAACAAAAGGTCAGAAACTTCAAAGAAACTAGGGGAAAAAAATGTAAAGGAAGTAGATTAGTAGCATCAGACCTAAAATTATATTACAGGTGACAGTATTGTTGAAATGTAAAAAGGATAATTTTGATTATTTTAAATTAAAATTTTCCTCATATAAATAAAACCTATATAGCCAAGAATAGAAGGAAAGCAGAAAATTGGGGGAAAATAACTTTCATTGGCAATCTCTAAGACAGGATGTGTTAGGGTTCAAATATTGCTGTGGTGTAGGAAATGAAGAGATGTTTGATTTAGAAAAAACATGGAAAGACCTAAACTCATGAAGGAAGATTTTAACTGCCTTCAGAAAAACAGATAATAGAAGGCAATAAATATAATATAGTATATATTATATATATACACATATATATGTGTGTGTATGTACATATAAAGTATGTATGTGTCTGTATGTTCACAGATATATGTGTATATGCCCATGCTTAATGTAGCCCTTTTTTTAGGGTGGTAAAGGGAGGGAGGGGAAAAGCAAAGTAAAAGTGTAAGCCTAGAACAAAAGAAAACCATCAAGGAAGCAAAGGTAGGCAACTTGAAAGCAATGTGTAGTTTTTCTTATATAGGTTCTCTTGAAATGGAACTTTTTTGTTTATATTGAATTCTCTCTTATAGCCTATTATATACATGGCAGTTTTTTTTCTCATTTTGTATTTGTGTAAAATTAAAAATTGTTTCTATTTTTGAATTACTGTGAATCATGCTCTACCAATTCTTTTTTTAATTAATTTATTTTTTTATTTTTTTAGATGTAGTGTGAAGCTTGTAGATGGGTATTTGTGGTTTTTTTTTTTTTAGCAGATGGTTGCCTGACACTGATTTGAATTCTCCCAGGACATATAATTTGCACAATTTTCCCCAAAACCTAATTCTTTATGTTATTCCTAAGCTTCAACACTCAGAC
Organism: Bettongia penicillata ogilbyi; assembly: GCA_023548195.1. Classification (NCBI taxonomy): domain Eukaryota; kingdom Metazoa; phylum Chordata; class Mammalia; order Diprotodontia; family Potoroidae; genus Bettongia; species Bettongia penicillata. Next base: position 79,605 of record JAJHZJ010000891.1, on the reverse strand, counting down.
CTCCCACTGGCTGCTATAACAGGGAGGTTGGGGATGACTCTCAAAATCAGATTTCTAATAACTTAGTTGAGAACGGCTACATAAATCTCATAAGGGACAAAGTAATGAAGTAAACCTCACACACGCCTGAACACAAGGCCCCAAGTCACAGATTTCGGAAGAGCTTCCCATTCCCTACAATGGCCTATACAGTGTACCCAGAAATTTTCAGGAATGATGGAGTAGGTAGGCCCTTCAGATATATCCCCCTGCTACATGCAACAGAAGGCAGAAGTACATAACAATAGGGAAATAGGTAGTTGTAATGCCAATACTGTTCACACGAGAAGTAGAGAAAGTATATTAAAATTTGTGAGATTTTTGAAGACCCTAGACCAAGTCTATCCCACACTGACCTGCAATGGTGATTAATTCCAACATTAGATTCATTGCTTTGGATTAAGCCAATGTATATACAAAGAATAGGAAAAAGATTTATAATTTCAGCACTACCATGAATTCTCAGGTGAGAAAACTCCCTCTATCAGTTCAGGTAGGAATATTCTTCTCAACTTTCTGTCTTAGATAATTGCCTATTCCAGTGACAGTGAAATGACTTCTCCAAGGTCGCACAGCTGTGGAGGCACGAGTTTAATCCAAGTCCTATTAGCTCAAAGGCCAACTTTCTTTCTACCATGTCATAGGACCTGTTTTATATCCATACCAGGTCACTGTTAAAATGCACATATCAAACCCAGGCAGGCTAACATATTAGTCACTATTGACTTGAATGAATCAGGTTAGGTTCTTTTATATTTAAGAGAAATCAGACTGATGAAAAGATAGGGAATAAATAATTGTTAATGGGAAGATATAGAGGGCTAGGTAGGGAGAAACAGCATAAAACAATACAAATCAAGAGGAGTCTGAATCTAGGTAGGTAAGCCACTGACGAGCCCTGTATAATTAGAGAAATCAGAGGTTAGAGGTAGTCAATGAAAGGAGGTAGGAGGTACGTGTTGGGGGAGTGACAGAGACTGAAGAAAAGTTTTTTACTTCACAATTTTACTGAAGCCTGGCTCTGCATTATAATGAAAAGAAGACTTCTTTGGCTATCAGGTTCCTTAAGTGGGGTGGCACACTCTTGATACTATTCTCTAAGCTTCCCATACTTAAAATTTAGGGAAGCATGTTCTAATGGAAGCAACATTAATCATTCCTCATTAGCTAAAAAATAATTTAGGGAAGCGAGAAAGTTTTGTGAATTTACAAAGAAATCCAGGAATTGGAGAGGCAACCTTGCATGGTGGATAGAAGGACCAGACTTGGAGTCAAAAAGGTCAGGGATCAAGCATGGCCTCCACTATATACTACTACCTGGCTGACCACTAGTAACTCACTTAAACTCATAGCTCCCAAAGAAACCCTCTTAGATTATATTATGTAAGGTAGAACCAAGTTGTTCATCTACATTAGTGGAGGGAGTTTCTTTATCATGGAGGTTCCCTATATCTATAAAATCTCATTAGTAGAATGCCATAGAAAGTGATTGATTACATGCCAGAGTTATTTCCTTAGAAATTTGATTGAGTCAATGAAGATTGCCAGAGGAGAACCTCCTAGACTCCTTGGGGACTGGAATATATCCAGCATAAACATAGCTCATAGATAGAGAATTGGACGGATCTCAGACGCTATCAAGTCTAGTGTTCCTGTTGTACATAGAGGGAATTAAAGCTCATAAAGATTAAAAGACTTGGTCACCCAATGAATAACTAATAGAAGTGAGATTTGAACCCAGGTGCTCTGGCTGCACATTTCTTGTTCTTCCTCCTATATTAATTAAGTAGAAAAAAGCCACGTATTCATTGATAGTATTGGGACTGCCCTTTCTATCACATGGGAATCAAATTGATTCTCTGTAAATAAGGTGAGTTGTTTTGGTTAGTTACAGTTAGTTCTCTGAAAGTCTCCTCAGGAGGTTGGAAGAAGAAAGAGGAAGGCCTTGTAAGAGATCTCAGGAGCACTACAATCCAGCAAGTTCAATGTATAGCCTCTGATATACCTCTCTTTGAGCAGGTTATACTCTTTCATTAGGTAGATCATCCATTATTTTATGTGGGTATCAGGATTTTATATTTTTCTTACTGGAGCATAAAACAAATAGAGTGGAGAACATTTAATCTGCTTTTGTTAACAGTCCTAATAAATTTCACCCAAAATGAGGAACCCAATATGACACAGAGCTAACCATGTAAGTTATGCTCACACTGTTGCCACAATAAAGCACAACAACTCTCAGAACAATCTGGAAATTGCTTTTGTTTTTTATGTTGGTCACTGGTTTTCTAGGTTGGCAATGAAAAGGCTATTCATTTTCTCATTTCCTAAATATCTGGTTTGGGAGGACTCCTTTTCTTTGATTAAATGGAAGCCTGGAATTGTTTTTAATTAGAATTTGCCTCTCTTTAGAAATATGTCTGTCTTTCAGTTGAAAGGATTGCAGAGCTCATCTAGTTAAATATCATAATATCAACAACACAAATACATATTTAGAAAACTGCTTTTCTTTCAACAACTTCATGAGAATAGTTGATGAAAATGTTTTCATTCTCATTTTACAGATAAGGAAACCAAGGCTCCAAGAATTTAACATTCACCATCTCATAGCTAATATCTGACACTGAACTCCCAGTGCAATGCTCTTTTTACACCATATCTTATTGACACTCATGACTATTGTCACTGACATAATTTTATACTTTTCCACTATTTGTGGTTTCCAGTACACTTTCCCATTAATCCTTTTATGTGCCCTGTGAAATCAGTATTAAGATTATTTTCCTTTACAAGACCTGGATCTCTGGACTCCTAAATGCAAGTCCATTACTTAATTAATTACCTCACATTTCCAAAAGCCTGAAGATCTGCTATAGAATGTGTCTGAAGAGTTATCTTAACTCCTTGTAACAAAGAATGAAGGTATGGACCATATTTATGGTATGGGATGACTCATTTAAAAATAAAGAATGATGAGCTCATTTTTAAAGGTACAACTCTTACCAGTTGTGTGGCCTTAGGCAAGTCAATGAAACTTTCTGACCTTAACTTTCTTTACTTGTAAAATTATAATCACTATTCTAAGTCCTTTAAAAATATGAACTCATTTAATCCTCATAACAACCCTGGGGAGTAGGTGCTATTTATATCCCCATTATACAGATGAAGAAACTAAGGCAAGCAAAGTAAGTTACTTACCCAAGGTCATACAACTGGCAAGTGTCAAGAACTGGCTTAGAACTCAGACCTTCCTGACTCTAGGTACAGTACTCTACCCATTGTACTGTCTCACTGTGGTGGATGGAAGGAATCAATTAAATGATGAAAAGTAAGGAATTAACAAAATGATATAATTTGTTTATCTGGTTTAGAGAATAGCATCCTGGCTTAAAAATTGAGCATCCTTTATTCCGTTCTTTCCCCCATCATAACTCTACAATTTGAGTCAGAATTGGAATACAGTCCCAACTTGGGACTTGACCTTGGGCAAGAACCTGTTGTCCTCCTCTGTAGAATGAGTGTGGCATGATATTAGGAGAGCTCTAACATCCCTTTATACTCATGGTCTTGTACAACAACAATAATAAACTTTAATATTCGGATAGCACTTGAAACGTGTCAGGCATTATGCCAAGTACTTTAGAATTTTATCTCATTTGATCCTTATAATGACCCTAGGAGGCAGGTGCTATCGTATTCCCTATTTTACAGATAAAGAAACCCTGGAGGGGTTAAAAGGACCAGCATCACACAGATTCTAAACATGTGAGGCCAGATTTGAACTTGGGTCTTTCTGACTCAGGCCTAGAACTTTATCCACTGGACCATCTAATTGCCTAACTGAGGCAAGCTATGTATGGCTCCACCAGTGATTTACTACTAACTTTATAATATTTAGAAATATACAAAAGCCAGATAAGGATTCTCAAATCTAAGAAAAAGCCAAATTCTTAGACTGCTACCTCATAGCACAGACGTTGCTTACTTTACAGATGGGGACAAGAAGGGGAAACTTCCTTATTGGAACAATAGTTGTACTTGAAATGAAATCATATAAGCAAAAATTTAAAAAGTCTAGGGAACTAGACTATTTGCATGTAATCTTGTCTCTATACAAGGCAACATAGTCCATCTCAGGATGCTTTTTATTGTGGCAAGAAGTTCCACTTGCTGTGTTATTCACACCATCTCTGAACCTTTTCTTCTTCTTCTACTATCAAGTACACTAGTGAAATGAACTTAATTTTATTTTAACTTTTGAAAGATCAAAAATTCTTGCAGTCTTAAAGAAATTGAAAGAGCAATCTTAAAATGACAGGTAGTGGGGTTAATATCTTAGGGCAGAGTACTCCCAAGTTTGCCCTTTAAATCAGACCATAGAGAAAGCTGTCTATTTATATGATTGGCTGTGGCTTCCTCTATTAGTGAGACCACCCTTTCCATATGTCATTTTTGGTCATTGGCTTTCAATGATATATTTAGATCTACATATTGTGCAGCTAGATGGTGCAGTGGATAGAGCACCAGTGCAGAAGTCAGGAGAACCTGAGTTCAAATCTCACCTCAGACATTTGACACTCACTAGTTGTGTGACCTTGGAAAAGTCACTTAACCCCAATTGCCTCCTCCTGGGTCATCTCTGATCATCCTGATGAATATCTGGTCATTAAATTCAGATGGCTCTGAAGGAGAAGTGAGGCTGGTGACCTGCAGAGCCCTCCCTCACGCAAAGTCAAGTACAAGTCATGTCATTATTTCTCTGATGGCATGGTCTTCTTCAACAACCAAGGATGAACATACACACAGATCTATATGTCACATTATGGCTCTTATGTAATTTTACATAATTGATACTGACAATATGGCAAATTTTGTTCTTCTGACAGGTGAGAAATCTGAGCCTCAGAGAGGGACCATCACTTAGAAAATTAAGTTGCAGAATCAAGACTTGCACCCAGTTCTCCTGGAGCCAAATCTAATGTTCTTTCCATTATATTGCAGCCACTTCCCTCAACAACTGAGAAAAGCAAAAAAAAACAAAAAAAAACAAAAACAAAAAAAACACAAACAACTCAACCACCATCTTTCCTTTCTTCAGAACCAATTCTCTTTTGTCATTTCATTTTAGGGCTAATGCTCCAGGAAATACATTAGATCTTTGGTTGTCTGCCCTTCAGAAGTACCCGCTGGCTTTGCAATGCCTTCCCTTATTTGATTTTCAAGACCTGCAAATGCCTTTTTTAATATCTTACTATTCTTCATTGCTTCAGCAACTGAGAAGCTTGTTGAGGCCATCATTCCTCCTTTAATCTTTAGGAGAAAAGACATTTATTAAATTTTAATGAAACACTCGGTGCCAAAAATGTAAATGCAATCATCAGGTTAAGAATTTAAATACATAAACAGGGAGATATACAAAGGATGAAGTTCTCATAATGAAACATATTTTATATTGCACAAGAAATATTCACTTTGTGGTTAAACTAAGCTATCTATTTTCTTAGACTCTAATAAAGGAAAAGTAAGGCAGGCTATGTTACCACAGAGCCTGGACTTTTTGTGTTTCTGGACTTGCTACACTTAACTTTCTAGTCTTACTGTATTTTTACAGCCTTTCACATTTAATTTCATGAATTATTTAAAATCAACTTGCACAGACTTGGTAAACAAACACTTTTAAGTGGTTTTAAACTGTCTTTTTGGGGCAATTTAGAAATACCATTGGGAAAAGGACTTATTCAGTTAAAATCCTTTCTAGTTTAAACATTCTCAGAAATATTTGTAGGGGTGGTTTTTTGGGGGTGTGCTACTGAAATTATTTTCAACTTGCCTGTCAATGAAAAATAATTAGTTTCTTGCTACAGCCCTCACTTGAACTATGCCCTTATTTTTTGTTGCTCAGTATTTCAGTTGCGTCCAACATTTCTTTACCCCATTTGAAGTTTTCTTGGCATAGATACTGGAGTGGATTGTCATTTCCTTCTGCGGCTCATTTTACAGATGAGGTAGCTGAGGCAAACAGGGTTAAGTGACCTGCCCAGGGTCACAAATGTAGTAATTATATAAGATCAGATAGGAACCCAGGAAGATTGGTCTCCCTGATTCCAAATGCTGCACCAGTGAACTTTCCCTATTTACTTATTTTATTCTCCTTAATTTAAAACCTATTTATTAATTACTGAGTAACAATCAAAATGAAACCCACCTATCTTTGAACTTTCCATGAATAGGTACTATGCCAGGGAAGTGCTGAGGATTTAAAAACAAAACGTAAAATAGTCCCTATCTTTAAATTCAATTGAAAGGTAGAGGGACACAACAGATAAACAGATGAGTAAATTTGAAACATTTTCAAAAAAAGCATGAAGTGATTTTTGACGTGGGGGCCAGAGAGAAGGCATTTAAACTGAGATTTGAATGAAGTCTGGGATTTCAGAGTGTAGAATTGAGTTGGGAGAACATTTCAGACATGGAAGACAAGCAGTAAATGTTTGATAATTACTTGTTGAATTGAACTGAATGACCAGAGATGAGAATGGATAAAGTAAAATGTTATGTCCTAACTGAAATGTTTGGGATAGGATAAAGAATTTTCAGATTGCCCTCAGCATAACATATTGTCTACCCTATACCGCTACTGCTCCTATGCTCCTCTGTTAGTGGGGCATTAAATGAGATAATGAATGTAGAGTACTTTGCAAGCCTAGAAATTCTATAGTAATACAATCTATGGTTGCTGTTATTCTAATTCTCTTCTTAATTTCAACAGGAGATAGAAACAGTTCAGTATCAACCTACTGTCCTATAGTTTTAATATTAGATTACTGTGCAAGTAGATAAAATAACAGCTTTTTAAAATTTGCATAAAACCATTCATATTTACATAAATGTATTCTATAACTATAATGGAAGCATCTTTGGGATCATAGGAGTAGCAGGCAGCACAACAGGTATATATATGTACTTCATACTTCATATGTATTTCCCAAATTGATTCGATTTCTTCTCCAGTATGGGAGGGTGTTGAAAAAATTAAACATTATATCCTACTTAAAATAACTATGTTAATCAGGTGGGAACATCTCTATTGAATGAATCAATCCAATAAAGTAGACATAAAGATCTTACTTAATTTGAAAGTAGTGAAGTCATTGAATAAAAGGAAATGATATTTTAGAGGCATATTAGAATTGGCAGAAGAGACTCTACAAAGCCCTGTGGGTGTTATATGAAATTGCAAGCCAGTTTAGAACCCGAACATCGGAGGGGCAGGCCAGCCTAGATGGGAGAATAGTCAAGTCAAGCCCCTGAATGAGCAGTGCTTGGGGAAGAGGAAAAGAGACAGTTTCCTCTTTCCGTGAAATTCAAAAGGTCAGAAGATTTTAGAATTTACACTTAGCGGTCATCATAGAACAGCCATATCCACATTGGAAACCAAGAAAAAAATAGATAAAATGAGGAAATATAGCTTTATATAAGTCTATAAGACTATCATAGAAACCCATACCCTGCCTCCATGATTAAGCTACACTATAGGGTTTTAATTTTTTTTGGTTTGGTATTTTATTTTTTCCCAGTTCCACATACAAACAATTTTTTACTTTCATTTTTAAAATTTTGTTTTCCAAATTCTCTCCCTTCCTCCCCCTGACCTACCACTGTCAGCTACCCTCATTGAGAAAGTAAGCAATTAAGTATAGGTCAAATATGTGTAATCATGTAAGATATTTTCATATCAGTCATCTTGTTAAAGAAAACATATAAAAAAAGTTAAAAAAAATCCTAGAAAGTATACTTCAATCTACATTCAGACCCATCAATTCTTTCACTAGAAATGGACATTTTGCTATATTTCATTATAAGTCCTTTAGAATTGTCTTGGATCATTGTACTGCTAAGAATAGCTATGTCACTGACAGCTGATTATCTTACATTACTGCGGTTACTTTGTACACGGTATTATTTCACTTTGCATCAGATCTTTTAAGTCTTTCCAGATTTTTCTGAGAACATTCTGGTCATCGTTTCTTATAGCACTACAGTACTCCATCATAATCACATACTACAATTTGTTCAGCCATTCCCAAATCGATGAGCATCCCCTCAATTGCCAATTCTTTGCCACCAGAAAAGAGCTGCAATAAATACTTTTGTACATGTAGGTCCTTTTCCCTTTTTTTAAAAAAAAAATCTCTTTTTAAGATATAGATCTGGGAGTGGCATTACTAATTAAAAGACATACAGGGTTTTATTAACTTTTGGCCCTAGTCCAAAATTATTGGAAAAAATCATTGAATCATTTCACAACTCCACCATAAGTGCATTAAATATCTCATTTTCCCCACGTCTCCTCCAGTATTTGTCATTTTCCTTTTCTGTCCTCTAACCCAATCTAATAGGTATGAGGCAGTCCATCCATATTGTTATACTTTGCATTTTCCAATCAATATAGTGAGACAGAGCACTTTAAATATGGCTATAGAGAGTTTTGTTAACTTCGTATGAAAATTACTCATATCTTGTGATCATTTATCAATTGGAGAATGGCCCTTATTTTTATAAATCTGTCTCAGTTCTCTATATGTTGAATAATTGAGGACTTCATCAGAGAAACTTAGTTCAAAAATTTTTTTCCCAGTTACTATAACTAATTGTGTTTCTGTCCATCCTGTTCCTCCCACTGTTTATTCTATTTTCTCTCTTTTTACCCAGTCCCTCCTCAAAAGTGTTTTCCTCCTGACTAACCCCTTTCCCAATCCACCCTCCCTTCTATCACCATCTTTTTCTCTTAGTCCCTTCCTCTCTTACTTTCCTCTAGGGTAAGATAAATTTCTATAACCAATTGTGTGTATGTTATTCCTTCTTTGATCCAGTTCTGATAAGAGTAAGGTTCACTCTCATCTCCATGCTCTTCCCCTCCACCGTAAAAGTTTTTCTTGGCTCTTCTATGTGAAATAATTTATGCCATTCTACTCTCTTTCTCCTTCTCCCAGTACATTCTTCTTTCTTGTCTCTTAATTGTATTTTTTTTAAATATCATTCCTTCATATTCAATTCACCCTCTGCCCTCTGTCAATATATATTCCCTTCAACTACTCTAATAATGAGAAAAGTCTCATGTGTTACAAATATCATCTTTCCACGTACGAGTATAAACAGTTCAAATTTAATAAGTCCCTTATGATTTTTTTCCATGTTTATCTTTTCATGCTTTTCTTGAGTCTTGTACTTGAAAGTTAAATTTTCTATTTAGCTCTGGTCTTTCCATCAAGAATGCCTTAAAGTTCTATATTTGACTGAAGGTCTATTTTTCCCCTGAAGGATTATACTAACTTTTTCTGGGTAGGCAATTCTTGACTGTAATCCTAGTTCCTTTGCCCTCCAGAATATTATATTTCCAGCACTTTGACGCTTTAATATAGAAGCTGCTTATTCTTGTGTTTTCCTGACTGTGGTTCCATGGTACTTGACTTATTTCTATTTGGTTGCTTGCAATATTTTCTTGTTGACTTGGGAACTCTGGAGTTTGGTTATAATATTCCTGGGAGTTTTTGTTTTGGGATCTTTTTCAGGAGGTGATTGGTGGATTATTTTAATTTCTACTTTACCCTCTGGTTCTGGGACAAGAGGGAAGCTTTCCTTGATAGTCTCTGCAAAGATGAAGTCCAGGCTAATTTTTTTGCTCATGAATTTCAGATATTTCAATAATTTTTAAATTATCTCCTCAGGATCTATTTTCCATATTGGCTGTTTTTACAATACAATATTTCACACTGTGTTCTTTTCTTCATTCTTTTATTTTTGTTGTATTGTTTCCTGATTCCTTATAATCATACAAGCTTCCATTTGCTCCATTTTAATTTTTAAGGAACTATTTTCTTCATTGAGTTTTTCTATCCCCTTTTCCATTTGATGAATTCTACTTCTTAGGGAGTTTTTTCCTCAGTACATTTTTGTGCCTCTTTTTCCATTTGGCCAATTCTTTTTTCTTTAAGGCATTCTTCTCTTTATTTTTATACCTATTTTACCATTTGGCCTAATCAGTTTTTTAGGTGTTATTTTCTTCAATATTTTCTGTCTTCTTAACCAACCTGTTTAACATGTTTTTTATGATTTTCTTGCATCACTCTCATTTCTCCTCCCAATTTTTCCTCTATCTCTCCTTATTATTCAAAATCCTTTCCAAGCTCTTCCATGACTTGAGATCAATTCATTATTTTTTTCTTGTAGGCTTTGTATATAGAAGCTTTGACTTTGTTTTCTTCTGAGAATGTGGTTTCATCTTCCTTGCTACCATAGTAACATTCTATGGTCAGATTTTTTTTTCCCTGATGTTTGGTAATTTTTACAGCCTATTTCTAGCTTTCAACTTTTTGTTAAAGTATGTGTGTTTTGGGGGTTTGGTGTAACTGTTTTCAGAGATATTGCATCTTCAGTTATTCCAAAGTGGTTTTATCTATGGAGAGGTGTTTACTACTCTTCTGACCTGTGCTGTGGTCTGTAAGTGACCACATACACCCTTTTCTGCCCTGGAACTGTGAGAAGGATCCCCTCTCCACTTTGGCCACAAGCTTCATTGTACTAGCACTCCTCCTCTCCCTGGTAGTCCCACCCAGGAGAGTGACCTGGATCCCAGTTTGGCCAAAGCAACAGTATTACCTCAGTGCATCCTTCTGACAAATTGTTTGATCTCCTTATAGTCTCTGGCCTGAGAACTCTGAAAACAGAACCTATCACTGCTGATTCTGTTTGCTAGGTCCATGATTGTGCTGGTGAAGCCTGCACTAGACCCTTCCTTTCTTATCAAGGTGTGACAGACCTTTCCTGCTCACAGTCTAAGTTGTCTTTGGCATCCATGGGCTGATAGGTCTTGAAACCTCTACTGCTAACATTAATTCAGTGGCTCCCAAGCACTGGCAGGGCCTGCACTGGACTTTACTCATCTCTCAATCTAAGTACTTTCCTGCCATCTTTCTAAGTTGTCTTAGGCTGGAAAATTGTGTCATTCTGTCTTTTTTTTAGGTTCTGCTTCTTTAGAATTTGTTTAGAGTCATTATTTAAAGATATTTGGAAGGGTTTGGGGAAAAGCTCAGGTGAGTCCCTGCCTTTACTCCACCCTTTTGGAGCTGCCAATGAAGTTACTACACTGTGAGGGGGAACTTGATGAGGAAGTCTGTTAGACTGAGTGGTAGCCCTTGGAAAACTGCATTTGGAGGCAAGGAATTATTGGCTGGATCATTTTTGTCTGCTGTCATTTTCTCAGTTTCCAGGATTGTATAGCACTTACCGATTTATCTGCAATCAGATCCTATCCTAGCTCTTTTACACTGCTGATCCTCATGTCATAAGGTGCAATCATTTCACCTACAATTCAATAGTAGTAAGTAGAAAGTAAGAACTTTCTCAGTTCTTCATTAGTGCATGAAGGTGGAAAGGGATAAAAATGAAAATATCATAAGGAAATATGTTGCAATATGGTTTAAGCATTAGATTCTTTTAGTCAACTTTTGCTCATTTTTCCTCCATCTTTCTGATGAGTGTGTTCATCAAATACCCTTTTGCCTCTCACTTCCCACTCTTGAATCTAGTGTAGGAAGGGGATAATCACATATACAATGTGATTTTTTCATCTTCTATTATGCCTGCAGAAATGTGTTGGACTCAGTTCAAACTTTGAACAAAGCTCTTGCTTTGAACAGCAAGAGCTGGTTGTTAAATTTTCAGTGTGAGCATAAACACTATAAATCAGGGTTTGATTTATTATGTTGTTTGTTGCTTAGACTTAAGAAAGTTATGGTGGAAATGTTAATTAACTCGGATTGAATTTAAAAGTGTATTCCGAGTATATTTTTCAGAGAGCTACCTGTTAAGCATTAACCAGCACACAAGGACAATATATTTGTATGTGTGCCCTGGTTTTTTTATATTAGTTTTGTGCTGGGGGAAGGTGGAGGGTTGAATGAGAAAATAACCAGGACCTGGTTCATTTGTTTTTACTGTTACTCATTGTGGAAAACTCAGATTGACTTGAATCATGATCTGAGAAGAGTTTTTCCACTACTCACAATCAGGGACCCTATTGGAAACCAACACAGAATTTCTCAGTACAGTTGATCTCAATTTCCTGTGTCATTTCCAAAAGATTACTTAGATTTAGATATGTTAGCTATTGTGTGTTGACAGTCACAGTACATTGTCTGCTGTTTGTTTTTATTGGAAATATTGAGCAGCAATTGCTCAAAAAACTTACTGCTGTTTAGAGTTATTTTTCTATCCATAAATCATCATGCGATTTTGCACTTTATGTTGTATATATTTTTTAAAAGAATCCATTTGTGAAATTCACCAGAAAAGGAGTTGCAACTGATTAAGATTTGAAGCAATGACAATTAAAAAGGCAATCTTGCTCTGTTGGTCTTCATTTCTCCTGAGAAAAGGAAGTATTGTATCTAAAAAAAAAATACAAGTATACCTCAAAAGTATTGCAAGCTTGGTTCAATACCACCACAATAAAGTAAATATTTCCATAAAATGAGTCATGGGATATTTTGGTTTCTCAGTGCATACAAAAGCTACATTTATACTATACGGCAGACTACTAAGTATGCAGTAGTGTTATATCTCCAAAAAATGGACTTATCTTAATTACAAAATAATTTATTACAAAAATTATAACCACTATCTGAACCTTCTTTGAGTTGTAATATTTTCACTGGTGCAGGGTTTTGCCTTGATTTTAATGGTTGTTGACCAGAGTGATGCTTGCTGAAGGTTGGGATGGCTGTGACAGTTTCTTAAAATAAGACAACCATGATGTTTTCAACATCTCTTGATGCTTCTCTTCACTTGAACACTTAGATGGCACTGTAGGGTTATTAATTGGATTAATTTCAATATTGTTGTGCCTCAGGGAATAGGGAAACCTGAGGAGATGGAGAGAGGTAAGGAATGGTTGACCAGTGAAGTCAAAATATATACAACATTCATGGAATAAGTTCACAGCATTGTATGGGAATTGTTGACACCCTAAAACAATTCTAATAGTAACATTAAAGATCGCAGATCATCATCATTGTTGCTGTTGCTGCTAATCCTTCATTTTTGAAGAGGACCAGTGATATCATGATGTTGGAGTAAAATAGTGGATGATGTTTTGATTATACAAAGGGGTCAGTCTTACTCTTTCAGAGTCATGAAAATCTTATGACAGGAAAAAAGTCGAGATCACTAGCAATAGCCTGGGATGCAATAGATCACCTTGCTGTCTTCAATATCTGGCCAAGCATTAAAAACTCCACAGTGCACTTTTCAACTGCCTTTACAGTCATTGGAACAAATTGTTCTCATCCAACTATTCTGCTGGAGGAAGTCTTCACATATTTGGGGTAGACATACCCCTAACTTAATAATGAGTTTGAGGCCTTTTGGTTTTCCTCAATGTGGATTAGCCCACTTGCTGGGACCATTTTACCAAGGTGTGGCTGCTATTCATGCTACAGTTTCTTGGAGCCTCAGATGAGTGTTGGGTGACAGGTGGACACGAAACATGGATGAATAGCCCTGAAAAGGGCTCAGCAAGACCTACAGCAGAAGTTCTAGTCTTCTCTGGACACCCACACAATCTAACAATTTATGATAATATAATATAACATTGAAAAGGTTTGAAATTTTGCAAGAATTGTCAAAATGTGCCACATACTATTGGGAAAAAAATGGTGCCAAGATGGCAGAGTAAAAGCAGAGATTCTCCTGAAGCCTCCCTCAAACCCATCCAAATACCTGTAAAAATGACTCTAAACAAATTCTAGAGTATCAGAACCCACAGAAAGATGAGATGAAACAAATTTCCAGCCCAACACAACCTGGAAGGTCCACAGGAGAGGTCTTTTGCATAAGACTGAGAGAAGAGCACAGTCCAGTGCAGGTTGTACCAGTATAGACTGGTCCCCAGGAACAGGTCTCAGGGGACTGAACCACTGGCAGCTTTGGAGATTTTCAAATTCCTCAATCAACAAATGCCAAATGCAAATGAGAAGGTCATTAGGAAAGGTTTATCAGACCTAGGTGAGTGAGGAGAACAGTCCAGCATGTATCCCAGTGTAACCCTAGTCTCCGCAAATCAGGAGGAGACCTTGGGAGTGACTGAATCAGTAGTGGTGGTAGTGACCATGATAGTGACCATAGCAGTGAGTACTTCCAGACCTCTCAGCCCATAGATGGTATGGGATCAAACAACTCAGAAGATTACAGGGGTCTCTACGCTGGCACTGAAGCAGGAGTCTGTTGTTTTGCCCATACTTCTGATATGGTTCACACTCCTGGGTGGCAGTCCCAGGGTGAGGAGTACAAGCATAGCACAGCATCATTGGAGAAGGGACCCTCCTCACAGTTCCAAGTCAGAAAAGAGTGCATGTAGTCACTCACAGGCCAAAGGACAGTCCACGAGTGGAGTAAGCACCTCTCCTTAGATCAAACTACCTTGGAAGAACTGAAAACCTACAGGTCCCTAAAAGTATCTCTGAAAATAGCTACACAAAGTCCCTGAAGTTTGGGACAGAATGTCCTCCACACTGGAAGTAGAGCCCTACTTTGAAAAGAGTTTTAAAAGTCAATTAATTGGCTGGGAAAATGAAGAGAAATGGAAAAAAACTCATACTATAGAAACTTACTTTGCTGACAAGGGAAATCAAAACATATACTCATAAGAAGATAACAAAGTCAAATGCCCTATATCCAAGCCTCCAAGAAAAATATGAATTGATCTCAAGCCATGAAAGAGCTAAAAAGAATTTTGAAAATCAAGTAAGAGAAGAAGAGGAACAATTGGGAAGAGAAATGAGAGTGATGTAAGAAAATCATGAAAAATACTGAAGAAAATAGCATCTTAAAAATAGACTACCCCAAGTGGCCAAAGAAATCCAAAAAGTCAATGAAAAAAAGGATGCCTTACAAAGCAGAATTGGCCAAAAGGAAAAGGTGATACAAAAGCTCACTGAAGAAAATAATTCCTTAAAAATTAGAATAGAGTGTATGGAAACTAATTATTCTGTGAGAAATCAAGAATTTATAAATCAAAACCAAAAAAATAAAAAAATAGAAGACATTGTGAGCTATCTCTTTAGATAAACCACTGGCCTGGGAAATAGATGCAGGAGAGATAATTTTAAAATTATTGGACTACCTGAAAACAATGTTCAAAACAAAGATACTAGACATCATTTTTCAAGACATATCAAGGAAAATTTCTCTGATATTCTAGAATCAAAGGGTGAAATACAAATTGAAAGAATCCACCAATCACCTCCTGAAAGAGATCTCAAAATGAAAACTCCCAGGAATATTATAGCCAAATTTCAAACTTCCCAGATCAAAGAGAAAATATTGCAAGCAGCCAGAAAGAAACAATTCAATTATTGTAGAAACACAATCAGGATAGCACAAGATTTAGGAGCCTTCTGCATTAAGGAATTGGAGGGCTTAGAATGGGATATTCTGGAGGGCAAAGGAGCTAAGATTGTAATCAAGAATCACCTACCCAGAAAAACTGACTATAGACTATGAGGGAGAAAATATTAACAATCATTGACATAGAGAAATTTAATAGATTCTTGAGAAGAGATCATAGCTGAATAGAAAATTTGGCTATCAAATACAAGAATCAAAAGAAGTAGAAAAAAGTAAAAAGGAAAGATAAATCATAAAGGATTTACTAAAGTTGAACTGTTTATATTCCTACATGGAAAGATGATATTTGCAACTCATGAAACTTTTCTCATTATTAGGGTAGTTGGAGGGAATACATATAGATGAAGGGCAAGGAGCACACTGAGTATGAAGGAATGATACCTAAAAGAATTAAGGGATGAGAGAAGAATGAATTGGGAGAAAGAGAAAAGGAGAGGTAGAATGGCATGAACTATCTTACATAAAAGAGACCAGAAAACATTTTTACAGTGGAGGGGAAGAGTGAAGAAAGGGGAAATGAGTGAACCTTACTCTCATTGAAATTGACTTAAGGAAAGAGGAACCTACACATTCATTTGGATAAGAAAATCTATTGTACCCTACAGGAAAGTAGGGGATAATGGGAGGGGTGATAGAAAAGAGGGTAGACTGAGGGAGAAGGAAACCAGAAACAAACACTTTTGAGGAGGGACAGGGTGAAAGGAGAGAATGGAATAAACAGGGCAGAATAGGATGGAGGGAAATATAGTTAGTCCTTCACAACATTAATATTATGGAAGTGCTTTGCATGACTATATATGTATAACCTACATCAAATTGCTTTCCTTTTCAATGAAGATGGGTGGGGAGGGAGGAATGGAGAGAATTTGGAACTCAAAGTTTTAAAGATGAATGTAAAAAACTTTTTTTTACAAGTAATGGGAAATAAGATACCCAGGCAATGGAGTACAGAAATCTATCTTACCCTACAGAAAAATAGAAGGGGAAGGAGATAAGTGAAGGGGGAGTGATAGAAGGGAGAGCTGAGTAGGGGAATGAGTAGTCAGAAGCAAAACACTTTTGAGGAGAGACAAGTTGAAAGGAGAGAGAGAATAGAAAAAATGAAGGTAGGGGAATAGGATGGAAAGAAATACAGTAAGCACTATCACCCGTGAAAAAAAATTGAAGTTTCTCTGATAAAGGTCTCATGTCTCTAACACATAGAAAACTGTGTCAAATTTAAAAAAAATAAGAGATGTTTCCCAACTGATAAATGATTAAAAGATATAATCAGTTATCAGATAAAGTAATTAAAGCTATCTATAGCCATATGGAAAAAAAATATTCTAACACTATTGATTGGGGAAATTCAAGTTGAAACAATTCTGAGGAACTACTACCTCATATCTATTAGATTAAATAATAAAACAGAAAAGATAAATGACAAATGTTGGAGGGGATTTGGGAAAAATGAGACATTAATGTACTGTTGACAGAGTTGGGAATTGATTCAATCATTCTATAGAACAATTTGGAACTATTCCCAAGGGGTTGTGAAACCATGCCTACCTTTTGACATAGCAATATCACTACTAGGTCTGTATCCTAAAAAAGATATAAAAACAAAAAGGAAAAGGACCTATATGTACAAAAAATATTTATTGAAGTTCTTTTCCAGGGGTAAAGAATTAGAGATGTTGGTGCTTTGATCAGAGTTCCAAACACCTTAACTGGGGAATGGCTGAATAGGTTGTAATGTATAGTTATGATGTAATACTATTATACCAAAGAAAATGATGAATAAGATGCTCTCAGAAAAACCTAGAATGACTTATTGATGCAAAGTGAAATATACTGGGTACAAAGTAACAGCAATATTGCAATGTAATCAGCTGTTAATTACTGGAGAAGGAATATTGTATGTGCTGAGTCACAAAATGTGAGAGAGGAAAGAACTGCTTTTTACTATAAAAAAGAGGTAGGGAAGACAAGAAAAAGTACCCCTACTTTCAAGGTCTAGTGAAAGGTTCAATGTTTTCCCCATTTTGCCTCACTGTTATCACCGGTACCCCCACCATGGACTTTCTTTTACATTGCTTTGTATAATAGGCACTAGTTAACTCCTCCACTTCCTCAAGGTCTAAAGAGTTGAGAGAGTTTACCCATGAATTAGCTTGTCTAACCTGAAAGCACTGAGAAGCAGGTGCCCTCAAGGACTTAGTAAGGAAGCCACAATTCCCCAGGAAAACAGAACCCAAAGTTGAGTCCCAAGCCCAGAACTGGATATATATATTCTGACATCAGGAAAATATAAGGTTGCATATTTAGATGACTACAGGGAAAATGGCATAATGCTATTTGTGAATAACATTAGAAAGAAGTCTGCCAAAGTAGTCTAGTTTGGGTACTGGAAGGACTGGGCCAGATGGGAAGAAAATATATAATTACAGAATCCCTTGGTGAGAAAAGATCCTGCAGGTTCTGTAGGCTAATAGCACCCCAGCTGTGTGAACAGTGACTTCTGCCTTAATCAGCACAGCTAGCCTGTTGTGTTTCACAACTGGATGCAGTCCCGATGATGCTGAGGGGTTACTTCTGTTAGATCCATATCTTGGACACCGATTACCTGTTGCTGTTTTCCATCTACTTTTCATTTACTAGACTGTAAGGTCTCAGAGTTAGGGAAAATTTCACCTATTTGCTGGGTCCACAAGTCTTCAGTATAAGGGTGCAAAAAGAACTTACCTACAAGAAAGTGACTGAGGAATCCAGGAAAGATATTTCCAAACCAAAGGTTATAGAATAGAGGTAGAAATGAAATTATATGTGTTAAAGAGTAAATGGGGGGAGTCATTTGTGTTTAGCGTATTTTAAAGAGCAGCAAAGGGGTGCCGAGGAGCAGTAAGGTGGATAGATTGCTAGGACTGGAATGAGGAGTTCAAATCTAGTCTCAGACACTTACTAGCTGTGTGACAGTTTGCAAGTCACTTAACTTTTGGTTGCCTCAATCTCTCCAACTATAAAAATCAGGAAAATAATAGCATCTACCTCCCAGGGTTGTTGTGAGGAATGAATTAAATAGTATTTGTAAAGCATTTCACACAGTACCTAGAACATAGCAGTGCTATATAAATGCCAGTTATTATTATTAATGCTAGCTATTATTATTTATATGTGTATATTGTTTAAGTTATCTCAGGTACTCTGTTTTATTCTAATACAGACACATATAGACACACCCATACACCCATACTCATCCCTATCTATCTCACACACACAAACACACACATACACACACACACACACATACACACATATTCTTTTCAGTAGATGAAGACCTACAAAATACCTTGAGGATATTGAATTTGTCTTAGCCTCTTACCTATGTTTGGATTATTCACTTTGCAGATTAGGTAGCTACCTCCAGGTAATACATAATAAATGGCATGCTGTTCAATAAGAATGTAGTTGCATAGAAAGACTTTGGTGGGAAGGGCAAAAGGGTATCAATGACATAATGGAAACCAATTGCATACGAGTTGAGGACAGAGAGTTACATTATTCCAAGTCCAGACTAGGGAAGAAAGGCACGACTTTTTTCCAACCTATTGATGGTGAGAAAAAAACTCTCATGAAGAAATATCTAGTTTATTGAAATGCTAGAAGAGTTGTCGCTTATAAAAATAAATAATTTTAATTTATTCTACAAGTCAGAAAACTTCCCTTAAGTACCTGAATGTTGGAGTTGAAAGTAAAGTTGTAGATTATAGATTATGTCCAAATCATACACTTCAAAGATAAAGAAACTGAAGAATGATGAAGTGCCTTGTTCAAGAACAAATAGCCAGTTACTAGAAAATATGATATTAGAACCCAATTCTGCCCACTGCTAGGTCATTGCTTTTCTCACTAGTCCAACAGAATTCATCATCAAAGTGCTGTGAAAACTCTTTCCATCAATGTACATCACAACCCATTCACACTTTTTCATCGTTTAATTTTTTCTTCAACTCCTTTCATAGATTTTCCATAGGCAGTCTATTTAATGCACTAGAGATATTCTTATAAGGATCTTTAACATTTCATAGATGTCAAAGTAATGCCTTGACTGTCCTTTTGATTATGAAGATGATAATGATGATAACTTATTAAGTGCCTACTATGTTCTAGGCACTATTGTAATGTTAAAAAGATGGACCTTTTGGACACATTATGTTGTCCAATGTTGTTGAGGTTTTGGAATCTAAGTTTTGATCCATCGGGTCAACATAAATTACATGACCCTTTACTTCTTTTTGATCCATCAATCTGAAAGTTTACAAATGTACTTTCTTATCATGCCTTATAAGCAGATCTTTTTTTATCTCATAAAATGGAAAACCCATAAGAAACATTCCAGTCCATATTCAACAAGCATTATATTATCTAAGAGCTTCTCCATAGTCCAGCCTCCATGGTTGAAGTGTGAATCCCTGGAAAGGGGTTCCAACAACTTCGTTGAACCACTGGGCTACGGTATTACACTATCTAATCACTCAATGCAAAATTAAAATAGTTTTTTTAAAAAAAAACTTTGAAAAGTGTCTCATTTAGGCCAACTGAGTGGTTGGTACATGAGGAGATTGAATTCTCTAGCTCTAAGTCCACTCATCTCTAATTTCAGTAATTTTCACTAGGGGTTTCAAAAGCTCTTGACTATTAGAAGTGCAAACCTCTAATAACATTAAAAATGTTAATGTACTGTAAAGCCCTGTAAGGGATAGAAATCTCACCTGGGAGAAAAAAAAAAGATGAACCCATAACGGCTGACTTTTCATCTTCTAAACGGATTTTATTATGGCAGTAACAAGAGCAATTCCAGTTAAAAGGCCCTTGTCAGGCAACAGTTACTGTAGATTATAGCTGCATGAGAAACAATCTGAGCCCAATACAAATTCAAAATGACTCTTAAAAAATTACTATTGGTAAGGAAAAGTTCCCTTTTTATTAATGTAGGTGAGCTTTTTTCTAGGAGAAGTATGTATGAATTAGCCATGAAGAGAGCTAATTAAATAGACAAGCTGCATGACTCTGTTAAATCACAAGAAGCCTGGCTAATAAAACTCCAAATAGGCTTTTAGAAGACAATTTATAAGCAGCAACATAAAAAGTAGACATCTTTGGAAAACTGGCTTTGATACGTGACCTGGGCCCAAAGAGTTTGGTAGTACTCTCTTCCTGCTCATGAGTTTAATAAAAATTTGCCACAAATTGTACAGAATGTTAGAAAGGGTCACCTTAGGCATGCCCATCAGTAATGAAAAATGATTGTGTGACATCATTGATTTGCTTATATCAAAGGTTTTTCTCAAGAATGGAGCTATCCAAATGTTTACTCTCCCCAAGGTTAATATAAGGTTAATGGTGGGTGGGAGAAAGAGTTAAAGATCTTCCCTGCCTATTAATAGGCCTCACACATTTTTGTTAATTTCTAATGAGGCACTACTTCCTACCCTCAAGCTCTGATAAACATATATATATATACTGGGAGGTGAGGTTTTACTTCGGGGGATTACTTTTTGGAAGAAGATTCGTGTGCCAGATGAGACCCTGGACAGCTGTTTTTAAGAAACCCCCTGACTTTGAAAACCCAGATGTTCGTGCTTCTTTATCTGGTAATGATGTATATGTTGTTGGAAGCCCTGTTGGTCTTTCTGTTTGTAATGTCTGCTTGTAATTTCTGTTTGCATTTTCTCTGAAGTTCAGGGTGCTGACTTTTTCCACTGAACGAAGTGAATGATATGTGCTTGATTAAAGTAAATTATTGACCCCTCAAAAGTTGCTTTCATTTTAGAAAAGTAGATCTATGAATCTGTACAGCAGGCTCTCCTGTGCATGCCAGGGTTCTTGCTGATACCTCCCCGCCTCATCTCTGACTCTCCACAGGGCAAATGAATTCAGTTTTACAAAAACTCATGACTAACATTCATTGCTATATTCCAGGCACTTTTTGATATAGACAGAGGAAAGAAAAAGAAATGAAATACCCCTTGCATGTGAAGAGCTTATATTTGATGGTGGTGAGCAGAGTTACAACATGTACACCAACATTTAATCATAGAGCAAATACATGGAAATCAAAATTAATGTCAAGAAAGAGAACAAAAACAACGAGGGGAATCAGGAAATAATTGGCATAATGAGTTTACATCTGAGCTCTGTTTCAAAGGAAGCTTGGGTTGCTAGAAGAATTAGGTGGGTAAATGCTAAATTTCAGACATGTGGTACAACTTGTGCAAGAACATGGAGAAATGGTTGGTTTCAATTCTTTTTCTAGAGTACAGTTAAAGTTTTGCCTCTATCTTCTAAAATTTTAATGCAGTTGATTGACTTGTCAAATATTCCATCTATACCTATAACATATAAATATTTATGAAAGGGGACTGGGACTTTTCTTGTTATGTATTCATTTCATTAGCATGTAGCCAGGTCATTCCGTACCACAAAACTAGAAGGTAAATATTCATCCATTGTTTGTGCAGATGTGATATGTGATTTGGGGCAATTCTATCAGAGACAACCTCTTTCTTTCCTCCTTTGATCCTAGGAAGATTTCAGTGCTAATTTCCAAAATGCTTCAAGGAAACCACCAGTGTAAAGATTACTTTCAATTTGTTGCTGCTGCAAGGGAATTACTTCTACTCTTTCAGAGGGGAAGCTTCTTTTTCACTCTTTCATACATTAACATAATTAGGATACTATAAGCAATTATGTGGTTCATAACTGATTTCAAGAGTTATAAAAAGTCTCATATTTGACAATGAAAAAATAAATTTTATTAAAGATGCAAAAAATTATGAATATTAAGGAGAGCTTGCATATATGAATATGCAAAAGTAATATGCATATGATTAAGACAACAAAATGATTTTCCTGAATAATGTTTTGGATAAAGTAAATCCTTAATTTCTGTGCAGGTAATATTCCTAGAAAAGAGTATGAAAGTTAAAAAAAACAGATTGGTACATTAAACCTATGGGAAATTGGGTCCCAGAAATCAACAAAAATTGTAATCTTTCTTTAGATATCGTTGAAAATACACTTTTCTGCATACAATTCTTTATAATAAAACACTAATTTTGGTAATATGCACTTTTCCTAACATAGCAACCATAAAATAACCCATAAAATGCAGTAGACAAATAAAATTGGTAACATGCAAAACATTTTTTTCACTTGTAATTCCCTTGAATTGTGACCTTTTATTCTAACATCTCCATAAAAATATAACATTGATTTCAGCAAATAATATACTGCTGTAAACCTTTCTACTGTGGCTGCCCTGTGGAAACCAAAAGAGAGTTTCTGGGACTTTAATCACTGCTGTCAGAAGACACCAACAAAGGTGAGGTTGCCACAGAACCGGCAAAACTTCAAATGCACAGAGAGCTCTTTACTCTATAAAATTACCATGAACAAGACCAGTGAAGCACCTGGTAATTTATTAGCTACTCCACAAACTTCCATGCATTTCTCCTCCCAGTTTTCTTTTTCTCTGTTGTGAATTGCCAGGAATGTGTGAGGTTGCTAATACAAAAGTGAAATGTCATTTCGAACAAAGTCACGGGAATGTTGAAGATTCTCTATATTTCTCTTCTCAGATATGTTTAGGGATGGAGAGCAGGAGTGACTTGAACTTGAAAGACAGGCATCAGGCATGAGGAACCCATTAACTAATCATTCACGCAGACAAAAATAAGAAAGAAAATGAGTAGAAAGAATAAAGAACCAGAAGAGAAACAAAAAACCAAGAGAGCAAACATTGTTTTTATTTTTTTAAGAATAAACTTAGCAGAAAAGGAACAATTATCCTTTCTTTCAGAAAAAAAAAGGAACTTAGAATGAGGCACAGCGTCTTGTACAATCTACTTCCTGATTAATATGAATAGTGAATCCCATGAAATGATTGTATTTTTGAATTCATACTGAGTATTTCCATTGAACAGGAAACTGTTACAACATTTTACATAATTGCAACTACATCAGACTCTCAAAATAAGTTTTTATTGATATTTTCTATTTCTTACTTCACCATAGTATCTTGTGTATTTATCCTTTTGCCCTTTGCTGAGAGTCATCCCACATAAATCTGCCCATCATATCTATATTTTAAACCATGGTATAGAAACCAAGATATCAAACGCCACCTTCTTAATCAGAATTAAAATCCTAAATTTGCTTTTATCTACTGAAATTCATGCTATCTGCTGGTAGAAGTGATAAATACACCTTCATCGTCATTTTAACATTGACAAAAGTTGTCAGAGCTTTGAAAGGATAAAAGAAAGAAGATTGCATCACTTAGCTTGGGTAGATAGCTCTCCTCTCCAATCCCATTAGGAGAATCCAAATAGTCAGAAGGGTATGGTGTACTACCCCAGTAGTCTTAGTATATCTTCTGAATCTGAACTACCCTGATTCTATGTATGTGGAACCTTTTTTGTCATGTTGCATCAACAGAGAGATGACTTGAGTCTTACCCACTGGGCCAGTCAATTTCTCAGACAGATTCCTTTCCTTTCAGGGAAAGAGACAGAGGAGAGAATTGGTGAAAACATTGATTGATATTGATCTTCTCATGGCTTCATATTTGTTACTCCCAAATATCCAGGAGCCCCTTTATCATTTATTTCCTCTCCTAAGCTAAAGTTTTCTGCAAACCTCAGTAACTGGTGCTCTCTATGTCTTATCAAATATGATTTATTTGCGTACTCATTTAATATCTTATATCTCTATAGGAGAATGTCAAGTTTTGGTTTTTTTTGGTGAAAGAACTACGACATTTTTGTCTTTGTATGCCTAGCAGTTACAGATACACATTTTATATATATATATATGTATATGTATATATAGTACATATATTTACATATATTACATATGTATCATATATAATGTATATTTTTATAACATATATTTATGCATGTATATGTATATATGTGTGTGTGTGTTTGCATTTAAATTATACTTGTGTTTGTCCTTAATTCTTGAAGAGGACCATGACATTAAGATGATGACATGACTTGTAGCTGACTTTGATTTGAGTGTGGGAGGGCTGTTCAAGGTCACCAACTTCACATTCTTCTCCAAAGCCTTCTGGGTCCAGTGGTTTGATATTCATCAGGAGGCAGATGGGTGGCTCAGTACATAAAGCACCAGATCTGGAGTAGGAAAGATCTGAGTTCAAATCCAGTCTCTTACTATTATCTATATGACCTTGAGCAAATCACTTAGACTCTATCTGCCTGAGTTTTCTCATCTGCAAAATAGGAATAATCATAGCTCTTACCTCCCAGAGTTGTTGTAAAGATCTTGTGAGATAATATTTAAAATATTCTCATACATGGTATACTTAAAGATGCCAGAATGGATTGAATTGAATTGGTATTTCTTCCATTTTTTTTCCAGGTCATTCAGAGTTGAATAGAATCCTGTGTTTATTCCTGGGATACACGAATGAAAAAAGTTGTAAGGAACCGAGATCTCAAAGGCCAAAGTCCAGAAACACGTAAACGTTGTAAGACTATATCCTACTGGCAGATAAAAAGACTAAGAAACTAAAAAACCTGGAGGATGGCTATAGAATGATTGAATAAGTGTCTTTAAGTTTATAAAGGATATATTCTATATGATAGAATCAAACAGAATATGAAAGAACATTTATTCCATGAGTTCATAAAAGGCAGTTCATTAACTTCTTCAAACGATATTTTGATCATTGCATTTCATTGTCATTGGTTTCCTTTTCAATTCTATGTATTTTATTTTTGCGCATTTTAAAACCTTATTTTGAGATATGGTACATCACCAAAGTGGTGAAATGGCCAAGGACCCAAAAGATTGAAAAATTCCAGATCTAAAGTAACACATTTATGTTTATTAACAAGGGAAATGAGGCCTGTTAAATGATTTTCTCAGTCACAATAGGCGGTATGTAGGAAATCAGGGATTAAAACTCTGTGAAACTCCTAATAATATTACACCACATAGTACTTTAAATTTGAGGGATGTGTGTAGGTGTGTGTGTACACAGTGTTTATGCAGTATGTGTATATATGTTTATGTGTGTGTGTGTGTGTGTTTGAGAGAGAGAGAGAGAGAGAGAGAGAGAGAGAGAGAGAGAGAGAAAGAAATGTGAAATATTGAAACTGGTGATAAGAAATAAAGTTATGAAATTTTTCCTTGGATTCTACTTGAAAACTAGCTGTGATTTCCATCTGTTTTAACTGTTAGACATGGTCTACCTGAAAGCAAAAGGCAATAGATAAGAAAACCTGCTGTTAATATTCTGATATGCTTTGTGTTTTTCTCTGGTATTGGTCTTTTTAAAGCACCTCCACTTTGAAGAGAGTTTTTTGGGGTTTTTTGTTTGCTTTTTCCCAGAGAGATCAGAGGATCGTATAATTAGGGCTGGAAAGATCTTGATATGTGACATTCCATTTCCTGTCAACATGCCTTTGGTCACTCCCCATGTCTCCCCACAATTCAACATATTGGAATTCCTAATTTCCATCAATACTCAATTCAAACATGTGCCCCCCAGTTGCTGATGCCTTCCTCCCAATTACTTTGTAGCTTTTTTGCATATACATACATACATACATATCATATATATATATATATATATATATATATATATATGTGCGTGTGTGTGTTTATAATCTCACAGTAAAGTATGAGTGCCTTGAAAACACAGTTTCACTTGTATCTCTGTATCCTTACTAATTAATACATTACTTTATAAATAGCAGGCACTAATTAAATTCTTGTTGATTGATTATAAATCATGTAATCCATCCTCCTTATTTGATAAATGAAGAAACTGAAACCCAAAGTTTTTGAACAACTAACATAAAGTCACACAACCAATAAATGATGAGGTGGGTTTGGAACCAAGGTTCTCTGACTCCAAATCCAGAATCCCTGCTTCTGTATAAGCCTAGCACCAAACATGCTAAAACTGTTTGCAGTGGTATAAGCTACCGAATCACATTTTAGGAGCTGCACGATACTATGACTTTTCAAATGGCACTATAAAATTGTTTTGAAATTTACTTGAAAAAGAAAAAAAAAGCTCCCTTGCATGACAAGTTTCGTCTTGGAGTGACTTTTTATGATCGAGTTATAAACCCCCACAGTAGTGGCACTCATAAAACTGCTGACAGACCCTTAACTATAGTGGCCCAAATGTTGCTACTACAGTAAAGGGAATAAGAACATCATCCAACCTACCTTTTTTACATATTCTTTGATGTACTCAGTCTTCAGAAGAGCCTAGGCTGATTATATTCATGGAGTCCTTCTAAGAGTTATAAAAATAGTGACAAATATATGGCCACATACAGAGTACCCAAAATGAAATATTTTCATTTGGCAATTCAGTAGAGGCTGGCAACAAAGGATCCAGGGAACACCAAGCCTCTAAATTATTTATTATGAACGCTGAGTCTCTTTACAAAAGCATGAACGATATTAGAAAGCACCTGAGTGGAAAAACTGATTATTTTGTAATTCAGTACCTTTGTTGCATGTCGTTTTTCATGTCTGTTATCTGCAACACTTCACACTGTTAGTACAGATCATTTTTCCCCATGCTGACACGACTCTGTTGTACAGCAAGATGCTAATCTTACCATTTATTAATTTAGCTTCATCAAGAATGGGGCAAATGTTATAGGAAATATATTCAACTAATTCCTTGATGGATTGGCAGGACCTGAGCTGTATTCCTCATTACCTGTATAATCTTAAGCTAATCACAGCCTCTCTAGCCCATGTCCCCTCATCTGTAAAGTGAAAGATTGGCAGACATGGGCTCTATTTCCAGCTGTACCTCTTTATCACCTATCTGACTGAAGATTGGTCACTTGATTCCTCTGTCCTTAGTTCCTTCATCACGAAAATGAGCATGTTGGACTAAGGTCTTGCATGTTTAAGGTCTCTGCTAACTCTAAATCCATGAAATTCCATAACATATAGAATCCAACTAGCAACTTCCAGGTCCATTTCCCTTCTGGATGTTGTCCTAGTCAATAAAAAGTGAGCTCATTACCTTTGATGAATTCTGAGAAAAAAGAGGCAAAAGGTAGAAAGATTTTGGAAAGAATTGCAGGAAAGATAGAATTAGAAACTAAATCCCAAAGAGTCATGGACAGGTTTCCAATTCTTTCTTAAACTTCCATACTGTCTTCAATGGGATAAACTATTGTGATAGGCTGAAAACAAACTAGAAACCATGAATCTAGCAACAAAGAACTTCCCCTGATCCCATCTGGGACTGAGATGTAGGTCCTGGGGGAGGTGTCCATTTGGAGAGGAAGAGCCAGTTTGAAGAACTTCTACAAATATGGAAGCTGCCTATCCCTTGATTAATAAGCAAAGGATACAGGAAATTTACTCAATATATTTTTCTTGTATTTCTGCCAAAATAACTAATTTGAATGCTATAGTTCTAACTAAAACTGTTTATACTAACTCATATTAGAAACTGAAATCAGGGCAGCTGCTTTATGAGTTGGAACTTCCCTAACACTGAATGATCTTCAAATAGATATCCACAAATTAAGAGTTGCTTGTGGTTCAGGTAGGATTTGGAAAGAAGGGTCCTTCCAATGCTAAAATTTTAGGATTCTATGTTCCTTTAAGCAGGAGTTCTTAACCTGGGATCCATGAACTTTTTTTCTTTCACTTTTACATTTTGATAACAATTTCAATAGAATCAGTTTCCTTTGCAATCCTTTGCATTTTATTTTATTTAGTTATAAACATTATTCTGAGGAGTCAATAGGTTTCATCAGACCCCTAAACGTATCCAGGACAGGGAAAAAGGAAGAGAACCATGTCTTTAGATGTCTTTCCAAATCAGTGTTAGGTGAACAAACCATGTATGTAATATAAAACTTGTTTAAGACTTAAGAGCTATGAATTCCATCAAAATCTGCTACCAAATTTTGTAACCATGAGCATGCTACTAACCTTCCCTGTGTCTCAGTTTCTCCATCTAACTTCTATGAGGTTAAACCAATCTATGTATGCAAATATAATTTGAGACAAAAGTCAAATGTTTCATAAGTCAAAGGTTTCAAAAACTTTTCTTAAAATCAATAAAATGATTATTTACTCTAGCAAAGTCTACCTTCGATGCTTCATCATGTCATAAGGATAATTGGGTTCTTATAGATTATGCCAGCAGAACCCAAGCTATGACTGGTTCTATTGAGCCACAAAGTCTGTCTTTAGGTCTGACAATGAACTCTGAGAATCAACATGAAAAAGTTCAAAGACACTAATCACCACAAAGTGATGGGAAATCACACTCTAAACCATATACTTAAAACCTGGAGAGATTGTAATCTGCATTGTATTGCTCATTTGTTAATGTGTTGGTATGCAGGAGATCAAGACTAACATTGTGTGCAGTTATTCAATTTTGTGCTGCGATTTTAGAAGTTGTAGGATCCTTTTATAGCATTCTCTTCTCTCCCTCAAAAAAAAAATCCTGTACCAGTAAAGGCATTATAATAGGTTCCTATGATAGGACCATATATTTAGAGTTGTGTTCAAAGGAACTTAAGATGAGAATGGTCATAAATTTAGATCTGGAAAGGACCTTATAGGCCATCAAGTCTAATTTCCTTTTAAAGATGAAGGAACTGAAGCTGAGAGAGGTCAAGTGACTTGCCCAGGGTCCCACAACTAGTAAGTGACCAAGGCAAGATTTGAATCCTTTGTGACTCCAAGTCAAGCATTCTTCACTGTGCCCACCTACTTACCTCTAAAGATTCTGAAAGTATTGAAGTGAGTATAAGCATCCCTCAGGTTAGTGCCAACTCATAAGGTGAAAAACATTTCCCTTCATCCAAGCATGCCTTTGGCCCATAAGGTTTCTGAGGACTTCCATGCTTCCTATTCTCTCAGGAAAAATTTTCCAAGGGGAAATTCTGGAATATTCTAGGGAGCAGCAGAAATACTTTAAAACCTGGAAGCTGGCTGTCAGATGACAAAGAGATAACATTTAAAATCATGGCTTATATTTATATAGTGCTTTGGGGTTTATAAAATGTTTTACATATATTTTGTATCGATTAGATACTATGGAGTAAAAAGAAGGTGAAATAATGTATCTTCCCAACTATCTTGCAGCTTACTTGGGAAGGAAGATACAAATACAGGCATAAACAGATATCACACTCACACACACACACACACACACACACACACACACACACACCAGAATTTCAGAGTTGGAAGAGACTTCAGAGGCCTATAGTACCTACTCTTATCCAATAGTCTAGTATCCCCTACATTAAACCAAAGAAATGATGTTCCAGTCTTTTCTTAAAGATGTGTCATGAAATAATCTATTTCCTGTGACAACTTATTCCATTTTCATTTAATATTAATAGTTTGGAAGATTTTTCTTACGTTTAATCGAAGTCTACCTCTCTGCAACTTCCATATGGCAGCTTTTCAAGTCATCTATATCTTTTCTTCTGGGTAAACTGGATTAACCAGTCATCTTATGCTACAATCTTGAGACCCTTCACCATTCTGGCCATCTTTCTTTAGGCCTTCTATGGCTTATCAATAACTTTTCTAAAACCTGATAATCAGAAGTGGTGATACTATTTTATTTATTTTCTCTGTAGGATAGAGTAGCAGGATGATGTCATCTCTAGTCCCAGACACTATACCTCTCTTAATTCACTCTAAGATCATTTCGGTTTCTTTGACTGACCAATTTTACCTTTCACTCATACTGACTTTCTGTTTTGCAAAGATATAACTATATATATATATATATATATATACACACACACACACATATATATGTATACATACATATATGCATACTTATATGCATACATATATATTTTTTCTATAAGAATGGTAGATTTGTAAAATTTACTGTAGATCCATAATTGAAAATTACTAATAAAGAATAAATTTTGAAGAACTTTGGGGAAGAGAACTATATTTTAATTAACCATATACCAGAATATTTGAAATTCAGAGCTAC
This sequence comes from Bettongia penicillata ogilbyi, assembly GCA_023548195.1. NCBI lineage: Eukaryota > Metazoa > Chordata > Mammalia > Diprotodontia > Potoroidae > Bettongia > Bettongia penicillata. The sequence continues at coordinate 49,067 of JAJHZJ010000891.1, read as the reverse complement.
ATGGGACCTTATAATAGGATCATGTAATCAATGTGCTGGAATTGAAAAGTACTTTTGGAAACTATCGAGTCTGCCTCATTGATTTTTTTTTTTTTCAGATGAGAAGAGTGAGTTCTAGAAAAAAATAAAAAATTGTGGTGTGCCAAAGGTTACACAAGTTTCTACTGGCAGAACTAGGAGCAGAGTTCCAGATGCCTATAGAACATTCATGGCTCCTTACATCGCATTATGCCTCCATGCCAGCACTATGGCTGGTAGCAGAGCAGAGATAACTAGAAAGACAACTCAATTTATGCACTGGGTAATATTAAAGGAGAACATAAGTATCAGACTTTCAAACAGGGGAGAAATCAGAAAACTGAAGCTTAGTCACACTTAAAGTATTAACTGTCAGATAACAGATGAGACATGGAAACTGAGTCAAGATGGCAGCAATCAAAGTATTATGATATCAATCTGATTCTGAGGAGTACTTCTGAGAAAGGGGATTTTTATGTGCTAAACTGCTAAATTTGTTCCAGGATATTGTGAAGTTTTAGTCTGTAAGAGTGGGGTATGTAAATCATTTCAATTGACCCTGAGACTAGACTGAAAATTTCTTGGCAACAAGAATCAGGTCTTCATTTTTGTGTTCTCTACAATGCATTGTATAATAGGTGATCAGTAGATATTTGTTGAATAAATGAATAAATGAAGGTATAGACAGAAGAATGAATGAGTAGGAGAAAGGGAGGTATTAGGCTCTGATAGTTTGGTTACATAGTCAGTGTTGCTTTGTCCCCCATTGATTGTTACATGTAAAACCAAAAACAGTAGAAGTGGAAGATTAGTGCATTTTGTAGAGACATTTCACAATAGCAAAGTGTCCTACCATTTAAAACTATTAACATTGGTGAGTGTGACCATTGCTTCTCCATTTCTTGGCAGGTAAGTGATAGTATTCACACACTCTCCAAGCTGCTGAGTACTAGCAGGAACATTTATAGATCTGTCCTTGTAAGGGCTGCAGTTCATTCCACACTCTTATAAGTCTTGATGACAGATGTGTCAAGTTGGCAAACGAAAACCAAAAAATACTGGCACTCCAATTCCTCAAAGCAATGCCCCCCCCCAAACCCATTCTGAAGATAAAAATTGCTTGCTCTACCAACTTCCTTACTTACATTCCTCTAAAATAAAATGGTTTGGAAATGTACATATTTCAGCTAATGGTACTTTTAATTTAAAACAAAATGGATTATAGTCATTGCAATATGTGTATGTGTAACATGAATGAGATATGTTTCATGTATGAGCTATTTGCTATTTACTTCCTTCATTGATAATGGATTCCAGAGAACTGTCCCTTTTGATTCCTTAACTCTAACAATGTCACTGACAAAGTAAATAATGGGAACAAAATTATTTTGTATGTTTATATGTGTCATATATGTATATACATATTAGCCACACATTCTTATGAGATCATCTATAATTCAGAGACAACAGATTTTCAGACTAAAAAAAAAAACAATTAATAATTTGTCCATAATATTGTCCGTCTTCCATGCAATTACCATATCGATATGCCTGACACACAGGTTTGGCCATGCTTCCTTGTCACTCACAAGTCTTCAGTGGCTTCCTATTGTCTTCTCACATATATTTTAAATTCTCCAAAACATGTCACACCGTTTTTTCCAGTCACAATCTATATTCCTTTCATTTCCGTACTCACAGTTCTAATCAAATGCCTTAAATGATGTGCCTCATAATGACCTCTGTGACTTTTGTACAAGGTGTATCCCCATTAGTTAAATGCGCCTTTTACTATCTCTAAAAACATACCCCAATTGTCATTTCTCATAGAAGACTTTCTCTGGTAGCATATTCTTCTTCTACAACTTTCTTTCTATTATTTTATTTGTGCATGTGTCATGTCCTCTAAGTAGAATGTCAATTTCTGTTTTTGTGTTTTATCTCTAAAATATATTCTCTCTCCTGCATGGCTAGCACGGTGTCACTGACAGAATAGCTGCTTCATATATTGCTTACTGAATTGACTTGAAATAAAAACCTTGGGTGCAGAGCCAAGGTGGTGGAATAGAAAGACACATATACTCTAGTGCTTCCCACACAGCTCACAAAATATCTGTAAAAAATGACTCTCAACAAATTCTAGAGCAGCAGAAGCCACAGAACAACAGAGTGAAAGAGGTTTCCAGCCAAAGGTAACCTGGAAAGCTGACAAGAAATGTGTATGTCACCTGACGATGAGCAGAGGGGAGCCCAACCCTGGTCACAGCACTAGGAGGAACAGGACCTGAACAGACCTCCAGACAGAGTTGCCAGCAGGGAGGCTCCCAGAGCACTCCAAACCAAAAGCAACAAGGGCTTTCCCAGTTGGGTGAGAGGGGAATGGGGTTCCTCCAGCAATAGCCCCAGGCAATGGCAGAGGGGGCAGCAGGGAGGCTCCCAGAACACTCCAAACCAAAAGCAACAAGGGCTTTCCCAGTTGGGTGAGAGGGGAATGGGGTTCCTCCAGCAATAGCCCCAGGCAATGGCAGAGGGGGCAGCAAACTGCAGGCAGCTACAGTGCCTGGGGAGAAACCTGGGTACATTGTCCAAGCAGCTCAGCTTAAAGCCTGTGATGGTAGGGAGTGGCTGATCTAAACCTCAGCCCTGAGTGACAGTCCCGCCCCCACCCAGAGCCCCAAGGAAATCAAGCAGCTGACTCAAATCTCAGTTTCGACCACACTACTGGGGAAAGGAGGGCCAACAGGACCATCCTCTTGACAAAAGATTCAGAAGTCAAGTAACTGGCTGGGAAAATGTGCAAAAGAGGGGGAAAATAAATAAAACCATAGAAGGTTACTTTATTGGTGAACAGTTGTCTCCTCCCATCCTTTCAGATGAGGAAGAGCAAGGCATACTGTCAGAGGAAGATAAGGCCCCTGTCTCCAGGGCCTCCAAAGTGAGCTTAAATTGCACTCAGGCAGGAGAAGAGCTTGAAAAGTGAGTTAGTGGCTCGCTAAAGGAGAACCAAAACAAATGCTGAGGAAAATAACACCTTTAAAAAGAGGTTAATTCAGTTGGAAAAAGAGGTCCAAAAAGCCAATAAGGAGAAGGAGGCATTAAAAAGCTGAATTAGCCAAATGGAAGAGAAGGTTCAAAAGCTCACTGAACAAAATAATTTGTTGAAAGACAGAGCTGAGTTCAGGGAAATGAATGACTATGAGATAAACCAAGCAGTTAAAAAACAAAACCAAAAGTTTGAAAAAAAATAGAAGATAATGTGAAATATCTCATTGGAAAAACAACTGACCCGGGAAACAGATCCAGGGGAGACAATTTAAAAATTATGGGACTACCTGAAATCCATGATCAAAAAAAGACCCTAAACATTGTCTTCCATGAAATTATCAAAGAAAACTGTCCTGATATTCTAGAACCAGAGGGCAAAATAAATATTAAAAGAATCCACCAATCACCTCCTGGAAAAGACCCGGAGAGGAACTCCTAGGAATATAATGGCCAAATTTCAGAGTTCCCAGGTCAAGGAGAAAATACTGCAAGCAGCTAGAAAGGAACAATTCAAGTATTATGGAAATACAACCAGGATAACACAGGATCTGGCAGTCTAAACATTAAGGAATTGAAGGGCTTGGAATAGGATATTTCAGAAGTCAAAGGAACTGAGATTAAAACCAAGAATCACCTACCCAGCAAAACTGAGTATAATACTTCAAGGGAATAAATGGTCATTCAATGATATTGAAGACTTTCAAGCATTCATGATGAAAAGAACAGAACTGAAGAGAAAATCTGATTTTCAAACACAAGAATCAAGAGAAGTATGAAAAGGTAAACAGAAAAGAGAAATCATTAAAGACTTCTAAAGCTGAGCTGTTTACATTCCTACATGGAAAGAAAATATTTATAACTCCTGAGACTTTTCTCAGTATTTGGGTAGGTAGATGGATTGTACACACACACACACACACACACACACACACACACACACACACACAGGTGTTGACTCAGAAGAAGTGATATCCACAAAAAAATAAAATAAAATAAAAATTGAGGGATGAGGGAGGAAAATACTGGGAGGAGAAAGGAAGAAATGGAATGAGGCAGGCTATAATTCATAAAAGAGATAAAGAAAAATGGAGGAGAAAAGGGAAAAGGGGAGAGAGCAAATGTGAAGCTACTTTCTCTACATATGGTTTAAGGAGGGAATAACATGCTCACTAAATTTGATATGAAAATCTATCTTACACTACAGGAAAGTAGGGGAGGAAGCAACAAGTAGGGTTAGCGGAATGGTAGAAGGGAGGGCAAATGGGAAAAGGGAGTAACTAGAAATAAACACTTTTGGGAAAGGACAAGGTCAAATGAGGGAATATAGAAAAATAAGAGGGGATAGAGTAGGATAGATGGAAATATAGTTAGTATTACACAACATGATTATTATGGAAGCCTTTTGCAAAATGACACATATTTAGTCTGTATTGAATTGCTTGCCTTCTCAGTGGGGATGGGAAGGGAGGGAGGGAGGAAGAGAACTTGGTACTCAAAATATTAGAAATGAATGTTGAGAATTATTATTTCATATAACCGGGAAATAATAAACACAGATAATGGGGCATAGAAATTTATCTTGCCCTATAAGAAAAGAGAGAAGGTGGTGATAAGGGAAGGGTGGGGTGTGATAGAAGAGAGGGCTCATTGAGGGAAAGGGTAATCAGAATGCAAGGTATTAGGGGATGGGAGGAGGGGAGAGATGGGGAGAAAAATTGGACATGTTACATAGTGATGTAAAAGCAATTAGCATTAAAACAATTGACTGAATTAATTACAGAGACTAAATCAGAGACATTTTTAGTTTGGGGAAAAAAAATTTAGTCTAAGTTTCCTAGAGGCAGGTAACTTCGGGTAAAATTTGGCATTGATAGAAAAGTTAAGGTTTTAATGGTAAATTTGATTTTATGATTGTTATTTAAGCAGGAACTAGAACATGTATAGAAAGGCATGTTAGCCACTTAAGACTTGCCTCAAAAGATGTTCCTTAGTCAATTTAAAATTATACTCATATCTAAAACTTGGTTACTGGAACTTGCTATTTTAAGATGCTATGAGACTATTAACTGACTTTTCTTCTGAGTCTAACTCCAGATATGGATAGCAAGAAAAGTGGTCTGAGCCTCCAATCCATGATGCCAGCAAGCCTGTGAGATGCTGGTATGAACTGAAAAAGGTTATCTCATGGGAAGGGTAGGAGAGAGGCTGCTCAGCCTGGGCTGAGGTAGGATTCTCCTGACTCAATTTCCCCACTAATACCTGGCAGACTCAAAGCCTGACTAATTGCAAGTTGACAATCTACTCCTACCTGGAATTGACATGAAGTTCAGGAGGTATTTTTTCCCTGCAATGTCCCTATTCTTAGTGGCAATTTCCTATAGTCAAAAGGTTTGTAAGCTTATTACCAGATCTATTAAATTATAGATTGTTGGTAGGGAGGGGAACATCCAAGGTTGGGTTTCAAATTAAGCTATTAGGCTTAGGACTTCAGACCAACAACAAGTTGGAGTCCTTTAATTCTTAGTAATAGTGTGGAGACAATTAGGTCAAGGGCTTATGAAGTTAGCATACATGGTTATTTTTTGTGTCTCAGTTGGTTAATGTTAAAAAAAAAATTCATTTGTGGCCTATATTGTAAATGCTTTAAGAGAAGTATCACCTAACCAAAAGTTGGAATTGTTTTATGTGATATGAACTGTGTTAAAAATGAAAACTAAATAATTAAATAAAGACCTTGTACATTGTAATCTTTTTATTTGATTTGGAAGTTGGGGCAGGAAGCACTGGATCTTGTGCATGGATGGAGAAAGTGAACCCAGGTGCACCCAGTGCACGAACATGCAGCTTCCATCACCTTGGAAAGAGGGCACTAAGTCCTGTACTCCCACAAGGCTCTGCCCATTCTGTGACCAGTTTCCGAGTCCGTGCAGTCATTAGGTACCTGTCATATAAAAGTCAGTCTGCCCCTATTGTGGGCTGTGGCAAGGCATGACAGACTGACTCACACCACTCGGGATCCTGGGTGCCAGGAGCTGTGTCTGCCACCAGGCTAGCCCTTGGCTTCAGTTTGACCTGGATGCTGCCGCTACTGTTGGGACTAGGGCTAAACCCGAGCAGCAGGGAGTCCTGGGTTCAAGAAGATTCCCATGTGGACTTTCAGCAACACTTCTTTGAACAGATTTTGGATCATTTCAATTTTGAGAACTATGGAAATGATAACTTTCCTTCAGCAGTTCCCAGTGACAGAGAAGTTCTGGAAGAAAGGAACAGGATCAATATTTTTTATATGGGAAACAAAGCTGATGTCTGGGCCTTTGCTAATAACTGCAATTTCATTCTGGAGCTAGCTTTGGTCATCTTTGCTGAACATCACTACTATGGAGAGTTTCTCCCGTTTGGGATCCAGTCCAGCAAGAAGGGAAATACAGTACTGCTTACAGTGGAGCTGGTGTTGGCTGACTTTGCTGTACTGATCCAGTCCCTGCGAAAGGAGTACAAGGCTGAGAATATGTCTATCATCACCTTTGGAGGGAGTTATGGAGGGATGCTCAGGGCTTATATGAGGATGAATAATCCTAACCTAGTGGCTGGAGCACTGGCTGCCAGTGCTCCTGTACTGTCCATTGCTGGCATTGGAAATTCTCATTAGTTTTTCAGAGATGTCACTACTGATTTTAGGAACTCCAGCCCTGAGTGTGTCCGGGGAGTGTGAGAAGGCTTCAGACTAATCACACCTGTATCTACAAAGAGCCTTTGACAGAATCAACCAGAAAATGGGCATTTGCATGTAGTTCCCAACTGACTCAGCCATCACCCAACTGTTTGAGTTTGCCCAAAATGCCTTCACCATGGTCACAATAATGGACTACTCCTACCCTACCACTTCCCAGTCAATCCTGTCAAGGTAGGATGTGTTCGGCTACTTAGCGCAAAGAGTTAGATCCAGGGACTCGGAATTGGCTGGATTACTTTACAATGCTTGTGGAACAGAGTCATGTTATGATATCTACAAACTTTACCAAAAGTGTGCTGAACCCACAGGTTTTTATCTGTGAATAAACTCACTGGGATTATCAGATCTGCACTGAGATCAACCTTATCTTTGACAGCAATAATGTACCTGCCATATTCCCTGAGATCGCATTCACCAATGAATTCACCAAGAGAAGCATTGTTTTGCTAGGTGGGGTGTCATGCCCCAGAAAAGCTGGATGAAGACCAACTTCTGCGGGAATAATCTTAAAGCTGAAAACAACATCATATTTTCAAATGGAGACCTGGACAGCTGGGCAGGGAGTGGGATAAAGAGTAATCTAAATTAACCCTTAATCTCTCTCACCATATGGGATGAAGCTCACCATCTAGATCTCAGAGGATACAATCCAGCAGACCCTATATCTGTCACAGAGGTCAGGAAGCTAGAAACTATATATACAACCCAAGTTCTCCACTTAAGAGAATCTGGGGGAGGAGAGGTAGCAACATGTTTAGGATTTTTAATTTGCACCCCCTAAAAGCAAAAACAAACAAAAAGAACTTTTTATCTTGACTAGGGTAAACTTTTACATTATTCTGGGTCTCTGATGAATTGAAATTAGCTATGGGTGTCCTCTGCCTCCCCAGTTATAACTAAAATTGGAATTTTCTCTCCCTCACTTCTGAGTAACAAATAGCACCACAACTCTGCAGAAGACTAAACAGAAGAGTGAAGGTTCAGTCAGTCAGGACTCAGAAAAAAACTTTACTTAAGGCTGATGGGAAGAGGAGTCATGCCACATTGCCTCTGTAATGAAGAGGCATTTTGAAATAAAATTTCAAAAAATAAAGAATATTTGGAAGTTGGATCTAAAAACAATGCCAAATCTGATGAAAAATAGAAAAATCAACCAAAGATTTCAATGGATCAGACATCTTGAGAGTCGATTGATCACTTTTCCACTTTTTAAAAAAAAACTTATCATCCCCAATGTGTTTGCCATCACTTAAGATAGAATCTGGGTTCTGGTTTTGATTTTAAGGATAAATAACTGAACTGTTCTAGGTCTCAGTTTCCTTGTCTACAAAATAGAGGCAATAATGCTCTGCTTTTCTTTCTCCTGGTGTATCATCATCAGTCAGTTAATCAGTCAATAAATACTTAATGGGTTTTGTTTTGCTCATTTCACTTTGTGTGAGTTTATTTGAGTCTTTTCAGGTTTTTCTGAAACTACCCTGCTCATCATTTCTCATAGCACAATATTGTTCCATCGCAATCATATGCCATAACTTGCTCAGCCATTCACCAAATCTTAATTTTCAAATCTTTCCCATCACAAAAAGAAGTGATATAAATGTTTCTGGACAAAAATAGGTCCTTATCCATTTTCTTTGATCTCTTAGAGATATAGACCTAGTAGTGGTTTTGCTGTGTCAAAGGGGATGGATAGTTTTATAGTCCTTTGGCATAGTTTCACCAACTGTTCATTAGGGTACCTATTTTTCCATATTCCATCTAGAATTTGTAATTTTCCTTTTCTATCATGTTGACCAATTTGACAAATGTGAAGTGATATGTCAGAGTTGCTTTAATTCACATTTGGCTTATCAATAGGGATTATTTTGTGTGACTATTAAAAGTTTTGATTTCTTCTTTTGAAAAACCGCACACTCAAATCCTTAGACTACTTATCAACTGTGAAAAGGCTCATATATTTTTTGAACAATTTTGGCATAGTTCCTTATATATTTGAGAAATGAGGTCTTTATCAGAGGAAAGCTACAAATTTTTCCCCAGTCTCCCATTTTCCTTCTGTTTGTTATGCATTAGTTTTGTTTGTAAGAAAGTCTTTTTTATTTGATGTAACCAAAATTATTGATTTTATTTCCTCTTGAAATCTCTATCTCATCTGGTCATAAGAATTACCTGTCCAAAATCGCAAAGTACATTTTCCCATGTTCTTCTAATTCATTTCACATATTGTCATTTATGTCTAAATCAATGATCACTTTATGACCTTAATTTGCTATATAGTATGAGATGCTTGTGTCTGCGTAGGTTCTGCTAAACTATTTTACATATTTCACAGGAATTTTTGTCAGATGTTAAGTTTTTACCTCAAACAATTAAATCTCTGATTTAGTCAAAAACTAGTTACTATAGTCAATTACTACTCTGTATTGTGTATGTAATCTATTTTACTGATGCACGACTCTATTTCTTAGCCAGTACCAGTGGTTTAATGATTACCACTCTGTAATATGGTTTGAAATATGCAAACACTAGGTCACATTCATCCCTTCTTTTCCCTTAAATCCTTTGATATTCTTGACCTTTTGATCCTCCAGAGGAATTTTTTTACTATTTTTTTTCCTAGCTCTATAAAATTTCTTGAATAGTTTGATTGGTATGGCACTGAATAAGTAAATTGATTTAGGCACAATTATCATTTTTATTAACTCAGCCTATCCACGAGCAATTAATATCACTTTGATTGTTTAGTTTTGGATTTATTTGAGGGAAAAAATGTTTTGTAATTATGTTCACTTAGTCCCTGGGTTGGTTGAAAGCTAGACTGCCAAGCTTTTTATCTTGTCTGCAGTTATTTTAAATGGAACTTGTCTTTCTATTTCTTTCTGTTGTTTTCTGTTGATAGAATATAGAAATATTAATAATTTACATGGGTTTATTTCATATCCTGAAACTTTGCTGAAGTAAATTTTTTCAATTAGCTCTTCAGTTGATTCTGTAAGGTTCTCTTGTCATAAAAAGAGTGATAGTTTTGCTTACTCATTGCTTATTTTTATTCCTTCAATCTCTTTTTCTTGCCTTATTGCTATAACTAGCATTTCTAATGCAATATTGAAGAATAGTGGTGGCCGTGGAAAACCTTGTTTAATTCCTGACCTTATTCCGATAGCTTCAAGTTAATCCAATTTACAGATAATGCTTGTGCTTGATTTTAGATAGATATTTCTTATCTTTTTGAGGAAACCCTCCATTGTGCTGTATTTTCTCAGAAAGCTTTCTGTGCATCTGTTGATAGAACCAAATGATTTTCTTGTTATTATTCTCGGTGTGATCAATTATACTGATATTTTTCCAAATATTGAACCAGCCCTGCATTCCCCATAAAAATTCCACCTGGTCATAATGTTTGTACTTTGTGATATGTTGCTGCAATCCCCTTGCAAATACTTTATGTAAAATTTTGCTTTTATATTCATTTAGGATATCATAGTTTAGTTTTCTTGTTTTGTTGTTTTTGTCATTGGTTTAGGTATGAAAATCATGTTCATATCATAAAAGAAACTTCACAGGATTCCTTCTTTACTATTTTTTTTCAGATAGTGTATATACCATTGTGATTGCTTGTTCCTTAAATGTTTAATAGAATTCACTTGTGAATGCTTCTGGTCTTAGGACTTTTTACTTAGGGAACTCATTGATGGGCTGTTCAATTTCTTTTTCTAGGTGAGGGCTATTTAAATATATGTATAAATGTTCATCGATTTCACTTAGATTGTGAGGTTTGCTGGTGTATAATTGGGCAAGATAACTCCTATAAATTTCTTTAATTTCATCTTCATTGGTGGTAAATTCATCACTTTCATTTTTGATACTAATAATTTGCCATTTCTTTTCCTTTTAAAATCAAACAATGTTTTATATATATTGTTGTTGGTTTTTTTTGAGAACAACTGTTTTCATTTATTAGTTTATTTTTTTAACTTTCAGAATTCTCATCTTGGTGTTTAATTGGAGATTTTTAACTTGCTCTTTTTCTAGGTATTTTTTTTAAATTTGCATGCTCAATTCATCTAAGTGTTCTTTCTCTCTTTTACTGATGTAGGTGTTTAGATAAAAAAAATTTCCTGTGTACTGCTTTAACTGTATGCCTCACATTTTTTAATGTTGTCTTATTGTTGTAATTCTCTTTTTTAAATTATTTATTATTTCTATGTCTTATTCTTTGAGCAAGTCATTCTTTAAATTAGATTACTAAATTTCTAATTAGATATTAATGTATGCTTACATGACCCTTTATTAAATATAATTTTCTTTGCATTACTGTCTGACCTTGGTGCAATTAATATTTATGCATTTTTGCAGTTGCTTGTGTGGTTTTTATGCATACTACATGGTCACTATTTATCAAAGTACCATGAACAGTCAAGAAAAACATATACTTCTTTCTATTCACACCCAATATTTTCCAATTTATTATATCTAAGATTTGCTAAGATTCCATTCATATCTTTGACTTCTTTTTAATTTATGTTATGGCCATACTTATCAAGGTCTGAGATGGGGAAAGTGATGTCCCTTACTAGTTTAACTTTGGTGTCTATTTACTCTTGTAATTCACTTAACCCTACCTTTAACAATTTGGATATTGTGCCACCTGGTGCATATATGTTTTAGTATTGATATTATTTTGTCTATGGTGCCCTTTAGTAAGACAGAGTTTCACTATTTCTTCCTGTTAATTATGTCTATTTTTTGTTTTTGCTTTGTCTTGAGCTGAAACCTAATAGATTGTACTCCAGTCCCTTATTTTAACTCTGTTTTATCTCTGTTTCAGGTGTGTTTCTTGCAAAAAAATCTATTGTTGGATTCTGATTTCTAATCCATTCTGCTATCCCTTTCTCTTATATAGGTGAGTCATCTGACTCATATTCACAGTTAGGATAACTAACTGTATATTTCCTTCCATCCTGTATTCCTTTGTTTTTCCTTCTCTTGTTTTCTATCCTGTCCCTCCTCTAAAGTTTGTTTTCCCTTACCAGGGGATCTAGCAGTGATGGATTTTGAACTATACTACAAAGAAATAATTCTCAAAACATTTAGGCACTGGTTAAAAACAAAAAGATTAATGAGTGGAAAAGATTGATTATGTGATAAAGAGAAGCAAATGCAATTAGTACCCACATATTTAATGAACATAATAATCCCAGCTATTGGGAGGAGCCAAGATGGCAGAATAGAAAGATTCACCTATGCTAGCTCCAAACCCACAGCCCATATATTTCCTGCAAGAAGAACTCCCCACAAATTCTGGAGCAGTGCAAGGTGCACAGAAACACAGTGGAAAAGATTTCCATTCCAGAGAACCCTGGAGAGCCATCCCCAGGGGTCCATCGTGCTCCAGACAGCGGAGTCCACCCCTGTGCTGCCCTGGCTGTGCAGCCCCAGAGGAGTAGGTCCGAGCAGGCTTCAGGGACAGAACCTCTGGGGGCCGTGAAGGTCCCTCCACCCACAGATGCTACAGGTCAGTGAGACAGACATCTGGGCTGGCGGAGAGAGGAGCGGGGTGTCTCTGTGACTTGGGTCCCCTCGGGAGGCAGTGGCAGAGGCAGTGGCAGCGGCCCGGGACTCCCCAAGCAGACAGGTAATGGAGCAAAAAAGCTCCATTACTGAAGGTCTCGGCATAAACCCCCTGAGGGAACTGAGCATGGGAGGTGGCCCTGCCCCCACCCAAGCACCAGAACTTAAGCTCACATTGAATAGCAGCTGCGGCTGCCAAGGAAAGCCCATTTGAATCTCAGACCCCAAGCACTAGCTGGGTGGATCTAGGCAGGGGTGGACAGGAATCTCAGAAGTCAAGTAACTGGCTGGGAAAATGCCCAGAAAAGGGAAGAAAAATAAGACTATAGAAAGCTACTTTGATGGGGGACAGATGTTTCCGCCTTTCATTTCTGATGACAACGAACTATTCTTACCATCAGGGAAAGACGTGGAGGTCAGGGCATCTGTATCTCAGACATCCGAGGTGGATGTCCGGTGGGCTCAGGCCATCGAAGAGCTCAAAAACGATTTTGAAAATCAAGTTAGACAGGTGGAGGAAAAACTGGGAAGAGAAATGAGGGAGATGCAAGAAAAGCATGAAAAACGGGTCAATACCTTGGTAAAGGAGACACAAAAAAATGCTGAAGAAAATAACACCTTGAAAAATGGGCTCGCTCAATTGGCAAAAGAGGTTCAAAAAGTCAATGAGGAGAAGAATGCTTTGAAAGGCAGAATTAGCCAAATGGAAAAAGAGGTTCAAAAGCTCACTGAAGAGAATAGTTCTCTCATAATTAGAATGGAAGAGATGGAGGCTAATGACTTTATGAGAAACCAAGAAATCACAAAACAAAACCAAAAGAATGCAAAAATGGAAGAGAATGTGAAATATCTCATTGGAAAAACAACTGACCTGGAAAATAGATCCAGGAGAGACAATTTAAAAATTATGGGATGACCTGAAATCCATGATCAAAAAAGGAGCCTAGACATCATCTTCCATGAAATTATCGAGGAAAACTGCCCTGATATTCTAGAACCAGAGGGCAAAATAAGTATTGAAAGAATCCATCGATCACCACCTGAAAGAGATCCCAAAAATAGAAACTCCTAGGAATATTGTGGCCAAATTCCAGAATTCCCAGGTCAAGGAGAAAATATTGCAAGCAGCTAGAAAGAAACAATTCCAGTATTGTGGAAATACAATCAGGATAACTCAAGATATACCAGCTTGTACATTAAGGGATTGAAGGGCTTGGAATAGGATATTCCAGAAGTCAAAGGAACTAGGACTCAAACCAAGGATCACCTACCCAGCAAAACTGAGTATAATACTTCAGGGGAAAATATGGTCTTTCAATGAAACAGAGGACTTTCAAGCATTCTTGATGAAAATACCAGAGGTGAAAAGGAAATTTGACTTTCAAACACAAGAATGAGAAGCATGAAAAAGTAAACAGCAAAGAGAAGTCATAAAGGACTTACCAAAAGTGAACTGTTTACATTCCTACATGGAAAGACAATATTTGTAACTCTTAAAACTTTTCAGTATCTGCGTAGTTGGTGGGACCACACACACACATACACACACACGTGCACACGTTCATGCACACACACATACACACACGCATGCACATACAGAGATAGAGAGCACAGAGTGAATTGAATAGGATGGGACCATATCTTAAAAGAAATTAAGGTAAATGATGAGAGAGAAGTGGGAGGAAAGAGGGTGAAATGGAATGGGGTAAATTATATCTCATTCAAGAGGCAAGCAGGAGGCTTTTTAGTGGAGGGAAAAAGAGGAGAGCTGAGAAAAAACAAGAAGTTTACCCTTACCACATTCGACTAAAGGAAGGAATAAAATGCATACTCATTTTGGTATGAAAACCTATCCTACAATACAGGAAAGTGGGGGAGAAGGAGGTAAGCAAGGTGGGGGGGATGATGGAAGGGAGGGGGAGGAGGGAGCAATTTGAAGTCAACACTCGGGAAGGGACAGGATCAAAAGACAGAATAGAAACAATGGAGGGCAGAATAGGATGGAGGGAAATACAGTTAGTCTTATACAACACGACTATTATCAAAGTCATTTGCAAAACTACACAGATATGGCCTATATTGAATTGCCTGCCTTCCCAAAGGGAATAGGTAGGGGGGGAGGGATGGGGAGAACTTGGAACACAAAGTTTTAGGAACAACTGTTGAGTATTGTTCTTGCTACTAGGAAATAAGAAATACAGTTTATGGGGAATAGAAGTCATCTGGCCCTACAGGACAAAAGAGAAGATCGGGACAAGAGAAGGGAGGGATGATAAAAGAGAGGGCAGATTGGTGATAGGGAAAATTAGAATACTCGGTGTATTGGGGTGGGGGGAGGTGATAAAAGGGGAGAAAATTTGGAACCCAAAATTTAGTGAAAATGAATGTAAAAAATTAAATAAATAAATTTATATAAAAAAAAGGAATGCTTTAAGGCAAAAGAAAAAATAATAAAAAAAAAAATCCCAGCTATTGGAATAAGTGCCCACTATATGGTAGCTCCTCTAAATTAGTTCCAGTTTGTTCTTTGAGAGTCAATGATCAAACATCTCATTTGATGTTCTCTTAGTATGGGTATTTTAAGAGGTAATCTTTTATCTCTTCAATGTTCTGTTTTGTTAGTATTTAAAATGTGCATTATAGGAAGCAGAGCCAAGATAGCTGAATAGAGACTTGCTTCAGCTGTCCCCCCAATCTCAGAAAAATTACCTGTAAAAATTACTCTAAACAAATTCTGGAGCTGCAGAATTCAGGGACTAACAGAGTGAAGCAAATCTCCAACCCAGTAGAGCACAGAAGGTCAACAGGAAGAATCTATCATGCCAAGCTGGAAGCAGAATGCAATCCAGCATGGCCATGCCAGTACAGATGGGACATAGGCAGGCCTAGGGAGGCGGCGACTGAATCACTGGCATCTGTGGTGGTTTTCAGATTTCCCAATCCTCAAACCCTGAGGACATAATGAAAGATCAGTGGGAAAAAAACCTAACAGACCTGTAGGAGAGAGTAGAGTGGTCTGGCCTCAGACTCAGGACAGCAGAAGGGAATGAAGGATCCCGCAGCAACCTCAGTAGCAGCAATAGGAGCAGGGGCAGCAGCTGTTTCTGGAGCTCCACACTCACTAATTGTGGTGGGTTTGAGTGACTGACACTACACCCCATCCCACCCTCACTGAAAACAGAGTACTTTGACAAAGAGCTCAAAAGTCAAGTAAATGGCTGGCAAAATGAGCAAAACCAGCATCAGACTACAGAATCTTACTTTCATGACAAGGAAATCCAAAATATACAAACAGAAGAAGACAAGAAAGTCAAACTTCCTACCTACAAAGCCTCCAAGAAAAAAATATGAATTAGTCTCAGGCAATGAAAAAGTTCAAAAAGGATTTGAAGATTAAGTAAGAGAAGTAGAAGAAAATTTGGGAAGAAAAATGAGAGTGATGCAAGAAAATCGTGTAAAATGAGTGAACTGTTTGCTAAAGTGGACCCAATAAATGCTGAAGAAAATAATACCTTAAAAAATAGACGATCCCAAATGGCAAAAGAGATCCAAAAACCCCATGAGGAGAAGAATTCTCTAAAAAGCAGAATTGGCCAGATAGGAAAGCAAGTCCAAATGCTCACTGAAGAAAATAATTCCTTAAAAATTTGAATAGAGCAGTTGGAAGCTAATGACTTTATGAAAAAACAAGAAATTATGAAACAAAATCAAAGGAATGAAACATTTGCAGACAATGTGAAATACTCATTGGAAAAAGAACTGACCTGGAAAATGAATCCAGCAGAGACAATTTTAAAATGATTGAACTATCTGAAAGCCATGATAAAAAAAAAAAAAAAAAGAGCCTAGACATGATATGATATTCCAGAGGTCAAAGGAGACACGATTAAAGTTTTAAAAACCAATGTCAAAAATGTTTTTACATGCAACTGAGAAATAGTACTTACAAGCAATGGGCATAGAAATCGATATTGCCTTATAAAAAAAATAGAGGGGAAGGGTATGAGAGAAGGGAGAGTTGTGACAGAAGGGAGGGCAAATTGGTGAGGGTAATCATAATGCATGATGTATTGGGGTTGGCAGAGGGTAGAAATGAGGAGAAAATTTGAAACTCAAAATCTTGTGGAAGTGAATGTTGAAAAGTAAAAATAAATAAATTTTAAAAAATAAAATGTATGTTATCGTGTGGACAATTCTTTTTGTTTCTTATAGTGTTATGATTTTGTCTTATTTATTTGCTATTTTTTTCACTCCATTTTCTTCCTTCTTTTAAATTATATAAGCCACTTTTTACCAAAAATTTTTGTCTTGTCAAATTACCAGGTTTTAGTTTTATCATTTATATAATTTTTTTAGGAAGGTCTCAATTTATCCATTTCTCCCTTAATTTTCAAGTTCATTTCTACTGTATTTATTTTAATGTTTCTTGGTTGATTAGTTCAAAAATGTTTAAATGGACATTGAGTTTATTAATCTGTTGTTTTGGGGGCTATCATTTTTCTTTTGAGAATTGCTTTAGTTTCATTCTAGCAATTTTACCCTGATTTTTAGTCATGTTAATTATCTTTCATATAATTATTGATTTTTTGATTGGCTTCTTGGTCCTCTCATTATTTAGAATTCCATTATTAACTCTCTATTTGGTCCTTGTCTCTTGTTTGATCTTACTAAAATTCATTAATATGTTTTAAAGTGAATTTTAGCATGGAAAGTGTGTTTGATTATTTTTTATTCATTTACAATATTTTGTGCCCTAATAACTGATCAGTTTGTGTAAAAGACACATATGATGTTGAGAAAGATACATACACACATATATACATATTATCCACATGTGTGTACATATACATATATGTGTGTGAATATGTATACACATATATAATGAGAACGTATTTTTGTTCTAAATTTTCCCTTTCATTTAGCTTTCTGATGGATTTGCTAAAATCAGAAAGGGAGGCATTGAAGTTTCCTACCATTGAAGTATTACTACCTACAATTTTTAAAAAGTAATTTATTTTTTCCTATATGAATGCAGATATTCTAAGATTTGGAACGTAGAAAGTTCATTTTAATACTGGTATGGTGTTGATGGTTTTTGGACCAATGTAATTTCCTCATTTATCTCTTTTTATTGCGAATGTTTTCTTTTGCCTGATAGCACAATTTAAATTCCTATCTTTTTTCAAATTTTTTTTTGTTCTGTGTGTTTCTTTGCTTTTTAGATGTGTTTCTTGGACAAATAAGATTATAGGATTTTGTTTTCTTACCCAATCCCTTATTGTTTTTCATTTTATACGATTGTTTAATCCACTCATATTCAAATTTATGAGGTAGGTTTCTATTTTCTTCCATTTTTATTACTGGTCATTTTTTAAGATTTAAAAAAATCATCTGTCTCATTAAAAACCATAATGTCATAATGTTTATTTTTCCTTTTTGTAATTTGAGATGGCCATATCCATGATGATTCTTATCCTCTCACCATCATTACCTCTTAACCTCCCCAGTCACTTATCAAATTTTTTGCACTTTTGGGGTTTTACTTTTTGATTCATTTTTATTTCTTTTTTAAAAAATTTAAAACTTCATTTTTTTCCTCTCACCCCTTCCCACTTAGTTAAGTGTTAAGTTTAAAGTTCTTCCTTCTCTCCTCCCTCTAATTTATCTTTTTCCTAAAAAAGTAATATTTTTCTAATACTGATTTCTTTACATTTCTTCTTATTATTTTTCTTTTCTATCTACTAAAAATATTTTTTTACTCATAATATTTTTGTTATTTGTTCCTTCTTTACTTTCATTTTGTTTCTCACAGAATTTATGATTCTAAGTACCAAGTTTGAGTTCCAATTGCTATATTATTACCTTGAAGAATTCCCCTCTGTGATACCCTCCACTTTTTGTTGTTGCTATACCTTACCTTTAAAATTATGAAATCAAATAGATCTAATAAGAAAAAAAAATGATCCATGGTAGAAATTTCACTATACACCAAATTGTATGGTCCAGTACTGTCCCTCACACTTCCTATAATTCTTTTTTATTTTTCCAACTTGATGTACAATTCTTTCTGTGTTTCCTTGCCCTCCAAGTCTTTGGTATTCTGGTTACTTCTAAAGGCATTGATTTCTCTTCTACTGAGGCTCAGTGTTGTTTGTGGATGCAAAATACTGTCTTAGAGGAACTGACCTCCGTAGGCACTAAATCTTTGCATATTAGAAGTTTTTTAAAGTATTAATATCTCATTGCAGAAT
Organism: Bettongia penicillata ogilbyi; assembly: GCA_023548195.1. Classification (NCBI taxonomy): domain Eukaryota; kingdom Metazoa; phylum Chordata; class Mammalia; order Diprotodontia; family Potoroidae; genus Bettongia; species Bettongia penicillata. The sequence goes on along the minus strand of JAJHZJ010000891.1, from coordinate 30,449 downwards.
ATATTTGTCTTCAGTGGGACTCCATTGAATGAAGTTTTTGCCACACCACCCATTCTCTTGAAATCCCTCCTTTTACTGAGAGACTATATTCCAAGTTGGGTTCCATTCATCATTAACCATAGACTGTTTTAGGTTATATCACGCATTACATGGTATATTCTCCCTCCCTTCTGGAAGTTAAAGCTCTCTCATCCTTCTCTAATTTTCAATTGCCTCATGCAATTTCTGGGGGCAGAAGTATACATTCAGCTCTGTGCTAGTCTCCTATCCTTTAAGACTGATGTAGGTCTACGTAATAGCCCCTAGATCCAATTACCTTCTTTCCCCCACCACCCCATTTAGACTAGTAGACTATTTGGAAAGGATACATATTATGGAAACCTTTATCTTTTGAACTACACACAAAAAAAAATCTTTTAGACCCATGCAAACTTCTGATGTGTCCTTTGTTTCCTATTTCCCCTGTTCCTGAAGGATATAGATATTCTAACTAGACCTTGGATTTGGAGAGAAGGAGACTTAGTTTTCCTCCACTCACTATTCTTTCTCCATTTTCCACTGGGGGCAACTCTAATAAGACATGCAAATTATGCTGTGCTATCTCCTTACAGTGTGGATGTCTGAAAGCTGAGAAGGGACAGGAATTTGTTATCCCTGCTAGAGATATCAATGCTGAAAGGACTATTGAAACTTTTTAGTCACACTGCATAAAATCCATCCTGTGTACCTCATAGGACTACTCTATGAATTAAGTGAATTAATAGACTTGAAAGCAATAGTGAAAGAATGGTGATATTATAATTTAATGATTTTATTACTGGAAAAGAATTTAAAGAACATGTGTTTAGTACAGGATGTATCACTGGTGTTATCCAAAGGATAATACAATATAAAAATAATGTTAATAACAATTAATACTAATAAATAATATGATATAGAATAATAAATCATTAAAGTTGACATTTACCTAATTCTTTAAGGTTCACAAAACACTTTATATCCCTCACTCTATTTGATTCTCACAAAAATCCTAAAACACCAGTAGTATAATCATGCCCATTTTATTTCTGAGGAAACATAGCTCAGAAAGATTGAATCACTTATTATGGGACACTTAATTGTCTGACACAGGTTGGAATGTAGGTTTTATTGACTACAAGTCTATCAGACAATGACATGTCTTTACTCATTTCAGCACCCTTCTAAAAGCAACTGAAAATTTTCATATTGCTCTGTGATGGAAACTGGCAAAGCTATAGTTATAGTTAAACACTAAAAAAACCCTAAAATTATTTTTTATGATAAGTACAGTTGTTGATAGGAATATTGGCATTCATAGATAGATATATCTTCAGAGACAAGTGCCAGTATCCCAAACACCTCACATTTACTCTTAAAAAAAGGGGAAAAAGTGTTTTCTTTACATTGTCAGATTTTCTGAAACCATGCTAATTAGAGACTCATTTGAGTTAATAAGTTATTTCTTTTAAATGCCACTAAGAGTTAAGGGACTCTCTATTAGTCATACCTTAGGTTAATCGAATCGGTTTTGTTCTAGCACCCTAGCCGAGAGTAGCCAAATTGAAAGAATGTGAATTTTATTGAGAGAGAAGGAGGCAGACTAATTTGGGAACATAATTAGTATGCAGAAGAACAGTCAGAAAACAGCATTTAAGTATTAAGTTTTTGAGCAAGCATAGGAAAGTGCTACTTGGAGTTGGGAAGAGTTTGAGTACTAAAAAGGGAACATAAGATGTTTGAGTAAAACAAGAATAGATTTGGAGACGAAGTTTCTGTGTAACTATGGGCAAATGACTTTACTTCTCTGGGCACCCACTTCATCAAATGGTAAAACGCAATGAATGATCACCATGACCACCAACGTGCCTTCTTGTGATCCAGATTTTGAGGGGAAATTTAAATATTTTTTTTCTCGTATTGGAAGTTACATTAGACAGGTAATCAGAAAATGCTGAGATCAAACCCTGTTTCAAATACTTCACTTTGTCAGTAAAATAATAATCTAGTTAATGCTTGTTCAGCACTGTGCTAAATTCTGGGGATACACAGAAAGGGAAAATGTGTCCCTGCCCTCAAGAAAGTCATATTTGAACAGAGGAGACAACAAGCAAATGAGGATGGGCATAACACATGCAAACGTTATATTTATATATGTGTGTGTATGTATAAATGTGCATGTATACAACATAATGCATACATATACACATACATATATGTGCATGTATACATATAATACATATGTGTGTATATGCATATATATATATTTCTGAGAGGAAAGTGAAAGAAGATAATGAAGAAAATCTCAAAGGATGGCTCTAACAGTAAAATGGGGTGAGTAAATGTCTCTTGAAGAAGATATTTGAAGAGTTTTGAAGAAAGTGATAAGATGAAAGGAGAAAGTGCTGTAAACATCTGTACAGATAGTAGGTGAAAGAAAAACAATGTCAGGTGATGGGTTATCATGTTTGAGAAAAAATGAATAGGCCATTGTGTCTAACTTGGGGAGTACGTAGAGGGACTTAAAGTATGAGAAGACTGGAAAAGTAAGAAAGAACTTTAAATGCCTTACAAAAATTTATATTTGATAACAATTTATGTTTAAGATAATAGGTAGCTACTTCAATTTATTAAGGGCAGGGGTTTGACACAGTCAGACTTAGGCCTGAGGAAAATCATCTTGGCAGCCAGATGTAAGATGTATTGGAGAGAGAAAAGAAAGACTTGAATGGAGAAACTATCTGGAAGTTGATTGTAATTCTCCAAGCATGAGGTGATTAATAAGTACAGCAAGGGGCAAATGGAGAGAAGGGGACACATATGAGAGATACCGTCAATCAATAAAACACTTATGTACTTCATAAGTGCCAGGCACTATGCTAAGTATTAGAGATAGAACAAAAAGGCAAAAATACATTATTTGTCTTCAAAGACCTCATATTCTAATGGAAGAGACAAGAATGTATTTATTATTGCTGCCTTTCCACATTTACTTGCAATATCTTTGCCCTATTTTATGGTGGATTTTTTGAATAAGTTCCATGTGATGATGAGAAATAAGTACTTCCTCTAGTGGCTCCATAAAGATGTCATTTTATACTCTAATTTCTCCACTGATTTTTTTAAGTTAAATATGTTCTATTTTGTTTATGTTTCTGTTAGATTTATTCAAATCTCAGAGACATTGATATCTCCTAATTTTATTGGGTTACTCTCTGTGTCTTTTTGCAAATCATGTCCAGGTATGTATCCTGCTACTCCTCCACAGAGCATTTTGAAACTTTCTGGCTGTCTTCCACTGAGTATTGTAATATTCCTTGGATACTAAGGTAACACTAGTTATCCCTGTGTTTTCCTTTACCCCTGCTACATGACCATCTATACTCTTCATGGTCCCTTATATGTCACTCATTGAACAAAAGTCATGGTTGCAATTATGTTCCAGACTACTTTCATGTACCATGAATCTTTTCATTTCTCTATTACCAGAAATTGTAATTCTTCAGAAAATGTGTGTTTTATGATGTAGCAGTCTTGTATCACAATCTTATATACTATGGAAAAGATAGTATGCATAATGAGTAGGGATGCAAGACAGCCTGTATTTGAGGGCTATTTCTAACATATGCTCACTGTGTTTCTCTAGGCATATTATAGAACGTCCCAAAATGACTCTGTAAAACTATGAGTTGTAAAATAGTTACCAATTCAGACTGACAAGTGTCCCTAAATGAAGAACTTCCTACCCTGGTAATCACAGATCAAGAGAGAGAGAAAAGAATAAGTAGAAAATTGATGTTCAAAATAAAAGATGATACCTTTGTATACGGAGATGGGATGAAATTCCCCAAAGACAAAACAATCCCCTTGTCTTCCAAATAAATTCTGGTACTATAAAATTTTCTATCCATAGTGCCTGTCCAAGACACTGATATTGTTGAACTTCTTCATATATTGGAGATAACCAGGAAGTGAGCAAGAAAGAATCCTGGATCTTGGGAAGATGAGGTGAAAACTCACTAGCACTGCCCAGCATGATTCTAAGCAAAGAGTTCAAGACTCTCAGTAAGAAGGAGGGCATCATTCACACTGGAAAAATAGTACCAGTAGTCTTGCAAGAATGAGTTAAAAATTATAAGGAAATGCTTGGAACAGTATAAATTGCTTTTTATAGTTCAATTACTATGGTATCATACATCTTTTGAGTGGAGGAGGGTAGGTAGAGGTAGAGGTGTTGGTTAGGTGGTCAGGTCATTTACATGAGAACACCCTTCACTGGTACTCATGAAGAAATTGTCTGTAGCATTAGATTATAGATTTAAAGCTCTAACTTCTTATTTTATAGATGAGAAAACTGAGTCCCAGAGAGGGTAGGGTGAATGTAAATAGGCTATGTAAATAATGGAACTGGATCTTCAACCATGGTCTTTAAACTCTAAATCAAATTCTTATCTCATTGTACCATGCTGCTTCCCTTATATATTCTTAAGACAATTGCCAGGGGTACCGTGAGTTTAAGTGTTTTCCCTTACCCATGGACACAGGTAGTAATTTGTCAGAATCAAGACTTGAAAACTTTCTGACTCCAAGGCTAGCCCTTTCTCCTCTACATTTTAATGCAATCTTAGTGAGATGAAAATTCAAACTTATTTTTCAGACACACAGTAACTCCCAAAATCACACTAGCTTTTTTATACGTTGTGAAATATATGCTCTTTCATTCAGTTTGTAGAAGTTAGTCTCCACCTATGCATGCTTCTTGACCTTAAAGAGGTAGATAAAAGTAATTAAATTTTAATGTTTTGTGGATGATAAATCAAGATTATTTGACATTACTAATGTCAAAGAATCAGAAAAAATGGATACCATGAAAATGAACTGAGAAGCAAAGCATTTTCTGAGATTCCTGAGTCCCTTTCCAATTGTCTTATTGATACATTGTGTAATCAAAAATTTCCAATGCCTTTTTTTCAAATACAAAATATCTTTGGTATTTTAAGTCCTTTTACTTTTTTTTTTAATTTAAAGCACTTTTTAACCTGAACACCCCACATCTCCCTCCCTTTTCAGTTTTCTTATATCTTATCGCTCACCACATATATTTTTTGATCCAGTGATACTGGTCTAGTCATTATTCCAAGAACAATACATTCCATCTTTCAGCTTCTGGAATTTGCTCTGGCTGTTCCACATGTCTGGAATGACCTCTTTTCTCAACTTCACCTCCTGGTTTCCCTGGCTTTTTTTCAAGTCCCAGGTAAATCCTACTTTCTAAGAAAATTCCTCCTAATTCTAGTGTCTTTCATCTGTTGATTATTTGTTATTTATATTGTTTATAATTTGTTTCTACATATTTATTTGCTTGTTGTGTCCCCCATTAGATTGCAACTTTTTGATGACAGGGGCTCAATTTTGTCTTGTTTTGCATTCCTAGTGCTTAGTGTTTGGCACATAGTAGGTACTTAATAAATTTTTATTGTCTGATACTATTCTTTTTCTCTCCATATATCTATTAAGGAATCAATATATATATTCCACTAATGTTTTCCCTTGTTATCGTAGAGTGACTGTTGGTGACCCTGGATTCTCAAAGGCTATGCTTATAAACTTCAAGCTCTAGCAAGTCCTCACAAGCAAAAAGGTTGAAAATATGGATCATGGAGCATGTATCAGAAGCCTAACGAAAACCCCAAACACTAGAAATCTGGTCAGCAATTCAATCTTGATTGCTCCAGCCACTCATAAACACCATATACCAAGGTTATGTCCTACAGATTCTGAAATATTAAATACATAGTACATTCCCTAATGGTTCTATCAAGGAGCTTGAAAGCAAGATTTGATTTGCAGATAATTGAGAAAAATTGTAGATGTCATTCTCCTAACTCTGATTATCTCATATGCATGCACATTCCTGTCTGTAAGGTCACCCCCACACAGTGCCATTCTGTCTGAAGTACAAATGTTTCCTGTGCCCTAGATTTCATGATGTAAGTTGCTGGAAATTTGTCTTAATTTTTCACATATGGAAATATTTTATACTATTTCAACTTGAATGACTTTGGGAAAAAAAATCTTCCTCTCCTCAGTGTACCCTAAAGCTTCTCGAAAATCTCTCTGGTTTTGTGAAGGGAAATTCTACTCAAAGTCCTACAGCACATCACTTCTCTTTGAAATTCTCATGCATGAATAGAGTTTTAATAATTGATCATGTCCATTCTTTGCTGTTACCTTGTCTTTTTAAATTTTTTCTTCCTCTTTATCATTCCTTTCTTGTCTTGCATGTACTGTACTTACAGAGGTACTCACATTAATCAGAAGTTTAAGTTTCAAATAATTCAGACCTGAGAGTCTTGGGGGCTGTAAAATTAATCCTAGAATTTCTTAGCAGGAGATGGAATTTCCTGAGCACTGTGACATGACAAATGTCTGGTACTTCAACATAAAGGTAGAGAAGTTCTTTGAGATGGAGGTGATACTGACACAGGCTCTAAAGGAAAGCCTTTTACCTCTACAAAAAGCCAAGGGTTGCTAGGTAAGGAAGTTGCAGGACTCCAGGTCACAAAGCCTCAAAGTAGAAACCTATTAGGGCATAGGTTTTCTTGATTCTATCATCCTGCTTCCAGAAGAGACAGAAGGGAAGGCAATCTGAATTCTTCAGTAATCTATAAAGACCAAAAAAAAAATCTAAACAATAAAACAAACTCTCAGGTTCAAGTGATGAATGATCCATATCATGGCTTGTTAGGATTGCCTCTCGAAGGATAAATTATCTCCTTCAGACAAGCTAATCGCTGAATTAAACTAGGAACAGTTATTGTGAATCAGGACCAACCTGAGCAAAACTGAGGAGGTAAAGATTGTATTTTATCCAATGGTACCAAGATTCCTAAATGACTGATATCATAATTAAAATATTAGAATATTAATAACTAGAATTTATGTAGCACTTTGAGGTTTTCAAAGTGCTGTAAAAATTTGTCTCATTTTATACTCCCAATTACCTTAGCAAGTGAGTACTACTTTCAGCCCCATTTTACAGATGAGGAGGCTGAAGGAGACATGTTAAATAACCTAACCAGGATTACACCGTATTTGTCTAAGGCAGAATTTTAACTCAGCTCTTCCTGACTCCAGATTTAGGGTTCTACTAAGTCACTTAATTGTCTTTTATTTAACATTATTCTTTTTGATAATAACTCATTTTCATGGCACTTTTAGATATTTAAACGGCTTGTGAGGCAGGTTATACAAGTGGAGTAAGTATATCCCCATTTTATAGAAGCGGAAACTAGGGCTTAGAGAAGAGACTTCCCGAAGTTCACATGGTTATAAAATAGAAGAGACAGAACTCAAACCCAGGCTTCTGATGTTAAGTTTAGGGCTTTTTCCACGGATCATGCCACTTCTCCCATGTATAGTTTCAACCATGAATTCATGACTACTGAAAGTTTGTCTCTCTGATCTGACATATCATGTCTGTATTCAAATAACTATAATTATAATAGTTATAATAAAAATCATAACTATAACACATACAGCACTTTAAGATTTACAAAACACTTAACATGTGTTATCTCATTTTATCTTTACAACACACCTGTGAACTAGGTGCTATTGATTATACCAGTTCTACAGATGGAGAAACTGAGTCTAAGGAAAGTCAAGCACTTTCCCATTCAGATTACTGAGATCTTTTACAAGAATTATCAACAAATGTAATGATACTCCTTTAAGCACACTAATTTCCAACATCCTCCATCTACTGCATTTCTGTGACCTATTTCTGTAATTTATCTCAGCTCTACACAGACTTGGTCATGCCCCAAAATGTTAACTCACTTTATTCTTCTATATTCATAAATTCTTCATTTCCTTTATTTGATCATAATCATTTATCGCTCCTTCTTTCCCTAAGCCTTATGATGCCTACCCTTACTACTGGTCCTCATCGTGCCTACCAATATCTCTATGCCTCATTTCGATCATAAGCCACAAAGCCTGTGCTCTGCTATCACTCTACTATCTCAATACTTTAGTGAATCAATGAAATATTGTATTCTTCTCTATACTTGAAACTTTTCCCTGTTTATCCTATCATTAACTGTGCCTTGATAATCCCCAAATTTGAATTATTTCTACCAAACACTTTTTTTTTTTAAAACTTGGATTCGTGTGTGATTGAATTGAGCTAAAGAAAGTCATGAAACAGTATTGACTGGGTCTATGACAGATTGTGCTACATAATCTGAACTGGCCCCACACTCCAATAACTGCAATTTTTTTACATTAATTGATTTGCTATTTTATTCACAACAGTGTCTCTCCTTAAACTTTTAATTATTTCTTAAGCTTCACATATCTTCTGTCCCCACCATCTCAGACTTATCTTACCTCATATTTGATTCAAAAAATAAAGTCCATTCACCAAGGGTTCAGATATCATACCTATACAAATGATTTCCAAAGCTACATGTCTGGTCTAACCTCTCTTCAGGGCTATCAATTGGCTTTTTGACATTTTAAATTGGGTGACCAATAGGCATCTAAAACAGCATACTCAAAATATTACTCATTCTCATACCCCAAACTCTTCTGTCTTCCCATTTTCCCCTCTACTATTGTGTATATCACCATCCCACTATCAGTTAACCAGACTTGCAATCTATATGTCAGTCTTGACTCCTCACTTGTACTCATACCAAATATGTAGCCTGTGAGATACTGAATACAATACTCTTGTTTTATTACTTCTAATTTCATAATATCTCATATTATATATGTCCTCTTATTTCTACCACTCACAAAGCTAAATTCTGATAAAAGCCTTTGTTATCTGATATCTGGACTATTACAATAATCCTCTGTTTATTTTCCATTTCTCAAATCTTTTTCCCACTCCAAATTCTAACTCCATATAATTAGCACAGTGATTTTCCAAAACTGAGCTCTAGTGATTTCAATCCTCCCCCTCCCTCATGCCCCCACCATTATCTTACTCAATAAAATTCAGTTATCTTTAACTACCTACAGTAGCAAATAAAATGCTCTGTTTAACACTATATAGTCTTATAACTTGACACCTTTCTGATTTTCTAGTCTTTGTATAATTTGACTCTCATCTTTCCAACCACTCACTTTAAAAACATCATGTATTTTTCTACTAGTTACGCTGGTTTCACAATCGTTCTTGGATACAGATTACCATCTCCCTGCTTCATTCCTTTTCAATGGTTGTCCTCTAGGTTTGGAGCGTTCAGTCTTCTAAGCCCTACCTCCTAGCTTCCCTATTTGCCTTCAAAACTCAACTCAACCCGATGTTTCGCAGTGGCCATTCCCTATTCTCCACCACCCCCAGTTGTCTATTCATCTACTTTTTTATGTTTATCTGTCATCTATCTATCTGGAAATTATATAGAGATTTACGCGTTGCCTTTTTCTTCCCCCCACCCCGTTTTCTGATTCTCTTGAGACCTGCATTTGAAGATAGAATTGTCTATTAAGTTCCAGGGTTTTGGTCAGGAAGCTCTGGAAATCCCTTACGTCATTGAATGACTTTCTCCTTGCCTGAAATGTTATGTTGAACTTTGCTGGGTAGTTGATCCTTGGTTGTAGTCCCAACTCCTTTGCCTGACGGAATGTTGGGTTCCAATTCTTTTGATCTTTTAATGTAGAAGCTGCAAGGTCCTGTGTAATCCTGACTGTATCTCCTTGATATTTAAATTGTTTCTTTCTGGCTTCTTGTAATATTTTCTCCTTCACTGGATAGCTCTGGAATTTGGCAACTATATTTCTTGGGGTTTTGAGTTTGGGATCCCTTTCAGGAGGGGAATGGTGGATTCTTTCGATGACTGTTTTGCCCTTTGAATCTAGTACTTTTGGGCAGTTTTCCTTGATGATTTCCTGGAAGATATTGTCCAGGCTCTTTTCTCCATCATTAGTTTCTAGCAGGCCAATAATTCTTATATTTTGTCTTCTGGATCTATTTTCCAGGTCAGTTGTTTTTCCAATTAGATATTTTACATTTTCTTCTATCTTTTCATTCTTTAGATTTTGTTAAACTGGTTCTTGCTGTCTCATTGAGTCGTTAGTTTCTACTTGCCCAATTCTAATCTTTATCAAATTGTTTTCTTCCATTAACTTTTGCATCTCCTTTTCCATCTGCCCAATTTTTCCTTTTAAGAAGCTATTTTCTCCAGTTAATTTTTGAACTTCCTTTTCCATTCGTTCAATTTTCTTTTTCAAAGAGATGTTCTCATCAGTGAATTCTTTCTTAATAATTTTAAAATCATTGGCCAGTTTATCTTCTATTTCCTTCTTCATCTGTTCCAGGAGAGCTGCTTGTGCTTGCGAGTAGTTCATAGTCCCTTCTGAAGTTTCAGATGGAAGTACAGTCTCAGCTCTGACCTCTTTGATGTTTGTGTTTTGGTCCTTATCCCCATAGAAAGATTCTATGGCTCTTTCGGCCCTCTGCTTTTTTTTGTTCATAATTTTGATTGAGTGTTGTGGCTTCTGGTTCTTTCAGTCAGAAGCTAGAGAACTTTTTGCTGAATTGATGTGTGAAAAAGCTGAAAGCAGGTTTTTGTTTGGTGTTTCCCAGATCAGCCCTGGGTTTAGCTTATTAAGTGTGGAGGAGGAATGGTCTGGTCACAGGAGATCTCCTCAGCTGAACTAGGGCAAAGGCAAGCTCAGGGGCTGGTAATCCCGGCTGCCCTATTGTCTTTCTGTTTCTTCTGGACAGCTGAGGCATGCCTAGATGCTAATGCATGTTCCCACCCCTCCTGGGGCTCCTTTCCTCCCAATGAAGCTTGCCTGGGTCCTAGTGCAAGTTTTCTCTGCCCTGGGTCCTCTGTCCTTCTGGTTTGCCTCTGCCACTGTAGGAGGAATCCCCCTTAGCTATTTTCCTCAGCTCAGGTGTTATGAGACTATTGGCCTCCTTCTGCTGTTCCTGCTGATCTAGGATTTTTCTGGGGAAATATTTTATGGTTCTTTCACGGTCATCAAGGGAGGAGAAGAGAGCATTTACTGATCACTCCACCATCCTAGCTCCTGGAAGTTCAAGTAGGTGACTTACCAAAGTTTAATCTTCGAGCTGAAGGTCTCAGGAGCTGCTGTGCTGATATCTGGCGCTCAGGGGCTCTTAGTGGTTCGGTTTGGCTTGTCTCCTGCCCTCGGTGCTGCTCCTCTGGTTCTGCCCACTGCTCAGGTTTCTCAGGTCCCTTCTGCTCTGCTGCACTGGCTGTGCTGTGCTGTGCACTGTGGGCTCACCCCCATGGAACAGATCCTTCCCTTGAAACTTCTAGTCCAACCTGAGCTCCGAATCCGTCACACTCTATCTCCCACTGGATTCCGCACCTCCAAAATTTCGTCAGATTCTCCTTTCAGAGGTACGTGAAGGAGTTTGTCTGAGAGCTTAGGTGAATCGTTGCTCTCACTGCCATTTTGGCTCCACCCCTCCACACACTGCCTTTTTCAATAAAATATGATTCATGCCAGAAAAAATATTTTTGCCTTTTTTTTGTCTCTAATATTCATCTCAGTGCTTGGTATACATAGTAAATACTTACTAAATGCTTCATGATGGACTGACTGATGTATTTGGGGTAAAATTTAAATTTAGGTCTTCCTAATTCCAAGTTAAATTCTATCTTGTCTATGAGAAATGTAAAAAAAAGCTATTTAATCCTTCTATTTCCTATACCCATCATACACACACACACACACACACACACACACACACACACACACACACAATTTGGATCACAGTAAAGACCAGAGCTAAAAAGAAAATTTGACTTTCAAACACAAGAATGAGAAGAAGCATGAAAAAGTAAACAACAAAGAGAAGTCATAAGGGACTTACCAAAGGTGAACTGTTTACATTCCTACATGGAAAGACAATATTTGTAACTCTTAAAACTTTTCAGTATCTGGGTAGTTGGTGGGACCACACACACACAATGTACACGTGTGCGTGCACACACACATAGACACATGCACACACATATAGAGATGGAGAGCACAGAGTGGATTGAATAGGATGGGACCATATCTTAAAAGAAATTAAGGTAAATGGTGAGAGAAATGTAGTGGGAGGAGAGAGGGTGAAATGGAATGGGGTAAATTATCTCTCATTCAAGAGGCAAGCAGGAGACTTTTTAATGGAGGGAAAAAGAGGAGAGCTGAGAAAAAAACATGAAGTTTACCCTCATCACATTTGACTAAAGGAAGGAATAAAATGCACACTCATTTTGGTATGAAAACCTATTGTACAATACAGGAAAGTGGGGCAGAAGGAGATAAGCAGGGTGGGGGGAATGATGGAAGGGAAGGCAATGGGAGGAGGGAGCAATTTGAATTCAACCCTTGGGGAGGGACAGGATCAAAAAAGATAATAGAAACAATGGGGGGCAGGATAGGATGGAGGGAAATACAGTTAGTCTTACAGAACACGACTATTATGGAAATCATTTGCAAAACTACACAGATATGGCCTATATTGAATTGTCTGCCTTCCCAAAAGGAATGGGTGGGGAGGGAGGGATGGGGAGAATTTGTAACTCAAAGTTTTAGGAACAACTGTTTAGTATTGTTCTTACTACTAGGAAATAAAAAATACGGTTAATTGGGAATAGAATGTCATCTGGCCCTACAGGACAAAGGAGAAGATGGGGGCAAGAGAAGGGAGGGATGATAGAAGAGAGGGCAGATTGGTGATAGGGGAAATTAGAATGCTCAGTGTATTGGGGTGGGGGGAGGGGAGAAAAGGGGAGAAAATTTGGAACCCAAAATTTTGTGAAAATGAATGTAACAAGTTAAATAAATAAATTTATATTAAAAAATAAAAATAAATAAAAATAAAAAAAGAAGAGAATCAGTTTGATTCAACTAAGGTGTGAATGGCAGTGATACACAACTCTTCTTAGCAGTTAAAAGATGCAACTTGTGAGCTGAAATAAATCTCTAATTAGCATGGCTTCGAACAACTTGATGATATAAGGTAAAAGATTTTTTGAAGAGTCAAAGGAAAATGTTTGATCTACTGGAAGTTGTCCCTTGAGAAGTATATGTCCATGAGTGACACTATCCCAGGGTTTCTCCCTGTCAACAGCCAAACTTGTCTTTTTAAAAGTTGCTTTGAGGCCATGTTCTGTTATACTTGCCTTGGGTACTAAATTGGTTGGTTCCAACTCTACCAAATCTCATCATAAAGCAGTTGGGAAATGGTCACTTGCATTTGGATGAGGGCTTCAAAGGGATAAAAGACTTCCTTTGCTAATGAATATAGAATTCTGCATTTCTAGTACGGAAATACTAGCTACAAATTCTGTGTCCCTAAAGAACTGTGAGTTCAAGCCATTTAAACTATTGGAACTTTGTTTCTTCATCTGTAAAACATGGGCATGATAGTAGCACCTATATTCCAGAATTATTGTGCATCAAATGAAATAATACATGTAAAATGTTTTGCAAACCTTAAAGAACTAGATCAACATCAGCTATAATAATCCATTTTATTGTAACTTGTAACTTAGCAATGTGCTATCTTCAATAGCACTGGACATTCATCTTCTGTTGAACACATTTGCTTTGAATTATTTTCCCCAAAGTGACTAAATTATGCTAACATCATTTCTTCATATTATGCTAACATCATTTCATATCTATTAACTCATTTAATTCATATAGTAATCCTGTGAGGTAGGAAAGCTGGGTTTTAAGAAAGAGTGCTTATAAAATATCAATATTTTCTTGACACTCATTTATAGAGCAGGGATAACAAATTCCTACCTCTTTTCAGCTTTGTGGTACCCACCCTGGAAGAGAATGGTGCTATTTTCTCTCCACTTTCTCAGAAGCAGGGCAAAGTACTTTGTCTATCCTATCACATAGGTAATGAAGTTATAACTGAAATGAAATCCCGTATGCATCCACAAAATGGATCTAGTGAGGATGGTTGTAGCCATTAAATCCTGGGGATTTCTTGAAAAAGTTACTGGAGTGATTTGTAACTTATTTATCCAGCTCATTTTACAAGTGAGGAAACTGAGGTACACAGGGTTAATTGTCTTGTCTAGGGAAACATATCTAGTAAGTGTGTAAGATCAGATTTAAACTCAGCAAGGTATATCTTCCTGACTTCAGGCCCAGTGCTCTATCTACTGGGCCATCTAAGAATTACCATGCCCCTGCTCCTCCCCAGGCACCCTATCATGTAAGATTTGACATTCTATGAAAATGTGGATGAAAGATTGCTTTTTTTTTTAAAGTGTTGGAGTTTTTTTAACCTATTTTTTTAAAAAGCACTCATATGAATATATCCTGTTTAGGCCCAGCTAGAGGACAAGTCCTCTGGAAGAGGATGAGCATCATTTGAAAACAGAGATTGGAACAGGGAAAAATAGTAAGCAAAAGTAGAGCTAAGTAGTAAAACTTAGGGCCTGGGGGTAGAGAGATGGTCAAGGTCAATGTTATAACCAGGAGGGTGCAGTAACTTGTACAGCCTGCTGATATTTGTAGAAGGGAAGAGCTGAGAGTCAAGCCACATAGCAAGAAGAGCGGCCATAGAGGAGAACACTAATGCGAGGGAACAATAAACACACCCTAAGTGAGAATGACTCTACAGAAATGTGGTTCTGAAGGGAGAATTGTTTCCTTACAGATAGCGTTACTTTCTTGGGCTCAACTGAAGGTTCTATTCCTACTAACTCCTATAAAAGAAAAAGAAATCTTCTTGTTTTGATCCTTGTCTGAAAGTCAGTCAACAAATAGTTATTAAACATTTTCTCTATGTCACACATTGTATTAATGGACCTGGAATCAGAAAGACCTGAGTTCAAATCCAGCCTCACATACGCACTCACTCTGTCACCTTGGCAAGTCACTTTACTTCCGTTTACCTCAGTTTCCTCAACTATAAAAAAGGAGATAATAGTGACTACTTTTTAACTTTGTTGTGAAGATCAAGTGAGATATTTGTAAAAAGGTTTTAGCTTTGCATCTGACACAGAGTAGAAACTGTAAATGCTAATTCCCTTCTCCTATTATTAGAGACTAGTAGGGAAAAATTGAGTCATACTCTTCAATCCAGTGACGTTGGCGTCCCTCTGGTCCCATGAATGAGAAACTCCATCTGTTAGCTCTGGATGTTTTTCCTGGCTTTTTCTACCACCATGTCTGGAATGCTCTCTTTCCTCATTTCTGCCTCCTACTTTCCTTAACTTCCTCCAATTCCCAGTTTAAATCCCATCTTAAACAGGAAGCCTTTTCCAGTGCCTCTTAATTATAGTATCTTTCTTCTCTTATTTTTTTTTCTATTTATCCTGTATATAACATGTTTCTACATATTTGCTTATTATCCTTCTCCAACATCTTCTCCCATTAGACTGTGAGCTGGTTGAAGGCAAAAACTGTATTTTGTAACTTTTTGTTTTCCAGGCACTTAGTACAGTGCCTAGCACATAATGAACACTTAATAAATGCTTATTAACTAGTTGACATGTGAATTAACTTATATTAATGAGAAATGCTAAATAAAAAATTAGAATTGATAATGATCTACATTTTACATGTAACAGTCTTCTGTGTGAGATTCTAGTTCTGTTTGGAATAAAAGTAAGATTTTTACTTTAATGTTTTGTAATTCATGTTGGAAAGTTGCATTTGTTCTTTATTTAATTCAGTAAACATTTCAAAACATCTGTCCTGTACATGACTAGGTACTGAGTGCCAGGTAAGCTGTAGTGATTAGTAAAAAGATAACTTTACCATTAAATAGAATTACAGGATCTTAGATTTGTGACTCAAAGATCCTCTAGCCAAGACTTTGCCTTAAGTATGAATTATCCAACAACATTCCTGACAAGTGACTATACAGTGAACTTTAAAGTTAAGCTAAGGTGATATAATTGTCTGTACTGTTATGCTCAGCACTTTTTTGCTTGCTTTTATATGAAAGAGCAAAAATACAGTCTATTATACAAGTTTCAGTAATCAGAAGATGTTGGATAATAGTAAAATTTCACAAATTTGTTTATGTGTCTTTGAGACTTTAGGCAATGGAGTAAATCCTGTGGAGCACTTCTCAGAATAATAATATCAGAAGCAAAAAAAAAAAAGAAGAAAGAAAAGAAAACCATAGAATTTCAAAGGAGAACAGTTATACTGAAGTATGTTTGTCAAAATTTTTAAAAAAAGCTATGTTGAAGACCTGATTATTTTTTTTTATGTCTTCACATGGGTATTTTGTATTAGGTAACCACAATGAGTTTACAGTGAAAACATTAGGATTTTGTTCCTGCAGAAGGTCCATGTTTTCATTTGTTTTCTTTCTCCTCAACCAATGCAAAAAACATTCTTCATAAGTAGAATAGTTTCCCTATCCCCCCACCAAATCATCACCTTGTAGCCAACTTTCTAATGACAGGTTTCTGCAATCACCTGGAGTGCATCTTAGACTACAGACACATAGGCTATAGACATGCCTCTACTAAAGCCATTCCCTTTCAGGAAAAAAAATTGCCATTACTTAAAACTGTGCTTAGAAAACTGATGACTTACATGACATGATGGGGCAATAAAACAAAACTCGGATAGAGTGATCAGAAGAAATCTTTCATGTTTTACTGGAAAATGTACTTCTGATGAGCCTTGTGGCTAAATGTTTTTCTTTTGTTTAATTTTAAAAGGCTTTTCACATAAAGAGCAGTCACCAAAATGCCTTGTCCATTGGTATATATTTAAATTACAGTGTTATCAGGGATGATGGAAATTATAATTTTTCGTGCCTCTTTTTCCATTTTCCCCATAGTGGGAACTTCCAGTATGGAAACATCCTTCACTAAGAAATTTGCATTAAAAATGACTTCTCTGGGGTTCTTGTATATTCAGAATTGTCAGGTACATTAAAAGTCTCTAACTTCCTATCTACCCAAGAATGGGTATTGTTTATATTTTAATATTTCTCACTTTTACTTTTATCCTTTTTATTTTCCTGTGATTTCATTTGTGTTGGCAGCTTTTTGCATGAACACTCCCTTAACCAGTAATAGAGTATTTAGTAATGTATGGTTTTAGAAAATTGCTTTAGGGGACCAAGAAGCTAAGGTAACTTGGCCAGAATTCTACTTTCATATATTTTATGTGCTCTAATATCCCAAAACATATGTCTAGCAGCAGCATGGCATACAGTATGGTTGGCCCCAAAACCAGGAAGTCCTGGGCTCAGGTCCTACCTCTGACAGGTTGTGTGTGACCTTTAACCATTCATTGCTTTTTGTAACCATTTAAGACTATACAGTAATTGCTGATCTGCATTAGTGAAATGAATTTTTTTCACCAAGGAATTCCATATACCCAAATCACAGGTCCAGGTCCTATCCCTATGATATAGATATGTCAGTTTAAGAAACATTCTTCATCTAAAAGAAACCACTGGAGAATTTTATTTCTCATTTGACATCATTCCACTCTCTTTTAGGGTAGATAATCGAGTTGACAATCTTATGTAACTTTTTATATTTAATTGTCACCTCCAAGGATACGTTATGTTTTGAGAAGTGTTAAAGAAAATTCCTTCAGCCTTGATCTAGTTAAGAAATGTGGAAACTGCTTCTCACTTATCCAAGTGAATTTATCAGAATTGTTTGCTTGCTTTTTTGGCCCAACTTCAGTTTCAGACTTCAAATGTGATTATATCCTTAGTTTGGAGGAAAGTTTTAAAAGGACCTGGTTAAGAAATAAAGAACACCAAAAAGAGAGGAACCATTGCACATACAGTCAAACTAAGTCACTGGGCAAGCATTTTGGACTCAAATGTAACTAGCAAATGTGAGGGACATGATCCTATCTGGAATCATGTTAGCTTGGAGGATTTCTTTTTCTATTAAGAAAAAAGCAATAGGAGTTGATATGCCCTGGTCTGAATAAAAAACAAAAACAAAAAACATATTTTCTACTGTCTCCATCACACTTTTCCAGACCTCCTCTCCCAAAAAAGTGAAGTTATAGAGTTATCTGCATATCAGCCTCCTTAACCTGATATTCAGGGCCCTTCAAAATTTATTAGGATGCTAGAGTTGGAGAATTACTTTGTTAAACCCAATTTAACTCCAGTTTCAGTACATTCATGAATCTCACCTATGACAGCCCTGAAAAATGGTCGTGCCAACTCTATTTAGAGACTTCAGGTGACAAGAAATTCAGTACTATAGCAAAATAAAAAAAAAATAATGAAAAGATGAAAGAGGAATATCAGGACCTTAACTCATGGAGGGGATTTAGAGGGCCAGACAGCACCATCTAGAAGTTTACTTCCTTATTCCTCCTCCTTTATCTGTCCCTCTTCCTCTTCTTCCTCCACTGCCCAAATGTACTGCTACGAGTCAGGGAATTTCTTTGGCTGAGGAATTTAGAGGTTGAGGACAGTATCATCTCAAGTTTCTTTCCATGTACTCCAATAACATAGAAATTCTTCTTCATGCAGGAGTATACTTCTGACAGTGACCCATTCCAGGTGATGTCTCCTTACTTCAGCTACAAAAGTCAATATTTAGGGTTCTACTCATTAGCCCCCGAGATTGCCCATAGTATTTTTGTATAGCTCCTTGCCCATAGTATTTTTGTATGGCTCCAATTCCTAAGTAGTTCCTGCCCCTTATATTTAGAGTTGAGGAAATAGGGAGAAGATTTGCAACTAGATATAGGGAAAAAATTCATGGATTGGAGGTTAAATGTTCAAATCCTACTTCTGATGTCCATTATCTGTGTGATTTTGGGCAAATCACTCACCCTCCTAGTGTCTCATCTGTAAAGCTAGTAGGTTGGATAAGATGACTTCTGAGGTTCTTTTCAACACTAGCTCTATGGTCCTAAGTAGTAGAATTATAGGTAACAGAGTATTTTACATATAATTGGTGCCTAATTCATATTTATTGAATTGGAAACTGAGTTCTTATCCCAGCTCTGTCATCATTTGCTATTGCTATCAACAATTAGAATCCAGCTTCAAGAGAGCCAAGAGATTTATTACAAGATTTTACCTATTCCAGCCATCCCCACCTCCAACCAGAAGCTACTTCTTTAATCTGTAAATAGTACCCAGAGTAGGGGAAAGCCATTTTCAGAAATAGGGAAATCTGGAGATACTGTTTGAATGCAAAGTTATGAGATTAGTTTGGAACAAACTGATTTTTTAGTGAGCAATACACTACAGAGATACTCTGTGAGCAGTGGAGATATGAATGGAAAATCCAGAATAAAGATCAGGGCCACAGATGGTCACAAAATCATAGGATCATCATGATAATAAAAATTGTAAAAAGTGGATAACTTCTTCAGAATTAACTCTGAAGTAGTTGAAAATATACTGTTGGGGAAAGGTCATGGTATGGTCAAAGAGGGGAGGGTTGAGAAGAGATAAGTATTTATATAGAATATACTGTGTGCCAGACACTGTGCTAAGTGCTTTGCAAATGTTATTTCACTTGATACTTCACAGTAACCGCGGGAGGTAACAGCTAATATTATCCTAATTTTACAATTGAGGCAGTAGCACTTAAATGATTTGGCCAGTGTCATATAGTTTGTTGGCTGTTGTCCTTCATTCTGAAAGAGGACCAAACTGATGTTACGTTGAAGTCAAAGAAGACAATATCTGACTATGGATGATCAGACCAATATGAGCTAGGAAGGCTTTGTCACAGGTTGGTCACAAATATTAATATTTGTGTCCATATGAATATTTGGGATACAGATGTTTCTGAATTTGTGTATCTCATGTTTCTTCTGAACTACTGCAGTACTTCTTTGCTTGCAGAGTATAGTACCTTCTTCAATGTGAGCATCTTTATTGTGTGGGCCTTTTCCAGCATCTCCCATGTCATGTCATCAATTCCAGAGTTTTTCAGAGAGACCTTGAAAGTGTTTTTATATGACTTCTTCTGACTACAAATGAGTGCCTTCCTTGTGTGAATTCTCTGTAGAAAAGTCTTCTCTGCAAAAGCGTATTTGTCATTCAACAATGTGGCCATCCAATCTGAGTTGTGTTCTCTGCAATAACTTGAATGCTTGGAAATTTAGATTGGGAAAGGACCTCTGTCACATCACAGTTAGTAAGGGTCTGACACTGCATTTGAACTCAGGTCTTCCTGACATTTTGGGCCCAGCAAGGAAGAAAAACTGAAACTGGGGTCAGAAAGGCTAGATCCAAACCCTAGTTCTACCACTTATTTCTTTAATAACTTTGGCCAAGCTTCTTAATGAATGGATAAAAGAAATTATTAAGTGCCTTCTATGAGCCCTCAACCATGCTAAGCTCTGAGTTTACAAAAGCAAGAAAGCAATATAGTTATTTCCCTCAAAGATATTATCGTATTCAACATATAAATGAGTCCTAGATTTGAAAAAATGAATGAAGATATACAAATAGTGGCATGGTATGGTAATGACAGGAAAAGTAGCTTGCCAATCTTCTAGGCAATGAGACTAAAGTTCTCAAGGTGTAAGCTCCCTGGGAAGATATAGGGTATGAAGAAGGTAGAATAAGGAAGGCTAGCACACAGTCAGCATTGTTTAGAGATGACAAGAAAGTGGTATGGA
This sequence comes from Bettongia penicillata ogilbyi, assembly GCA_023548195.1. Lineage (NCBI taxonomy): Eukaryota > Metazoa > Chordata > Mammalia > Diprotodontia > Potoroidae > Bettongia > Bettongia penicillata. The sequence goes on along the minus strand of JAJHZJ010000891.1, from coordinate 9,833 downwards.
GCCATAAGCTCTCTGGGTCACAGTTACTTCTCATTGAAAAAGATGAGGTTTGGAGTAGATACATGAATATCCCTTCCATTTCTAAATCTTTGATAAGCACTATGACAGAGTGGTAATAAGAAGACAAAAATAATACAACTATATATGTGTATATCTGTGTATATGATATAGTAATTTATAGTTATATGAAGTTTTAGATATCTTCATATGTATTATTGAAAGTTATGTTGAATCAGTAACCCATTGTTCCACCTTAAATGTCAATCAGTGCTGGGGGAAACTCTACTGGGAAAGGCAACACTGAGTCTACAGCTTTTTGCATTACCTGCATTACCTCTTTTGCATTACCTCTTTATCACCCACCTCTACCTGTGATGTTGCTACCTCTCTCTGTAAATTATTGCATACTTTGCTACCTTGTGAAGGAACTGAGGTGCAAGGGCCTGACCTCTTTTGCTGATATGGACATATCTGAACTGTATCTCAGTTTGAAATTGGCTAATACAGGCTGGCCCTACCTTGAAGATATCACTGATCTCTAATGATCATTCCATCAATGTGTTACTACCTTAATACATTTATAACAAACTCCTTTAAATTCTCTTTGACTTTTGTTTTGCCTCGTTAATCAGGGTAAAAGCCCAAGTGAAGATCTTTACACACACACACATACACACATACACATACACACACACATACACATACATGCATACACACACACAGAGAAAGAGAGAGAGAAGAGGAGAAGCTAGTATTTAGGATGATAGGATGATCGGGAAATACTAAAAAACTGAATAAAACAGAATATTTGGAGATTCAATTGAAAGAATCAGGAAAGTCCACATGGTGGAAGTGAAATTCGAACTTTCTTTGCCCCATCAATAGTATTTTATTTCTTCCAATTACATGTAGTTTTCAACATTCATTTTTATAAGATTGTGGGTTCCAAACTTTTCTCCTTCCCTACTTTGCCTTCCTTGCCTCCCACCTCCCCAAGACACTAATCAATCCAATATATAGGTCATATACATATATATATACATATATATATATATATGATCATGCTAAACATATTTCCATGATAGTCACGTTGTGAAAGAAGAATAAGAACAAAAGGAAAAAAAAACACAAAAAAGAAAACAAAATGAAACAAAAAAGACAGTGAAAATGGTATACTTTGATCTGCATTTAGATGCCATAGTTCTTTCTCTGGATATGGATAGCATTTTCCATCATGAGAATTTTATTTTATTTTATTGCTGAGCAGAGCTAATTCTATGATAGCTGATCATTACCCAAGGTTGATATTACTGTATACAGCATTTTCATGGTTCTTCTCACCTTATTCAACATCAGTTTATGTAAATCTTTCTAGGTTTTGTTTTGTTTTTCCCAAAATCTAGCTGCTCACCATTTCTTATAGCACAGTAGAATTCCATTAGATCTATATGTCACAACTTGTTCAGTCATTCCCCAACTGATAGGCATTCCAATTTTTGCCACCACAAAAGAGCTGCTACATGTGGGTCCTTGTACATTTTTTATGAAGATACATAAATCTTTTGGATACAGCCTTAGAAATGGTATTGCTAGGTCAAAAGGTAGGCAGAGTTTTATAGCCCTTTGGACATAGTTCCAATTTACTCTCAAAAATGGTTGGATAAGTTCATCACTCCAACTAACATTGCATTAATGTTCCAATTTTCCCACATTTACTCCAACATTTATCACTTTCCTGTTTTGTCATAATAGCCAATCTGATAGGTGTGGTGTGCTACCACAGAGCTGTTTTAATTTGTCTTTCCCTAAGCAATAGTGATTTAAAGTATTTTTTTTTCATTTGACTGTAGTTAGGCTTAAATTCTTCATCTGAAAGTTACCTGTTCATATGTTTTGAAGTTTTATCAATTGGAGAATGACTTATATTCTTATAAATTTGACTCAATTATCTATGTATTTTAAAAATGAGTCCTTTATAAGAAACACTGGCAGCAATATTGTTTCCCAGCTTTCTGCTTTCCTTCTAATCTTGGTTATACTGATTTTCTATGTGCAAAACCTTTTTTAATTTCATATAATTAAAATTAAACATTTTGAATTTCATAATATTCTCTACTGTTGTTTGGTCATAATTTTTTGTAAATATTCATCCATTTCACTTAGATTGTCACATGTATTGGCACACAGTTGGGAAAAATAGCTTCAAATTATTGTTTTAATTTCTCTTCGTTGGTGCTGAATTCACTCTTTTCATTTTTTTTTTATAATAGTGCTTTATTTTTCTCCTTTTAAAAAAGTATGAAATTAGGGAGGGGAGCAGAACCAAGACAGAGGTGTAGAAAGATGCACCCACTCTAGCTCTTCCCAAAAAATAGCTCAAAAATACCTGTAAAAAATGACTCTAAACAAAGTATAGAGCAGGAGAAGCCACAAAACAACAGAGTGAAAGAGATTTCCAGTCCAAGGTAACCTGGAAGACTAATAAGAAAAGTCTATTGTATGGGGCACAGAGCAGAGCACAGCCTATAGAGACCAGTCCAACCTTGCCCCACGGCACCAGCAACAACAGGACCAGAGCAGACCTCAGGATCAGAATCTCCAGCAGCAGCTGTGGTTCCCAGATCCTTCAACCCACAAATGCCAAAGAAAGCCTTAAAGGTCAGAGAGAAAGCTTTTTCACCTGGATGAGAAGGGAGCAGGGTCCTCTCCTAGCTCTGTCCCCAGGTGGCAGTGGCAGCAGCAGCAGTGTCTATTTTTGGAGCCTTCAACATGAAGACCCTGGAGTAATTTAGCTACTGATCTGGGTCTCAGACCTGAGTGGCAGCCCAGCAGTGAGGAAGAGCATTGGCATGGTGAAGCTGGTGGAGGCTCTGGAAAGGGAATTCAACTTGCAGACCATGGGAAGAAAAGCTTTGGTAGCTCCTAGACCAGAGAGCAGGCCAGGAGAGGAGTAAATTCCTCTCCCTTGACTGTGTCACCTTGGAGGAACTGAGAACTTACAGGTCTCCAAAGTATATGCAACTCAACAAAGGACTCAAAAGTCACAAATAATAGTATAAAAGGATACTTTCTTGGTGAACAGGTATTTTCTTTCATCCTTTCAGGTGAGGAAGAACAATGTCTACCATCAGAGGAAGAAATAAAAGTTAAGGCCTCTGCATCCAAAACCTCCAAAATAAATATTCTATTGTCTCAGGCCATGGAAGAGCTCAAAGAGTATTTTAAAAATCAAGTAAGAGAGGTGGAGGAAAAATTGGGAAGAGGAATGAGAGAGATGCAAGAAAATCATGAAAAGTGAGTAAACAGCTTGCTAAAAGAGACCCAAAATTGCTGAAGAAAGTAACACTTTTAAAAGTAGACTAACACAAAGGCAAAAGAGGCCCAAAAAGCCAATGGGAGAAGAATACTTTAAAAATCACTATCAGTCAAATGAAAAATGAGGTTCAAAAGCTCACTGAAGAAAATAGATCTTTAAAAATTAGAATGGAGCAGATGGAAGCCAATGATTTTATGAGAAACCAAGAAATTACAAATCAAAACAAAGGAATGAAAAAATAGAAGACAATGTGAAATAGCTCATTGGAAAAACAACTGACCTGAAAAATGGATCCAGGAGAAACAATTTAAAAATAATGGGACTATCAGAAAGCCATGATCAAAAAAGAGCCTAGACATCAACTTTCATGTTTATCAAGGAAAACTGGTTTGATATTTCTAGAGCTAAAGAATAAAATAAATATTTTTATTATGATTTTATTTATTTTCAGTGTTCTACAATCACTACCATATAACTTAGATATTTTTCCCCTCTCCTCCTGCTTCCCCCCTACCTCTCCTCTTGCTACCTGAGATAGCATACAATTTTGTATAGGTTCTACACATATATTCATATTAAATACACTTTCACCATAGTCATGTTGCGTAGAAGAATTAAAATGAAGGGGACAAATCATAAAACAAACCAAAATGTAGTACAAAAAAATGATCTGCTATATGCTGCTATTGAATTCCATACTTCATTCTCTCAATGTGGAAGGTATTTTGCCTTAAAAGACCATTGGGAATTTTTTAAGTTCTTGCATTTCAATGAAGTTCTAAGTCTCTCAGAAAAAACCTTGCACACTGTGGTTTTTGTTATTTACAAAGTTCTCCTGATTCTGCTCCTTTTGCTCAGCATCAGATCATATAAGTCAGGTAAAAAAATATTGAAAGAATCTGCTAGTCATCTCCTGAAAATGATCGGAAAAGAAAACCTTTTAGCAATAATGTAGCCAAGTTTTAGAGTTCCCAGGTCAAGGAGAAAATATTACAAGCTGCCAGAAAGAAACAATTTGGGTATAGTGGAAAGACAATGAGGATTACACAAGATCTAGCAGCTTCTACATTAAGGGATCACAGGGCTTAGAATATGATATTCCAGAAGTCAAGGGAACTAGTATTAAAATGAGGAATCACCTACTCAGTAAAACTGAGTATAATACTTCAAGGAAAAAATGGTCATTCAATGAAATAGAGGACTTTCAAACAGTCTTTATAAAAAAGACGAGAGTTGAATAAAAAATTTGACTTTCAAACACAAGAGTCAAGAGAAGCATGAAAAGATAAACAGGAAAGAGAAATCCAAGGGACTTACTAAAATTGAGCTGTTTAATTCTTACATGGAAGGATAATATTTGTAGCTCTTGAAACTTTTCTCAGTATTTGGGTAGTTGGAAGCATTATATATGCATACATATATGCATACACACACATACACACACATACATATAGACAGAGGGTACAGGGTGAGTTGAATAAGAAAGGAAGATATCTAAATAAATAAATAAAATTAAGGTGTGAGAGGTAAATATATTGGGAGGAGAAAGGGAGAAATAGAATGGGGCAAATTATCTCTCATAAAACAGGTGAGAAACACCTTTTTCAATGGAGGGGATAAAGGGGGAGGTAAGAGGGAAAGAATGAAACTTATCATCACATTTGGCTTAAGGAAGGAATAACATGTACACTGAATTTGGTATGAAATTCTTACACTACTAAGGGAGAAGGAGATAAGTGGGGTGGGTGGATGATAGAAGGGCGGGGAAATTGGAGGAGGGAATAATAAGAAGTAATCACTTTAGGGGAGGGACAAAGTATAAAGAAAATAGAATAAATAGAGGGCAGGATAGGATGGAAGGAAATATAATTAGTCTTTCACAACAATACAGTTATGGAATTCTTTAGCAAAACTACATATATATAGCCTACACTGAATTCCTTGCCTTCTCAGTGGGGATGGGTGAGGAAGGAGGAAGAGAGAGAAGTTGGAACTCAAAGTTTAAGGAATGAATGCTGAGCATTGTTTTTGTATGTAACTGGGAAATAAGAAATATAGGTAATGGGGTATAGAAATCAATCTTGCCCTACAAGAAAAGAGAGAAGATGGGGATTAGGGAAGGGAGGGGTGTGCTAGAAGGGAGAGCAGATTGAAGGAAGGGGTTATCAGAATGCACAGTGTTTCAGGGTGGGAGGGGTGAGATGGGGAGAAAATTTGGAACTCAGAATCTTGTGGAAATGAATGTTGAAAACTAAAATTATATAAATTTTTAAAAATAAAATAAAATAATCAAATTAACCAAAGGTTTATCAATTTTATTTCCCCCATAAAACCAGCTCTTTGTTTCATTTATTAGTTCAATAGTTTTCTTAAATTCAATCTTATAAATTTTTACTTTGATTTTCAATATTTCTAATTTGGTGTCTAATTTAGGGTTTTTGATTGTTATCCCTTAGCTTTTTTAGTTACATGCTCAATTCATTGATCTATTCTGTCTCTATTTTACTCATGGAAACATTTAGAGATACAAAGTATACCCTAAGAAATATTTTGGCTGCATCATATAAATTTTGTTATGTTGTCATTATTATCATTCATTCTCTTTGTTGAAATTATTGATTTGTTCTTTGGCCTACTCATTCATTAGGATTAGGTTATTTGATTTTCAATTAACTTTTTAGTCTGCTTTTCCATGAGCCTTTCTTACATGTAATTTTTATTGCATCATGAATTGTAAAGGATACTTTTAATATTTCTGCCTTTCTGCATTGTATTGTGAGGTTTCATGCCCCAATATACATGGTCAAATTTTAGGTAGGTGCCATGTATCACTGAGAAAAAAATGTATAATCGTTTCTATTTTCATTCAATTTTCTCTATCATATCTAACTTTTCTGCAGTACTCTTCACTTCTTTACCTTCTTTCTTGTTTATTTTGAAGTTAGATTTTTTTATTTCTATGAGGGGGAGGTTGAGGTCCCCACTAGTATAGTTTTGCTGTCTATTTCTTCTTGTAACTCATGTAACTTTTCAAAGAATTTGGGTGCTATAGCACTTGGTACATATATGTTTAGTATTGATATTACTTCTTTGTCCATGGTACCTCTTAACAAGATGTAGTTTCTTTCCTTACCTCTTTTAATTAGATCTATTTTTGCTTTTTGCTTTATATGAATTCAGGAGTGGTATCCCTACTTTTTAAAATTCAGCTGAAGCATGATATATTTTGCTTCAGACTTTTACCTTTACTCTATGTGCGTCTCTCTGCTTTAAATGTGTTTCTTGTAAACAACATATTGTGGGATTCTGTTTTTTAATCTATTTTGCTATCTGCTTCCATTTTATGAGAGAGTTCATGCCATTCACATTCACAGTTATGATTACTAATTGTGTATTTCCCTTCATCCTCTCCCCCTTCGCTTATACTTTTCTCTCTCCTTTGACTCTATCCCTTCTCACGAGGGTTTTGCTTCTGACTGTCTCCCTTAACCTGACCTCCATTTTATCAGTCCCCTCCCTTTTATTTTTCCTCTGCTCCTACTTCTGTTCTCCCTTCCTCTATTCCCCATTTTCCTTCCCCTTTTCCATTCTACTTCTCTATAGAGTAAAATAAATTTCTATACCCAACATAGTATGTGTGTTGTTCCTCCCTTGAGCAAAATCCAAAGAGAGTAAGGTTCAAACTATACTTACCCCTTCCTTTCTTTTCCTCTGCTATAATAGGTATTTTGTGCCTCTTCATTTGATGTCATTTATCAGATTCTGCCTCTCCCTTCTTTTCCCAATATAATCCTGTGTTTTCATCCCTTGATCTTTTTGTATCATCATAACAAAGTCAGTTTAGGCCCACACTCTCTTTCTATATATACTCAGTGTAATTGCCCTAATAGAGATACACTTCTCAAGAGTTAGAAGTATCATCTTCCCATGTAGGGATGTACACAGTTTGACCTTATTGATTATTATGTCTTTTTTTCTTTTCTGTTTACTTTTTTATGATTCTCTTGAGTTTTGTATTTGAAGATCAATTTTTTTTGTTCAGTTCTTATCTTTTCATCAAGAAAGTTTGAAACTCCCATATTTTGTTGAATGTCTATTTTTTCCCTGAAAGACTATGCTCACTTTTGCTGAGTAGTTGCTTCTTGATTGTAATCCAAGATCTTTTGCCTTCTGCAATATGATATCCCAAGTGCTCTGATGTAGAAACTTCTAAGTCTTGTGTAATTGTGACTGTGGTTCCTTGATATTTGAATTTCTTCTTTTTGGTTGTTTATAGTATTTTTTCTTGTCCTGATAATTCTGGGATTTGGTTACAATATTCCTTGGAGTTTTTATTTGGGGATCTCTTTCAGAAAGTGATAGATGGATTCTTTCAATCCTTGTTTTCCCCTTTGGTTTTAGCATATTAGGGCAATTTTCCTTGATAATTTCTTGAAAGATGGTGTGTTGGCTCTTTTTGATCATGGCTTTCAGGTAGTCCAATGATTCTTAAATTATCTTCCTGGGATCAGTTTTTTAGATCATTTTTCTAGTGAGATATTTCATATTTTCTTCTATTTTTTCATTTTTTTTTGATTTGGGTTTGACTGATTCTTGATGTTTCATAGAGTCATTAGCTTCTACTTGCCCAGTTCTAATATTTTAAGGAATTATTTTCTTCATTTTGTTTTTGTACCTCTTTTTTCCAGTTGGTCAATTCTACTTTTAAGGAGTTGTTTTCATCAATAGATTTTTTTTTATTTTTGCCAATTGAATTTTTCAAGGAATTGTTTCCGCCAGTCAATTTTTGCCTTTAATTTTCCAGGCTGTTGATTCTTTCCTGTATAACTCTCATTTTCCCCAAATTTTTCTTGTACCTCTATTATTTGACTTTAAAAATTTTTTTTAGCTCTTCTAATAAGGCTTCTGGGGCTTCAGACCAGTTCAAATTCCCTTTTAAGGTCTTACATGTAGGCTTCTTGACATTATTGTCCTCTTCTGAGTTTATGTTTTGATCTTCCTCATCACCATAGTAGCTTTCTATAGTCAGGGCTCATTTCTGGTTTTTTACTCACTTTTTTAGCCTATTTCATTACTTTTAAGTTGATGTCTGCTCCCAGGTCACAGGGTGCATTGTACCAAGCTTTTTGCACTGGGAGTCATTGACTTTCTGTATTGAGGGCTCCAGGATTGGCGATTTGCCCTCTTTGCTGGGGCTAGAGGCCTCAGAGTTGACCTCCTGTGCCACTGGCCTGCTGATCCTGGACCAAGGGGCCTTAGCTGCTTAGCTGTAGCTAAGACATCCCTCATTCTTGCCTGAACACCATGAGTGCTGGTCTATACTCCCCTTTTGCCCAAGTGAGACAGATCCTTTCTGAAGTCCTTCTAAGTTATTCTAAGCTAGAAAATTTTTCCATTCCATCTTTTTGTAAGTTCTGTCACTCCGGAATTTTTTAGTCTTGATTTAACATTGTTTTGTAAGGACACTAGGGAGAAGTCAGGCAACTTCCTGGCTTCTCTCTGCTATCTTGACTCTACCCCTTAAGCTGAGTTTTGAAGGGAGCTAGGGATTCTCAGATGTGATAGTGAGAAGTTCCTGCATTCCAGGCTTGGGTGACACTGCAAAAGTGAGGAGAAAAGAGGTCAAATAAAAGGAGTAGACACTGTTACTTCTGCTGCTGTACTTGAAGTTCATAGGGAGGAAATTATGGCTACTCTCCTTCCCAACCTCAATCCTACTCCCTGTGTAAGTGATTCACCAGATTTCAGGCTTACCAGAAATAAAAATGTATAGAACGCTTAACTAGGGTTGCATTTGATATCAATGCATGACATCAGGGACTGGTCTCCAGTATATTCCTTGTTCCAAGGGAGTCCCTCATCTTGGCTCATCTGTGTGGTCTCCCTTGGAAGTCATTGAATTTTAAATATCTGAAGATATTAGTCATTAAAATCCTATGTTCAGCCTCGTCTGTGTTAAAAAATAAAAGCACTTAGCAACTAGATGTCAATATAGTTATACAATGCTTTATTCAAAGGCTCAAAATTATTAAATAACTACTACATGCAGTGGTATACCAGAGAGATAATGTGACACATACATAGAATAGTGCAGTCACAAATTTTTAGAACTTAATAAAAACTCAGAGATCAATATTTAAAAAATGGGGGAACTAAGACCTTAAAAGATTAAGTGAGTTGCCTAAGGACATTGAGTGTGACTGAATTACCACAAGAGCCCCAGGTTTCCTCCTATTAGATATGTTTTTGGCCTGAATTCTTATGAGGCTAAACAAGCCTGATACAAAACAACAGCAAAGTATACCTGAAGTATTCCTCTACATATTGTCCTGATTAATTCCCGAGAATCAGTGTCATTTTTCCTAACAATCAATAAGTGATTTTTAAACAAATGACATTTTAAACAATTCTCAGTATTAATATCTTTTTTAAATAATTCCTTAAAACATTAATTTATTAAATATTAACATCATCTGTTGGACTGCAAGGTTTTGATGGCAGTAACCATACCTTAAAA